>JAWNOR010000137.1:3000000-3380000 GCA_035045885.1 Drosophila borealis | reverse complement strand
GCACAAAGTAAGCTCAAATGCTAAAATGTCATTTTAATAATTAACAAAAAATGTAATTACTCAAAATTCAATCAATTAGAGATTGAGCGACTTACCTTCTCCTCATCCCCCAGACCAGCGCCGCCCAGGCCACTGGCCAGGCTCTGCGATTTGGTCAGCAGATGACGCAGTCGCTCCGACGATTCCTGCAGTGGTGGCGTCTGTTGTTGTTGCTGTTGTTGCTGTTGTTGTTGTTGTTGTTGATGCTGCTGGCTGAGCAGCAAGCCGCCGACGCCATTTGGCAGACCGCCGCCCATAAGTGCATTGTTGTTGTTGTTGCCATTGTTGTTGCTTTGTTGCTGTTGCTGTTGTTGTAGTTCTTTGTCTGGCTTGGTGTCCGCCGGATCGTAGGAGTGAAAATTGAAACCGTAGCTGCCGCCGGCGCCGGCGCTGGCATTTGACTGCGGCGAGGGCAAACTCGCAGCTGAGTGCGAGGACAATTGATAGGGCGTGGCCGGTGAGGCGCACACCGCCGGACTAAAGCCATGCCCCGAGGGCGGACGCGGCGTGCTAACTGGCGTCGCAACGGAGGCTCGCGAATTGGGACGCGAATCGGTCCAGGCGCCAACCCCACCGCTAGGATCAATGTCGAACGAGGAATGTGCAATATCAAACTCAAACGTATCGCTGCCATACGAGAAATGCTCTCCAGGCGCCGGCGAGGCGGTGAACGCATTGACCAGCGTCGCCGCCGAGGAGTTGACCGAGGTGCCACCGGCATTGCCCAGACGCTGTTGCATGCCGCTGCCGTTGATGATGGCCGAGCTCATGAGCGGTCCACCCACATTTGTGGTTTGTGTGCTGTTGTTGCTGCCGCTGCTGCTGCTGCTGCCGCCGCCGCTGTTGTTGTGCGGTCCGCCGCCAACGAGCCCGCCGAGCAGATGTGTGGGCAGCAGCGTTTGCGCCACCGAGGATGTGGACGAGCTGTGCCCCAGCGACTCCATGGAGAGCGTGTTGACCAGCGAGCTGGCCAACGAGGCGCCCGGCGACATGGCGCACATTTGGCTCAAGCCCAAGCCACCGCCCACGCCCACGCCCACGCCCACGCCAGCTGCCGAGCCGGAGCCCGAGCCCGTATTGTTGCAATTCATATCGTTCTCGGAGTTGAGCAGCGTCTGCACGGACATTATGAAGTCGCTCTCGCCGGGCGTCTGATTGAGGAACAGTCTCGAATTGGCCTTCACATGGACATAGACATCGGGTGCGCCGAGGCGCAGGCGAAATGGACGTGATATAACATTCGATATGGAGCCAGCATTGGTTGGACCACCGCCAGAGCTGCCAGGTGAATGCGCGGAAATCGATTCTTGTATATCGCGCAGATGAGCCTTGAGCGTGGACAGATCGTGCGGATGGCACAGATCCTGCCACAGGCGGCCCACCCACGTCTGCAGATGCTGCTTGAATGGCTCACGCAGCGCCGTCGCATCCAGGCTGAGTATTTTGCCATGTGCGTCCAGCTTGAAGGTCATCTGCTCGATGGGCTGCTGATGCACATGCTGCTGCATATTGATCTCCAGCGGCGACTCATCCTCCGGTCGTGTGATCAAGCACAGCACCGAGCTGCTCGCATCGGCGTCATCTGCAAGCGGAGAACAGTTTAATGAATTGTGTCCGGGAATTGCGGCGCGATTTATGAAACGAACCGAACGACATTATTCTATTCTTTTCTTTCTTTCTTTCTTTTTTGTTGATTGACTAACTAAAATGGTTTTGAAATGCGCTTCGTTCTGGTTTCTAGTTAATATGTTGCTATTTCTTGTATAATTTTTCAAATTTCTAATCATCGGGTTACTCTCATAAAACAGTCGATAATGTTTTGGAAGATAATAACCCCCAGTACTTTCATACAAAATCTGACAACTTTAATATTATGTTCAGTATAAACAGTTTTTGTTCAAAACCTTAAGTACAGTTTATTAGATTATATGTTTGATTTCCACAGTATGCCATGTATATTTAAATTCTCTAATACTGTCAACAGAAAGTTCGTATAAATTCAATTATTCCTAGTATAATTTGATTCTTTTATAATATGTATATAATATACATACATATTTTATGTATATTCATTTTGTTTTTAGGGTAAAGAAACCCAAAGTGATATATGAAAAACCCGAATCTTGCCTTTAAAAGATCGATTATATTATCTGAGAAGAACTATATCCTATTTAATAGCTTAGCAATACATCTTTTATAATTACCCTTTATTTTCAAACTTTTCTAAAAATATTTCTAAATATTCTATTAAAAATTCTTCAAAAAGTCAGCTTTTTTACTTCTCTATCTCAAAACCAAACCCTTTTCTAGTTGGGATTGTTCGTGGACTCACCCTTTACTGGCGCCGCTATCAACACGACCTCTTCATACTTGTCCTGGTGTCCGGACTGCCTGAGCGGCTTCTGGTCCATGGCATCGCAATTGGAGGAGGTCTGTGTGGCCGGGCGTGTGTCCTTGACTAGCATGCGCACCTTGGTGGAAATGCTGCGTTTGGATTTGCTTGCACCTCCGGCGCTATTGCCAGCACTGGAACTGGAATTGGAGCCAGCCGATTGCTGTGAGGCATTGCCATTGTTCAGCTCATCGAGATCGCCCCACCCGCCAGCCGAGCCAGCGCCTGATCCGTTGCCTCCTCCACCACCACCTCCAACACCTCCTGCTCCTCCACCGCCTGGTCCGGTGCTGCCGCTGTTGCTGTACATGTTGTTTATGATCGGCTCCAGTTTGGCGTGATCCCCCGCATAGAGGTACATATAGAGCGGCTGGTGGAAGAGCTCCTGCTTCTCATAGCCGATCAGTTCGCGTATGTTCTGCGTGCAGGACTCAATGATGCCGTTCGCGTTCACCTGCAGCAGGACCCAACCCACCGAGCTGATATAGTGCTCGAGTGCTTCGAAGTAAGCGGATATTTCAGGCACTTGACCGTTCAGCAGCGATGGCTCTGGCAATGGTGGTTCCGTTGATGAGACTTCACCCTGTTGCACAGGGTGTATCGAGCAGTTGTCGGTGGCACAGCGGGTGCAGCGCGTTGAGGTTGCTTGCGGTTTGTGGCTATTGTTGTTGTTATTATTGTTGTTATTGTTATTATTATTGTTGTTGTTGGTCGTTGTTGTGGAGTTGTTGTTATTATTGTTGTTATTATTGGTAGATGTTGAGGATATATCACGGCTTTGGCCTTTGTCACAAATATCACGATACTGAAAAGGCGAAATAAAAAGAATTAAGATATCGATTAAAGGGATTGTTCACAAAATATTAATTTTGATTTTAAAATAGGTTTGATTATTTAAAATGATTTAATAACTTGTTGAATGTGTAATTTAAAATGTAATTTATAATTTCTCAATTTGTAGTATGGAATTTAATTATTTGTCACGACTGGTTTTTATCTGATGAAAGTGGCTCAAATGATTTTTATTCACTTATACTAATCAAATGTGATATTCAGTAATTTACGGAAAATTCGTAGTATAGAGTGAGGGGCTATTTAAAATAGATTGAAAACGAATCAATATCCAAATATTCTTATTTGGATTTATAAGAAATAAAAGTTGCAATGTTTTAGATATTGCGTATATAAAAACAATATCCGCGCGTGTTCGAAGGAGCTCAATTATCCATATATAGAGTTCACTTAAAAAGTAAAAGATACTATAATAATATGATACAGCGTAGATTGCGCGAGTATATATTATATACGTTTATTGTATGCATAGTATGTATTTATGAACACCTTTTTGTATTAAGCATCTTCATGCATACATTTAAATATCGCACATTTACACATCACGTTTGCAACTCTATGTCGAAAAAGTTCTGACATGCGGAAGTATTCTCGATAAAGCTCATTTTATGTACTACACATAAAGAAAACCAAAAAACAGAATACAACATTGAGCTTCACTCATAATAATTATTGTAGCTGGCTTCGCGATCGACATCGTTTGCCATTGTTATTGTTTTTGCCAAGCTTTTGCGGGTGCTAGGAAAAGAGCAAAAAGCTCGCGTTGAATATCGTGCGTCGGCGTTTCGCTCATTGTGTGTGCGTGTGTGTGTGTGTGTTTACACAATGAAGTGCAATAAACCGCATTTCATCCCATTTCTTTTGAGTGTGTATGTGTGCGTGTTATATTTTTACTCCACCAAGCAAATTTTGCGCGCGCGTTTGAGCTTTGAGTCATTGACACAAGCAAAACACGCACACACACACACACACACACACACACGCACATATGCGCGCGACTGCACGCACAGCACAAGCACAACAAAACTCAACAAGAGAATGAAAGCACAACAACAAATTCTTTTTGAATATTATTGTTTGATTTGAAAAGTTTTAAGACGTAGTTCAGACACACGAATTTCACAATTTCCACAACATTCTCAAGGTCAATCAACTTGAGGGCGCATGTTCTCAACGTGTCAATGGCTCGCTCCATCACTCACTTTTGTTTTCTTTATTTATTTTTTTCTGTTGTATTGCATTAGCATATGTACATATGTACATATATGTATGTGTGTGTGTGGCACTAAATAGTTTTCGTTTTTAAATTACTCACTGTTAAAATGCTGCTGACAAAAAAGCAGCAATTAAAAAAATCACAGAATCGTTGCGCACACTCAGCACTGTCACAAAGTTGCCGAAATACTAAACACACATTTTTTGATGCAATTGTATTATTGTATTTAAAAAAAGAAGAAGAAACCCGAAAACACGGCGAAAAATACACGAATACAACAACAAAGAAGGCAAAAGCTGACGAAGCGTTGCTCTCTTTCTGGCGCTCTCGCGATATACTCTGGTGTTGCTCTCCTGCCGTTTGTTTACCGGCTCACGTGTGATATGTATGCGTAGATGTGTTTGTGCGAAAATGCGTATGTGTGTGCATTGTTATCACCCATTGCCTTTGCACCTTGTGTGAGAGGGCGTCGAAGAAGCTGCTGCTGTTACTGCTGCACGCAAATAATAACAACAAAATATGAAATTGCGATGTGCGACGTCATCGCCAAAAAGCAAACGCAGTTCGTTGATCTGCCAGTGCAATCGCGAGAGCGGAGAGCGAGCTTTTACTTCTTTTTGTTTGGAAGGAAGCTCACATCTGTGTCAGTGAGTATAATTGTGTGTGCGTGTGTGCACAAGCATATGTATAGTATGTGCGCCAACCAACCAGGAAAAGTTGCTCAAGCAACGGGCACACAACATTTTTTTTTGGGGTGAAGGCACTCCGAAAATATCAGTCAAATGATAAAATAAACAACAACAACACGAATCGGGGCATGCAATGACGAATATGTCTAAAACGTGTCTGGACTTTTTGTTCTCAATATGTGCGTTTGTGTGTGTGTGTTTTTTTTTTGCGGGCTTTGGCCTGTAGCTTCAATTGATCGCATCAGGTAATGTGCGAATTATACGAGAGCTTTTTGAAAAACGCAGATGCAAAGCAACGCATACAACAACAACAACAACAAAAAGCCAGCCGAAAACTGAAACAGATCCCCGCACAATAACAAAAAGGGGTAAGTATTATCTGCGACCTGAAAAACAATGTGATGTTGGGCTTATAATAAAGTAGTGGATGAAGTGTCACAGCGGTCGCAATCCGAAATTAATGAACAGACTTTTTCCTTAATAATAGCCCATAAAAAATGCACGCAATTTTAGCAGATCTTTTTTAGTTGATCGTTTTTTAATACTGGATTCAATTTTACTTGAGTTTGTTAAAAAATTTAGTTTATTTTTCAGAGGTTTCTGAAAAGCAGCTCATGAAATATTTCCCTCTTGCAAATTTCATATTTCTCATGTTTTGTATTAACAGTAACCTAAAACTCTAATGTATTGTAATGTATACAATACTGTTACTCTTTTTTTTTAGTTACTTACTAAAACTCGAATTGTCTACGTTTTCGAATAATTTCTATAAGGTCGTAGGTGACGCACTAAAATTCAAAATGAGCGAAATAAAATGTGCTGCCAAAAATAAGTTCGATTCTCATGCACTAGCTTTTCGCACTCGCACTCGAATATTTACGCTCAGACTCTAAAGCTGCTGAGTAGAAATGCGCCGCTGAGTGAGAGCATCGCCAGTTCAATCGACTGAGCCAGGCGCGCAAAGCTTCTGCTTTCCACACTGTTTCAAGCCGAACACAAGTCGATGGCAGGCCGGCGGCGGAATTTTGAAAAGAAGAGCAAAACAAAATAGCACCAAAGAAAAAAAGAACGGACTATGGGCAGCTCTGCTTAAGCTTTAGGTGGAAGTTAAGGTATCTAAGAATTTGTCGAGGTCCGTAAGATTGGATATATATGTATGTATATACACATGTACCTATGAGCATTAACTTAAAAGAGTAATGAACGGTATATTAAGCAAAGGAGTTAAGGGCATGAAAACCTTATTAAATGTATTATGTATGTAACTGATAAGTATGTTGCAAATAATTTTTGATTAACTAAATCCAATATCATATGCTCCCTTTTTATGTTAAAAGTGAGATCTTGATTGCTTTACTTCATCAATAAAATACCTTTTCGCTTGGCTCTCTTGGTAATACAAATTAGAATATAACTGTTGGTTTCTCATTAGCAATAATTCAACCCAGCGATACACGGATTTAATTGAATTTATTTTATAATTGTACACAGAATACCCCTAATACAGCGCTAATGGAGAACTAACCTAATAGAGCTGTACTAAGCCATATTAATTGCATTAACCTTTGTTTAGTTTACGCGCACTCTGCATGGTTTAATAAAATTATGTTTTATGTATTTTGCTTGTTGTTGGGCCTTTTGAATGTTGTTGTTGTTGTTTTTGTTGTGGGTTTTGGTTTTGTCGCAGCCGCATTTAATTTAATTTTGTTTTTGAAGTTCGGCAAAGCGTGGCGCTTATAATTTGCATAATAAAGTGCTTAGGCTACCTGAAACCAATAAAAGAAATACTCAAAAAAATGAAAAAAAAAACGAAGCCTAAAATAACTTGACGAGACTGAAGCTGGCTGCTAACCGCGTGTCGCTGTCAATGGAAACATAAATAAATTTATGTAAATTGAATAAAAATATTAATTAAATTCTTGCAGAGCGAAATTACGTCAGTCAAAAAAGTCTCTCTGGGTCCTCCGGCAACCGGCTTTTATGCTTGCTCTAGCTTATTTTTGTAATCTTCCTTTTGGTTTGAAAATAATTGCTTTTTAATTGAAGCGCGAGTGTCGCCAAATAGAAAAACTGCATGGAAATTACATTGGGGATTGGTGATTGGGGATTACTATATTAATTGATCATTAGTTATTCCAGGCAGAGGCCCAGAGTTCACGCACGACCAAGTTGTCTATTAGTTTTATTTGATGAGTTTTTTGATTGATAGATGTTGTCAGTTTGGGTTTATTAGACAGATGGGTGAAACTTTAAGAATTTTTTGGTATCACTTACCGTTCGAACCACTTGATTTAATATTGCCGCCTTATCCGGTTTCGTTGATGTCATATCTCCACGCTTATTGAGCTGCAGAAACTCGGAGAGCTGCTCAATATAATTATTTTCCATTTCACGTCGGCGTTTCTCATTGTTGCATTTGTTTATTTGTGATTGAGGCTGCAAGAAATATTTAATTAATTATTTGAAAATCAGTAAATAAATGTAAAAAAATGTATTATCGATTAAATATAATGTATTTAATAGCATTACTTTCAACAGACTAAGTTCTAATAACTAAAGCTGAGGAATAATCCGTCTTCCAACTATGTTCTAAAGCTGAAGATTAATTTTTGAAACTAAAGTTTTGTTTGAGCTTTTAAAGCTCACACAAAAATACTTGTGTCGTATATCACCTAAAATAAGCTTTCGGAACGTCGTGCTATTTGATGTATAGCTTTTTGTATGCATTATAATATGTTCTTTAAAATAAATTTATTTCATTTGCACAAACACATTTTTTTGCACAAAGACTAGCGTATATATATGTATATTAAACAAAGAGCCATAAAAGCTAATCAGTTCTTCATATAAATAAATTTATTACATTTTTCTATGCACACTTTAAATTAAAAATGAGAAATCAGCTTTGAAAGCACATGAACTCTTAGACAGCTCTTTAAAAAAATACTAATTTATATATAAGCCTATATTAATTAATGATTTAATTTCTTCTTATATATAACCCTCCTTTAATTCTACATTTATGCAACAGCGCATTTTCCAACACTTGAACGAATATTTATGCCAGTTTGCTTAAGTTTAAGCTTTAAAATAGATTAAATGCGTTTATTTATATTTTTAAAGCTTTGTTGAGCTTAAAAGCTTTTTTATTCCCCCTAGATTTTAATTTTTGACTGTTCTGTTGGACTTATGCAGTTTTATGCTCCACTGCCTGCTTTGAACGGTGTGGCTTGTTTAATGTAAACTTCAATTATCTTAAAGCTTTTTTTCACCGAGTTGCGTTCTATAGAACTTAATTTTTACTGTGCTGCTGAAAAAATCGCTTAAAGCTCGACTGCCTGCTTTCAGCTGTGGGGATTGTTTAAGCTACATTGAACCCTAAAGCTTTCTTTGAGGCTTGGCAAGTTTTTTTCTAAAGAACTTAATTTTCCAATGTGCTGTTGGATTAAACGCAACTTTAAGCTCAACTCTTTGATATTAAAAGGGACTTTACAATTGGCCTTTAATTTATCGTAGTTATTATCTTTTCTCATTACTTACCAAATTAATTTTTGTATCCGTTTTGCGGCGTATCTTGCGACACGGCGTCGCTGAGTTGGCTGGAATCGGCGATGCCACCGCATTCATAATGGCGGCCGATCGCTGCAGCGCAGCTGCAATATGCGCCGTTGCGGCGGCAGCCGCTGCCTTGCTATGATGCGAATGATGGGAGTTAAGCTGCTGCTGCTGTTGCTGCTGTTGGAGTTGCTGCTGTTGCTGCTGATGCTGCTGGTAGAGGAGCTGTTGCTGCTGTTGCGGCAGGGTGAGCAGATTGTTGGCAGCTGCTGCTGCGGCTGCCGCAGCGGCAACTGCTGCTGGTGAGGGGGAGGCGCCTGTAACGCCCAATGCGCCGGCAATACCAGCGCCTCCGCTCGCTGCCGTCGCGCGCTGCAGTGGCGTGCTGGGCGCCAATCCGTGCTGCAGCTGCGCCACCGGTGCCGGGACGGGGCCCGGGCCAGTTACCACGCTACCGCCAGTGGCTGGGATTGTAACGGCTGCGGTCGCAGCGGCCGGCGATGAGCGCGGCAGATTGCAAACTGAGTTACTGTTGTTGTTGTAGCTGTTGCTGTTCGTGTTGCTGTTGCTGTTGATGTTGCTGTTGTGCTTGTTGCTTGTGGCTGTTGCTGCTGCGGCTCTGCCGTTTGTTGTTGCTGTACCTGAGGCCCAATGATCTGGTAAGTCACCTGGGCTAAGCCTGTAAAAGAGAAGCAACAAAATTGATTTAGACATTAGTGGAAAGTTTTCGTTTTCATTAAATTTCGCAAATGTTGCGGCCTTGGCCTTGGCTTTGTCTGTGGCCCCAAACGCCCGAAACAAAATGCAAATGCTTTGCACATAGGCCTCATTTTGTGGTCTCTGCGCTAATGTGCTGATTCGATTACAGGTTTGTATTAGCTAATACATTAGCATTTGGCGAATCGCATAGAGAGGCTGACATTTTGGTTTGTGTCTAGGCTAAGTTTATCAATGTGTACAGATATCTACGCTACTAATAACTAGAATATTTGAAATAGTTCGTGGAAAAGTACCAATTTGTTCAATAAATAATTTCATGATTATGTTTGAAAATCATTTTAAAATTTATTGGATGTTTTTATTAATTTATTATTGGACTTTTTTCATAGTAAATGGAAAATAATAAAATAAATGAAAAGAAACAAACAAAAGCAAGTATTTGCGCATTGGCAATGATCAAAAAATAATTTCTCAGTGTTGCCAAGCAACAATTTCCCACCCGCTGATTTGTACAGATTATGAAAAAATAAATAAATAAAATAAGTCCAGGAATCACAACGCCCGGTGTGACTGCCACCCCATGCCACGCCCATTGACCGCCCATGCCACATTCACCGCAACGTGAGGCAAATAAATGTTGTCAGTTTTCGTTGGATGCTTCCTCGTTGCCCTGCTCCACTAACAGAACCCAGAACCTGGGCCCGACCCACAGCCCGACACTTGACCAGACCCACTCCGTGGAACTCAAGTGGTCATCATCGTCATTAGCATTGGCTGCTGCTGTTGCCGTTGGCGTTGTCATGACTGCCTTTTGTCTTTAGAATGTTATTTTTTGTTTTTATTCATTTTTTATATAATTTTTTTCGCATGTATTTGGTTACGTGATTAATTGTTTACTTTGTGCGGCCAAAGTGTGGCATATTATTTGCTTTTTATTTACGTAAGGACCACTTGAAAAATTTGTTTTTTTACGGCACTTTTCGAAACGGAAATTTTAATTGGACCTGACATTTCGAACAGTATGCGGAAAATGTGGCAAATATTTTCGGAATGGAAATCTAGAAAACTGAGCTAACAGCAGCTATTTTATAATGACATTATTGGAATTTCACTTGATTTTTGAATGTTTAAATTATTTCTAAAGAAGAAGAATAACAGAATTGTATTATAAAAATATATACACACTTCTGCATTGAAGAATTTTAATGAGAATTCAACAGAAAACAAAAACAAATTCTTCATGTGAAAAAAGTGTTGCGAAATTTGTGATGGAATAAAAAGTCTAAGATATCTATATCTAAAAACAAGATTTTATATTGTATAACAATGTTCAGTTCAGTTCTTTCAGCTCAAGATCTTTCGGCTGAAGATCTGCATGAAGATAATCATGATTTTATATTCTATTAAATTGTTTTATAGTTCAGTTGTTTCACTTGAAGTTCTGCATGAGTTGAATCTGAAGAAGAAGATGTCTATAATCATAATTTTTTATTCTGTTAAAAAGAAAATTAAAAAGAAAGATGATCTGAACGGAAAAGACATCTTTTGATAATTGAAATTCCAATAATTTGTTCAATATAACACCAGAAATAAGAGAAAAACTCCCGAAAATACCAGAAAACCCGATTCGACATTGAAAATTAGCATTAAAGTGAATTGAAATGCAATGGGCATACAAATATATAAAAAGTTCCCAATTAATTAACAGGTGATTCAGTTGTTTTTCTCTCAGCGCTCGGCAAACAAACGATTCGCATTGTCATTGTGTGTGCGTCAAATGTTTGTCGTGTTTGAGGTGAGGCGAAAGTTGTGTTAAACGTGAAATCGAGCGAATCTCTTTGCGATTCTCCGACTATTGACTGGCCTCTTGGGACTGCTATAAATATCGCGGCCCTCAACAGCCTACGATTGATAGGTTGTGAAATTAGCGCTGTGAGCAATGCGATAGCTGCACATAATATACATTTGTGTATATAATGTATAATGTATATAAATATGCTAGCTATATATTTATGGCCTGGCAAAGTGCAAATAATGATAAGCACTACAACAACAACAACAACAACAACAACAACAACATCAGCAACAACAACAAACCAGCAGCAACTGCATTAATTGTAATTTAATTAATTAACGCTGCGCTTTATATTCGCTGGCTTCTTTAATTAAGCGCGTCAATCATACGCCCCGTGCGCCAGGCGCTGCCCAAATAGAATACCCCCTCATCATCATCATCATGATGATGATGATTATCATGTTCATCATCTGCCTCACAGCTAGCTGGCACATTAATGTGTCACCCTGTCAAAGCAGGCAGAGAGAAAATATAAAAAAAAAGTCAGCCACAGAACTAAAGCTAAAGAATCTGCACAATTATTGCGCCTGTCAAGGGAACCCATCCGGTTGCCCAGCGGCATCTGGTGGGGCATGGAACGTGGCCGAGGTGCTTGTACGTCACTCATTTTCGCGCTTATTGCATTGGGCGGCCATTCACAATTTTGCTTCTTTTTTTCCTCTTTTTTATTTTGGCCAGCTGCCCGTCACCTCCACCTTTGGTTTCAGCTCCGCTCGCCCCTTGACTCTGAGTCAATGCACACTTTTTTGTAGATTTTTTAAATACCCTGTAGCATAGCTGCGAGTGGGTGGATTTAGTATATGTCTAAGGTGCCTAGTAATAGCATACAATAGAATTTGCAACGTGCGACAAGACTTTAATACAAATTAGATCATTTATTTTTAAATATTTCAGGTGATATTTTGTTTAAAATATGTACATATATATTTTTTTATTTTTTCAAAATATATAAATAATTTTTTTAATTCAGTTTTCTTGAAAAATAAAAGCTGCATCTCCCTCAAACACCTAAAAAATAATAATAAAGTTTTCTGCTTAAAAATTAAGCAACAATAATTTCTCTGGAATTATAGGAAACATTTTTTCCTACACGAGGTATATGTGTACATTATAAATTCCTTCGAAAATATACTAAAATATATTCTTTCAAAGAATCTTCTTCAACTCTTTCAAATAAAAGACAAATTTCTAAAATTATTTCAGACTTTCAAGTAAGGCTCAATTGTCAACGAATAACTTGGCAAATTACCATGTAAGAAACTAGTTTTTTTTACAGAGTATATTCATGTACATCATAAGCAAACACTGCGTTTAACCCATTCCTGGCGTTCTGCTCCGCTTTATGCTGATTACATCGCCAACTCGGGGCGTCCAGTGTCTGTAATTATTTTTGCTTGCATTCGCAGTCGCAATCTCTTTGGGACTCGGGCGAGGCTTTTATTATGCATATAATGTAATTAAAAGGGAAGTCGGAAAGTCGGTCGCTGGACACTAGCCACTAGTTGCCGGGTGGTCTCCCAGGTAAGCTACAGATATAAAAAAACACAAAGCTGCAGATTTCTTAACGCTTCGCTGCCATGGAGTTGTCTTTCAAGAGTGGACTTGAGATGCAGTTGAATTGACTGCTGGAACACTTGGCGGGCAGTTGAGAAGCGTTTGCATCCAATTGTGGGCGGAGAAATTGCAGGTGATATGAAAAAAGGCACATGGGCGTGGCTTAATTAACTGAAATCAATCGATGAAATTTCAATATGAAGCCAAACAAATTTTTGCAGTATTTGCATTTCTCGCAACAAAGTGCAGTGAATTGTGAAAATGGTTTAATATCAAAAACATCCTAATATTAGGGCTTTAATATGACTAAGATTTGTTAATTTTGATTTGATTGAGACTATATTTAATTGCTTGGGATGAGCGAAGTTTCCAGTTGTGGCTTGCTTGTCAAGTTAAACGGTTAAGATGAACTTAATTCAAGTTTAAATCGAGCTAGGTTTACGGAGCTTTATAGCGGATTTAATATTGTTAAAAGCTATTTATTTTAATGAAAGCTTTAAAAGAATAATTTTGTTATAACATAATCAAGTTATCTTTAAAATAAATTTATTTGCATAGTATTTTGTATTAAAGCTTAAACTAATAAAAGCTTTTAAAAACTGCAGGAACAATAAACTTTAACTAATATTGTATTTAGGAGAAGAATGCCTCAGCATCGTCAAGCTCTGAGCTATAAATAAGCTTTGTTGCCCAGCTTTAAGAAATAAGCTCTTTTGCTCACAAGCAATACATATTATTAATGAAAGCTCCCTGAGCATTAATAGTTAAAACTCGAATAATTGAAGTAAACATATATATATATATTTAATCAATTTATCTCAACTCTCAACTTCCAATCATTAAATAACGTAACTAACCAACTAATTTTAATTTTTCTTCAAACACTTGATCTGTCACAACGAGCACTAGACAAGGTCGTGCCAATGAATCATAAAAAATGTGCTCAACTTTCTAGATTACTTATAAAACAGATTATAATGGGCCACAAGAAATTGCCACCTTAAACACCTAAGCGGGCTCTTAAGACAAATTGATAATGATAAACATAATGATTATGGCGATGATGATGATGATGATGCGGGCATAGCTTTGCAATCTGTAAAGATTGCAGTCAACAACAAATTACTCATACGCACTGTATGAAACAAGGCAGCAATTTTTCTTTTCTTTTATTTCTCCCGAAAGAAGCCGCTGCTGTTGCTTGGGGCAAAGCTTAAACATTTCGTGTTTTATTTATTTGATTTAGGTTTGGTCTACGTGCTGTTGGACTTGTAGGCAGTCGCCGCTGGGACGTAATTCGGTAGCTGGGACCCATAATGAAATACCCGAAAAAGAAGAGATTTTACGGGCTACATAAATTATGCTGAAATTGTTGAAATTGGGCTGTCTGTGAAAAATAAAACCTGAATTGTGCACATGTGAGCTTTTGAGTTTTAGTGCCAAGCAAGGTGAGGCGTGACTCATAGAAGTTTATTTTTTCCTTTTTTTTTTATAGGAATTGCTTCTAATTGATTCAAGTAATTGAATGTGCTGCAACTTGTAGCTCACAAATGGAAAATACGCACGTTCTGCGCCGCGTAGAGCTGCAGAGCTCGCAGCAAGCAGAGTCCAAAAGCTCACCAATACACACACACCCATGCACTACTACATGCATACATATAGATGGCAGTTTGCACTTTGAGTGCAGCTTGAACATGAAATGTAACAATGATCCAATTTGATGGCCGCTGCTGCTGATGGGATTTCAGACAGCAAGCAATTTCCCAAACGCAAACAAACATATTGTCGATGTTGCCACTCGCAATTAATTGCAAACGAGTGAGAGTAACAACAACAACAACAACAATTTTGAACAATAGCAGACAGCTGCTAGTGACAACAGCATCGAACGCCAACGATGACAAGCGCAATGAAAATGTAATACAAAATGGGCAAAATGCAACTGAAACGACAACAGCAACATGACAAACAACAACAATAACAATAACAACAACAACTGCAACTGCAACTGCTACTGTGGTGACCACAATGTCAACGTCGGCAAAGTGCGCGACAATGTGGCTGACGTTCAGCAGCAAAAACAACAACAACAACATCAACAACAATAACCAGAACAACCGCAACAACATGGATGACAAGAAGCACATAACACACAGTGGCTACAAAATGTCCACACTATTGTTGTATTGCGATTTCCACTGTTAAGGGAATGTTTTTAAATGTTGCCATTTAAACAGCTTACGACTAAAAATCTTTCTACGGTAATTTCACCAATGCCTAGTTTTTTTTTATATTTTGAAGTTTGCTTGCAATAATACAAATATTTATAACTAATAATACTTTTTTAATTACATAAATTTAGATCTCTAACAACTCTGAGCTAAGAAAATCATAAAAATTACAAGTTTACGCAAAATAATAAAGAAAAGAAATAATAATAATGCTACTTAAATTCGTTTATGAATTCTTTATGCCGAAAAAAAAACTATAATTATATACAAACTCGATATTGTGATTTTAAAGCTTTTTTTTAACACAAATCATATATTAAAACCTGAGGAAAATATTAACATTTTGATTTCAGATTCTTCATTCAAAAGATAAAAAAAAACAAAAATAAAATATATAATTTTTAAATAAATTACAATAGTTCTTAAGTAAATCTTAAATATATATAAAAATATTTTATGTATAATATTTTTTCTCTACCTATTTTAAGAAATATAAAATTATAAATATACATCAGCAAGAAATCCCAATCAAAATATTGTATTTATATATATATATTTTTTTCGAAAATAAATAATAAATTTTCTTAAATAAAATAATTTTAAATGTTTTATTATATTATATTATTTTTATATTATTTAAGTAAATACACTCAAAATAATTATTATTTTACACATTTTTGATGTTCAAAAATTCTCATAAAAAACCAAAAATGATTCACATTTTGTTTTACTTCCGCAAACAAATATCCTTGACATCCATATTTGCAAATATAATTTTTTTTTAAATTTCATGGAATGCGTATGACAATCTCGCGAGTGTCGACGCATATTGTAATGACAATGGGCGGGGTTAGCTACAAACTACAAAACATTGTATTGATACGTTTTATTGATAACTGTTTTATGTGAGGTACTCTTTTAACGATTACTGTGGGTGACTAATTATGTGGGTCGCAGGTGGTTGGGTTTGCCCCAAAAGCGTGGTATGTGTGTAATAAACCTTACCAGAAATAAAAGCAAATAATAAAAGTAGTAATAAAGTGAATAAAACTCTTATATGTATATAATTTCAAACAAACTTTATAGTAAAAATAATGATAATGAAAAATTTAACAATACTTTAGTTGATTCTAAATTTGATGTTCACATTAATCGATTCTATATACCAATCATATCATGACAAAAGTCCTAATATTGAGAGAGTTAATAACTTTTATATATGCTTAAATACAATATTGTTATTAATTAATTCGATGCAATATCATGGCAAAAGTTGTAATTTGATAACAAATTTGTTATTTATATTAATCAGTTCTATACAACATATTATATCATATCAGCTGAGTGTGCTCTTAACCTCCACGTCAAATCATTTTGCAGTCTTTTTATGCACATAATTCAGTTGTTGTGCGGCTTTTCGAGTGTTTTTTAGCTGTCTGCCTCTTCAAACGACTGACTGACATTCATAATCACACACACTCACACACACACACACACACACACACACACACACACACTTGGCACTTGTCTGGCCCCTAACTAAAAAAAGCTGAGCTAACTAAGCCGCCTCGCTCAGCTCTCAGCTATATTTTGCCAGCCTCTGAGCAGCGCCCCCGCCGCAGACCCCCTTGCACCCCCTTGGCGCCCACAGCTGAGTCTGGCTCAGCTCATTTGCTCAGCTGTTGTTGCGGTTGTTGTTGTTGTTGTTTATTGCTGTTGTAAGCCTGCATTTTAGCAACTAATTGTCTGTATATAAAACATATGCTTTAACGCTCAGTACAGTCAAGCCCTCTCTCTCTCCCTCTCCCTCTCCCTCTCACCCTGTCTCGCTCTCTCTCTGTCTCGCGCGCGCTCAATCATTGCTACAAATAATAAAGTGGGTCATGGATGAAAGAAAAAGCGTTTTATAAAGTGGGTCATGAATTTTGTTTCACTCACGTTCAAGTGTATTTCGATTGCCGCTTGTTGTTGTTGTTGTTGTTTTTGTGTTGTTTGCTGAATATTTTTTTCTTTTAATATATATATATATTTTTTTTTTGTGCAAAAAGCATAAGTATTTTTATATGCTTTGTCGCATGATTCAGGTTTTTGTTTGCTACTTGGTTTTTTTTTGTTGTTTCTTCAATTTTGGCATTAGTGTTGAAGCTAGTTTTTTTTTATTATTATTTATTTTATTACTTATTTATTTATTTCTTGTTTTGCTTTGACTTTGAATTAAAACGAGTTAGCTAATACATTTTTGGCAATGATAAAACCAAATTTTTGCGCGCAATTTAAAAATTTCTTCAGCTGCAATTGTTTCTTAACAAATTTTAATTAAATTTTGTTAAATAGTTTGTTCCATGATGACAAAAATAGTTAAAATTTTTGTTGCTATTGATTTTTACATATGAAGTCATAAATCTAAAAAAAAAATTATTATTCTTGTGTTGAAAAGTTTTTGTTTTTCATTTAATATTTTTGAAATTGGAACAGTGAGAATTCTGTTAAAAAATGTTATATTCTAAGCAAATTTAAGCTGAATTTTAAAGTTACATCATATTCTAAAATATTTGCTTCTAAATTTATTTTTTACTGTTTCACAATATGTATTTTTTTATACCTTTTAAAATGGAAAGGTCGCCAAAACAAGAATTAGAATTAAGAATTAATTTGGATTTATTTTTTTTAATATTTAGTTTATGTTCAGCTGCATTTGCAATTACATTTGTTAAAGTTTTTCTTAAAACTGAAACTCAACCCTCAAAATATATTATTTATGTTTTTACTTATTTATCATGACTCAATTAATTGACATTGATTTATGTTTCACATAATTTTGCTCTTATTATGTGAATTTTGTCATTTTAATTGCTCCGATTCGTATGAAAGAAAAAAACCGAATGAAAATGAGGAAAAGAGAGCGGCTGAGGGGGGGGGGGGGTGTGTTTGCCGTAGGCAGCAAGTGCTTTGATTCACTTTCACTGACTAATTGCCAGGCCATGCGTTGACAGTTTTCACTTTTCATTTAGCGCAAAAAATGAAACCAGAAACAACAAATTAACAAATGGGAAATATCAACAAATGGCAAGCAAATGCTGATGGAGCAACTTTTAAGGGGACAAAGGGGTTTACACGTGCATAATATTTTGAAAAAATAGAAGAATATGATTTGAGAGTTGTTTCTCTATATAATTGTAGCTCGAAGCATAAAGTTTAAGTTGTCTCTCTAAAATTATTGCCTTGCATAATAGCAGTATTTAGGGAGACAATAATATCCATAACTGATCGTTATTTGTTTATTAAGTTTAACTTTACCTCAACTGCCTATTAAGTCAGGTACTTAAAGTACACTCAGCTAAAGTAATCATTAATTGTCGTATAAAAGTTATAAAACATCTTTAGTTTATAATCTTAAATCCTTAATTATACACTTAGTCGATAATATCATGTTGTATCTTAGTGATTCAATAGTCTAAAATGTTATTTATTTATTAAACTTGAAGCACTAGCAGATACTTTCACTTGTTGTTAAAATAACATTTAAACAACAATATAAATTTTTATTACTGTACAAATAATTCAATGAAATGTGCAATATTTTATGTCATCATAAACTAGCTATAAAATTGGCTTATTTATTAATTGAAATTGGAGAATAGGAATATAAAAGCCTTTAATCTTTTCATAATAACAATAATATTAATAATAATAATAATAAAAATAATAATATTAATAAAAATAAAAACAAAAAAAATCGTTCCGTTTTCAAGGAACATTTTTTTCTTATTAAGAAAATTGTTTATTTATTTAATTTGAATTTATTTAATCGAAAATTTGAGCAAAATATATTTTAAAAATACAAAATTAAATATATATTCATCAAATAAGAAGCTGACTTTTCATTATAATTTTGTTAATTATTTAATGCAAAATTTATTGTAAATAATAAAATTTCTACCAAAAAAATTGAATGTCTTAAGCCTTATCCAAAATTCAAATTTACGATAATCTAAACAAAAATTTGTTCGTTTGTCATATGATAAGAAACATTTTGTATATATAACAAAAATAATAATTAAGTAAAATTAAGTGCCCACAAGTCTTATAACTATCCAGTTATCTATGTGTTGATTACTCAGCACATATCCAGTTCATAAAGCTTATCTAAGCCAATATGTTGTGAATTTACAGGGTATAAACAAGATCTATACTAACTATCAACTAGCTTAAACAATGTAATAGACAAAACAGGGTCGTTCTCTTTCCGGCATTTGAATGCCGCTCTCAGTCTCTATTATACTCTATCTCTCTCTATCCCCCCACTCCATATATGTATTATTATAGTGTATATAGTGTGACATTGTATAACCGGCCCCAGAAATCCACCTGCTGACAAAATGCACTTTTCTAGTTTGTTGTTGTTGCTCTTTTTGTTGTTGCTGTTGTTGTTGTTGTTTTTTTTTTTGCTGTTGTTGTTGCTGTCTAAGTAGCTGCAGTAGTCGTCATCGTCGCTATAGCGAAATAATGTCAGTGGGTCAGAGTCGATTTAGCATTTTGCGGCAGTTTGTTGTTGTAGCTGTCGCTGTTGTTGCTGTAGCTGCATTGGCTAAGGTTACACTTGACTGAGGAACAGCTGTTTTGTGTGTGTGTTTGTGTGTGTTTGGCTGTACATAATATGGTCACACTGAACTAACTGAATTGCTAGTTTCGTAACTGGGCTAAGGCTAATTGAAGCTGTGGGAGGGTAAGTTTGAAGCTTATCAACAAAATTGTAATTGTTGTTGTTGTGTGGGGGCGTTCGAGTAAGGGGCGTGGTGCAAGTGCATTGCTGCACGTGGTGTTTGGAAAAAGGTGTTTGCATGTACTCCTCAAAGGTGGATTTGAACAAATAATTAAAACAAATTTGTGTTCGAAAAGATTTGTTCAACAGTTTTAACAATTAAATTATATTTGTACAAACTGTTATTTTTTCTCATTCTTTTGGCTGCGTTTCAATGAAAACGCACTGCAAAAATGTAATTTATGAGTAAATAAAATTTATAAGCTAACCTTCAAAATGTTGCTGTTGTTGTTGTTGTTGAATATGCTTCACTTTTTGTTGCTGCTGTGCATTTCGCATTTTGTTTACAAGCCATAAAGGTGACGACGACTCAGTTAAATGTGTAAATTTATTTATTTATTTATTTATAATTTTTTTTTTGTTTTTGATATTTCACAGATTAAAATTTCCATGTGATTTTATTGCGTGCTTTTATTCTCCTTCTGGTCGCGCGAAAATTTCAATGGAAATTTTTATTGTCTTACTCACCTGTAAAGAAAGAAAGAAAAAGTGTTGATTAAAACAAATGCAGTCAAGTAATCAAGATAAAAAACCTAATGTAAACTTGTTCTTATTTAATCTTCATAACCAGTTCTGAATATTATATTGTGTATTATAAAAATGTTGTGGAAATTATTATGGTAGAAAAAAAAACCTTTGATATGCCTTTGAATCTCTTTCTCATTGTCTTATCAAACGATCTCTTTCCCTTGATATATTCTTGACTCTCGTTTTCTCCTTTGCACTCTCTTGGCTCAGTCACTATTATTCACATATACGTAAAAATTATCAAGCACAACTTGAATTTTTGAGAATCGCATAGAGAGGCGACACTATGTTAATGTATGTATAAAGCAAAGAGTGAAAGTTCTTGAGTCGAAGAGTTATTCAATTTATGTATCTGGCGTAAAATTCAAAAAAATATCTTTTTTAACAGCATTTTAACGACCTTTCAACAAGTTCTACAGCAATACAGGAAAGCTTAAAAAATCAATATTAAAAAAATATTTTTAAAAAAGATTTGTATTAACTTTGATCGGCTTATAAGTCAATGTAGGAAAACTTTTTTAGTTGTATGTAACAATTTTTGTTATTGTTTGTATCTGAACGATTTATATTGAAGTGCATGAAGAGTATTTTTTTAATATAGCATCACTTGAACGTCGAATAAATGTGAGCTAGTAAGGTTTAAGCAAGTTATAATTCAATACAGAAATACTTGTACTAGTATATAAAGTTGAGACAACATTAAAAGCAGTTTCGATAACAATTGAAGTTATCGTTTATAGATTTTATCTGAACGATATAAATGTGAACTAGTTGCTTAACAGGTTTTTGTGAAAAATACAGCACTTATTGCTAGCATGTTCTAATTTATTGATATCATTTGCTTTAAGGTATTGTATCCTTCAGCTGGCTCATATTCCCTTTGTTAAGTGCATGTGCTCCATACATTTGCAATTTGATGTTCAATATTGTGTTTCAAACTAACTCCACCATGGTCTCCATACTGCGTAAATGTCTGGTGTATCTCGTAGGCCTTTTGGTTCCCTTTTGTTGGGTTAGGTTCGGTTTGGGTTTTTGTGTTCTGTCTGTGATTTTTCTACCGGATTACGATTGTTTACACACACGACTGCACATTGTCACAGTTTTAACAGTTGCCACGGCGGTTGCAATTGTAGTCAGACATGACGCCCCCATTTTACTCTTGGTCCTCGTATATCCTTTTAAGCCTGCCACACACACGCACACACAGATGTAATTGTGCGTCTTCATGTGTGTGACTCCTGTTAGCTGCCTTTGGTTTTTTTTTGTTTGCTCAAAGTATAAGTTTACAACAAGCGCTTTGCATATATCCTGCTAAATGTGTGTGCGTGTGTGTGTGTGTGTGAGTATATATGGCTGCCACTTTGTCTAACATTTCACTTTATATTCCGCCCGCCGCTCGCAAGTCCCTCCCCCCCCCCTGACCAAACGCAATTGCCCAGCATTTTGTATGCTTTTCAACTTTACATTTGCCAGTGAGAATTTTTTTTTTCTGCTGTTGTATTTTTCCAGAGTTTTTCCAATTTTCCGCTCATGTGGCTTCCTGCTCACAGAGTGTGTGTGTGTGTGTGTGTGTGTTTCAGCCGTCGCTTGCCCGGTTGACCGATATGAGCTCGGGCTATTGCGGAAAATTCCCCATTATCAGTTGAGCTGTATAAACTACTAGCTTTTCCGATTTTTTTCTCTGTTGGTTTTTCGTTTGGTTTTCGACAGTTGTTTGACTTGAACGGCAGGTGCACTGGACAATCGAACAGTTAAATCAATAAGCTACAGATATATTGTAAAAACGTTTTTATAGCGTGCAAGTGGAAATGGTTTCGACGATTTGAGGTTGACATACATAAATCAGTTGAAGGACTTAAAGCTACCCAATGGATTAAATACAAAGAATTTTTTGAGAAATTCAAAGAGAAAATTATCCTTTATGTTTATTTTTTGAGAAATTTTCAGAGTTTAGATCTAAAGTATTTGCAATATTTAAAATTGTCTAAGACCAAAAATGCTTGTTGATTCAGTTCCAAAAAGACAGTAAAATTATAATGCCTATGCAATAGAAAATATCTGAATAATAAAACATAGTAAAATTTGAAGAGAATACTCCTTGTCTTTGATAACCCCGTAAAATTAAATGAAACAGTTTATTTAGAATACAAGATTTCTGGCAATATGCTTTCATCAATTAGTTCAGAAACACATTTCAAATCGATAAATAAAATTGCAATTGCAAATAGAAATAAACAAGAAAAAACTCGCTATATTTGAAAAATAAATAAATAGAACTCAAAGTTTTCTACTTTGCTTTAGACTTTCTTATAAAGGGATTTCATGAATATCTAAAAAGTAATAACTCGCTAACTAGACTAACTAGACTAATGTCTAAAAAATGCATCTCTCCTTATGTGCCTTAAAAAAAAAATAATAATAATAAATTGGTTTATGGGATATTTAAGGATTCTTATCGAAAGGAAATTAAAACCAAATTGTATTATTTAAGCACGGCGAAGCAACAAGTTTTTCTAGGGCTAACAAACACGCACCTGCAACCGTGCCCCGGGGCCAGTTGCTGCACAACTCTTCCTGCTTTCCATCTGCCGCTCAGTTGCCAGCCCACAGTTTGACAAGCACTATGCAGTTGTTGTCTCCGCTCTATCCAATTGATGTTGCTGTGTTTGTTTATTTCGCATGCAAATTTAATTAAATGGACTTTTTTTCTTCCATTTTTATTGTGTTTGTTAGCTGAGCCGCTGCGCTGCGGCATCAACAGGGGCGAGCAACAGAGGCAACTTAATTAAGTCGAGCCAACGCAGAATGCAAACTTAACGAAGGGTCAGTCAAAGGCAAAAAAGGGTGGACCCGCTGAACTTAAACAGTTGATAATGTTACTATAATTAATTGAATTATGATTGTATTATAGTTGGACTTATCCATCCCATAGATCTAGTTTGCAGGTCAAAGTCCTTTCTTTGGTTCTTCTTTAATTATTTGCCACCCTGCCTTCTCGTTGATTGAATTTGATTCTTGACTAATTGGAAATGCAGATTGAATGGGTTTCCAGAGATATTTTTACCATTAGTAACCTAGATTTTATTTAATTTTCCTTAGCTGAATTCTAGTTCACCTGTTCAAGCGTGAAACAGCCTGCATGTGTAAGGGTTGCCTGTGGATTGATTCTGATTGATAGACTTATCTATAAATCAAACTAAGTTCCCGTTTGAGGAACACCCTGTATAACTGTTCTTATTTGACTTACTTGTTGTTGATTATTTTTAATTGACTACGTAACTGTTTTTTTTAGCCAATTTATTCCATTTCTAGTTTCTGTTAGAGTTCTAGTCCTAGTACAACACCCTGTATATTTTGCTAGTCTATTGCTTACCCATTAGTTAATACTATTATTCCTAGACTTTTATATAAGGACTTTCATTTAGGTAAGATCCTACGCTTTAAGTTCTGATTGTTTATTCGTTTACTTAGAACTTCAGAATCTGTGGGTTTTCCTTTACCTATTCTTAGTTCACCTGTCTGCCTAGTGGAACACCCTGTTTAAATGGAGCCTTTGGCCTGCTCGTCGACACGTCTGTCAATGGTAATTCGATATTATGCCGCTTTAAATATTCTCTTTTCTCTGCTGTTGTGCGCTGTGTAGCTGCCAAATTAATTACAGAGCGCTGCACCAAACGGATGAACGGATTGACAGAGGGTACGACCACGGGGTGGCGGGGAGCAGGGTCGAGTACAAATAAACCAACAAACACGATGGCTGAGATTTTGCAGCACAAAAGCTAAAGCCAGAGCCTGAGCCACAGGCAGCAGCAGCAGCAGCAACGGCGGCGACGGCAGCGAACGTAGGTTGAGGCTGAGGCTGAAGCAGAGGCGGCAACAACCAACGCCCTGTTGCCGGGTTGCGAGCAGTCCAAAAAGGGCGAAGGCAGTGGCTGGCAACAGGAGGGGCAGCAGAAGCCGAGGCAGGAGACGAGGCAACGAGACGGAAAGCAGCTTTAAAACGGGCTCCGGCATTTTCAAACTTGATTTGGCAAAACAGCGGCAAGTTCTCACTTCTTATACATATACAAATACATGCGTATGTGTATGTATGTGTTCTTGTGGGTTTGTAGGTCTCTTCGAGTATTACGGTGCTCTGTGAAGATTATTGCGGCTGTAGTGGTTATTGCTGTTGTTGTTGTTTTTGCTGTTGTTGCTGTCGGCATTCAGCTGCAGCCGTCTTTTGTCTCGGTTAGCTTTTGTCTACTGGTCGCTCTTAAAGCCTGTCGATCACCAGGCGATGACAATGAAAGGAATGGGAATTGTGTGTGGTTGGAAAACATAAGAAGAAGAAGGCGACGCTTGCACGTGAATGATAAATGGCTAAAGCGAGCTGCGAATATAGTTAAAAAGTTTATCTAGAGTACTTCAAGATATCATGAATCAGTTAATTACGTATTTTTTTGATAAGCCTAGCAACAATTGGTTATATATTAAAATCGAAGAAATAGTAGCTGTGATTGTCAATTTCATTTTTTTTTTTTATTACAATTTTCTTTAATTATAAATGTCCATCTAAACAAAATAATATCAACATGTTGTATGTATAACTCGATTTCACGAAAATCGCATAGAAGTCCGCTTTTAAAAAGAGTAAAGCAAAATTCGAAGACCATTAGTTTCATATCTGATAAGAGAAAAAACGTTCAGTGTTACAGAAATCCACTTTCAGCTAGACAGGCAGCCCCACAAAAAAATATTTCAAGAAAAGTACAGCTTGTACAGCTCTATGAAGTTCTATGGCATTAGCGGAAACAAACATCATTGTCAATTCGGATTTTAAAGAAATATTTCAAATATTTTATTTAATATATAATTGCGCATTATTGCTATCATTTTCAAATAACACTCGCTTGAGCGCTTTCATGACATAAAATATAAAACATCAGATTCACAATCTGAACGCATTACGGTAAATACGTGTGTAATTTGCTCGAACGCTGTTAATCGCATTTGCGCTCAAGTTTACGACTGAGCACCCACGCGACCATAAGAACTTATCCACCATTAGACTCCCCTGCACCTCTCCCCGTGACCATTGCACACTGAGCTTCACACCCTTCAATCGCGCTGCTCATTACAAAAACTCAGCCGCCATCATAAATTTGTGAGTGTTTTTTCGGTAGGTTTCTGGTTCAGCTCTGTGAGCGCGTATAAGCGTATCGAAAGCTCAGCTTAGTAAAGCTCAGTTATTTTGAGCGGGTTCTTTGCTGGTTTCTCTCGTTCTTTTTGTTAGGTTTCATTCTTTTGCAACGCAACTTGAAATTAAATGCGCAGTAAATTACGCAATTTTATGCTTCGTTAAGTTCGCCGCTGATGGATTTTTGTTTTCTTTCTCTTTGCACACACACACATTTGCCATGGCAATAAGAACGCGTTAAGGGAGCGAAAAGTAAAAGAAGTGCAAGTAACAACATTTTTGACAGGCACTGCATTAATTACGCTTAGAGCTGGTCAATCAGGCTTGATTTGGGGTAGCGCAGCAAAACAACAAACTTTCAAGCTCGCTCTCTCATTCTCTCTTTCTCTCCCTTTGCTCTTTGTTTGGTGGTCCTACCCCAACGTAACGGCAGTCGACGCATAATGCACCAGGCAACATTGCCGCAGGGCAGCTGCAGTTGCACACTCGAAGACTAAAAGACTTGCATAACAAATTCTTAATTGTGCAACAGACTGCACGCGCGCTCCTTCTCTCTAGCTTTCTCGCTCTCTTAGTGCTGCTCTCTCAGTCTTGTCCATTTGCTGCTTTGTGCTGCTGCTTCGCCCTGCAGCCATATTGCGGAAATATGTCAACGCTGTTGCTGCAGTTGTTGCTGCTGTTTGTACTCTTCTTGCTGCCTCTGTTGTTTTGAAGTTGAAGTTTGCATCTCCCGGCTGCCGTTGGGTTAGCTGAGGTTATGTTCACACAAACATACACACACACGTACACGCACGCAACGACATAAAAGCATGTCACGCATAGTGTAATTTCATGTGACGTAAATGCAAAAATATGTTAAAACTGACGCAGATTAAAAGCAGTTGCCGTTACCGTTGCTGTTGCTGTTGCCGTTGCATTCACTTTAACTGCCAGGCAGATGAAGTTTTTCTTTTCGAATCAGGGCTGTGCGCGAACTGCATTTGTAAAGCATGTAACTGGGGTGAGTCCATGCAGTCTTAGGAGATTGATGGGCCAGTGTTGGAGAAGTTTATAAAAACACGGAGGGTAGCAAACTCAATGAAGTAACTGTCAAGCAGCATAGATATACAATGGGACCGGTATTATTTAAGCAAAATGGCATAATCAAAGGCCTAACTGCATGCAACAATGCGCTGGCAATGCAATAAGCATATAAGTCAAACTTGACGAAACTTTACGAAATCCGGTACATGAGCGCAAATGTATGTTTCTTTTATCATACGGTGTTAAACATACTTAAAATAAGCCATATTTGGAATTTAACAACTTAACGACACTTAACGAAAGTCTAAATCAAATTGTACCTACACATAAAACATGTTTTACATGCCTATCCTCAATTTAGGTCTCACTAAAGCCCAAAAACACAACTTAACGAAACTACAATAAAACGTATTTATCACTGCTGAGTTGGTGGCGAAACCACCTAAACAGTGTATTGAATAAAATCAATCAAAAACTTAACGAAGCATAGCTAGAATTAGTCGCTAATCATAAATGCTCTGTCGAACTGAAGACATCATTAATTTTAACGAAAATCAGCCGCTGAAGGCCCACACAGAAGCCACAGAAAATCGCTTGACAGAGCATAAAACTGAATGGATGCGGTGTAAAATTTACAGGCAGGCATCAGCACGCCTAACGCCCCGAACATTATGCAAATTGGCAACGAAACGACTTAACTACATGTTAAGCTTATCGCTGCCATCAAGTAACTGTTTGGCCAAAATAATAAACTGGAGTAGCGACAAAGACCAACAATATGAACGGCCAACTGGGCCCCCGAAAGCGTGAGAACCTTGGCGGGGCGGCCCAGAAAAACAGTTGCCGTTTTTACTCTGGGAACTGGCAACGATTGAGAGTTGTCAACACGTACGTACTAGCGTGTACAGCGGCAAAACAATAATAAAAGTTATAATAGCACGGCGTTACTTATAGGCCCTCTCTTATGGCCGACTCCGAAGTTTTCCGGTAAATGGGCAACAATGGAAACAATCGTACATAATCGCACACATTCGCAACATGCATGCAAATTTGTCAACACACCCCCTCTCGATGCCCTAAGGCTACAGTTAACATAATGTTAAAAAATCAACATGAACATGCTGTAAACAAAGGCCAACAACAAGTAAAGAAAACCAATTTGTCGCCATGTTAAATTGCGGCAAATTTTAACGGCAGTTCGTCGTTTATTATGCTGAATTGTTAAGTAAACAGTTGTTAAATTTTAAGTAAATGAATAAACGATGATTCGTTCCGCAAATTGTGGCATGCCGCAAGAGAAATGAGAGATTCGAAAGCAGAAACATTGTTTCGGTTAGGTGAATTCAACTCGATTATACACCTGTATACTGAGCTCGAAAAATTGATGTACCAATTAATTAAAAAATGGACATCTATTTTCCACAAAATACTTTCCAGTTTTATTAATATTCTAGATAAAAAGAACTTCAATTAAAGCGTTTCATTATTAGTAAGAAATACTAAAAATTGGGAAATTAATAACTTAACGAAAGTCTTGAAAATAACTCGACAGCACATCAAGGATAGTCCAGACCAGTGAAGCATTATAATTTGAGCTGGGAAAATTAAAATTCTAACTAAACAAAATAAAAGCACAAAATTCCTACATATTTCTGAAAAGAATTTCCAATGTTCTCGATTTACAGAACTTTATGTTAAGTGTAAAAATTCTTTTATATTCAATTTATTGTTTTTTTGTAAATGAACAATCGTTTGTCCATTATGACAATGCAGCGAGTGCCTTTCTTTTATCATAATACGTAAGAAATTCCACAAATTAAGAGTTTAATTTTTAATAGCAGCTAAATCCCAATTAACTAAAATATGAACACCTATTTCCACAGTTCTTTAAAGACTTCACAATATTAAAGATTCTTAATAAAATATTTACTGCTATTTTTCACAAAGTTCTTTAAACAAAATTATTTTGGTCTGTTCTTCAAAGACTTGAAGACGGGAAGTCTGTCCCGTCTTAACGTGTTGCCAACTAGGCTATAAAAATGTATAAACGTGTTGCCAACTTGTTGAGTGTTGCTGCCAAACTGCAAGGCACAGCTATAAAATTACATAGGGGTTAAACATTGTTTTTATATGTTTGTGTTCTAAGTATCCGTAGGAACAAGTCAGCCAAAGATATCTGATTCAAACGTGGTATAAGATATATTTCCAAAAAAAAGGGTATCAAATCAAAATTCTGATGGGAAGGGAGTTATATTATAAGAAAACGTTTAAAATGTGCTGTATATAATAATGTTTATAGATCAGAAACATTCTAAAGGAGTATATAAATAACAGAAGAAGATATCGAATGCTCGAAATTTAAGAGTTTTAAAAATTGTAAATATTTAAGTTAACAATTTCAACCTTTAACGTAGTACAACTCATACTCTCTCTTTAAAAATATCAGATTTATATAAACTAGACATAATATCAGGTATTCTTTGTACTCAACGTCTCTCTTTTGAGGGCCTCAGCAAACATTTGCACACAACAACAGTTTATACAGTATAAATTGCATAAAGTCGTATATAGAACGACTGGAGGTCTTATCAAAAAAGTAAAATAAATAAAAAAAAAATGGTATATATATAAAAAAGGGAGGCCAACAAGTCGAAGTCAAGCAGAGGTCTGAGCTATTTTTAAAACGCCGCTTAAAACAAAACAAATTTCAAGTGCTAATTTCGCTTGGAGCAAACAAATATTGAACGAACAAAACTGTACAAGTTTTTCTTTTTAAAATGAAGTATATAATTTCATATTTATGCGTCATTTTTGTTAAACGGGGGCGTTGAACCCTGCAAATGAATTATACGAAAAGGAAAAAATGTGCTCTATGAGTAATAAACTGGGCCGCAAATACGAGCAAAACTGCCTCATTCGCAAATATTTGCATTTGAGGCGCACGCCGCAATACAAAAAGAACATATTAAAAAAAAAAAACGAAACTGCTCGACTACAGATACTCCTGATTTTAAGTTCTCCAGCTTTTTGTTTAAATAAAAATTCATGGTTTCTCCCCGAGACTAAAAGAAACGCGGTATGAAGCTTGCAAATGGTCCACGACATGTTCATCCCATATTTATTTTGATTCCATTTTTGTACGACTTTTGTATATTTTAACTATTAAGCTACTTATTTTAACTATTCAATTATTTGACTATTCAATTAGAATTCAGAAGGTTGTTGTTTTTATTAAATAAAAATTCATGATTCTTCCATAGTTTAAAAGATATTCAGAATAAAATTGTCAAATGCTCTAAGAAACTGTCATCCCATATATATTTTGATCCCAGTTTTGTACGATTTCTGTATATTTTAGAATGTATATATATTATGTAGAAGAAATCAAAGCTTTATCTTATTTAAATATAAGCTGTCTTTTTTTTATTTCCAAATAAAGCAAATAATTCGGTTTTATTTTAAAAACAGTTTAAGATGAAGATTTACTGCTTGCCACAGCTGCTCATACCCATTTTTTTAATATTTTTATAGGGCATAGTAAATAAAAAAAAATTAAACAAAATGCAATAAGGAAATGCGTGTCGGGCTCGTCTTCGGTTTGGCCAAAGGCAAACATGAAGAAATGCTATCGTTTATGGGGCTCTAAAGCTGTCTTACGACTTTGTGCTAAATATGCAAAATATTTGTGCCCCGATTTATATGTAAGGCATATATATTTCTCGTACTCTCACTCTGAGAGAGATACAGATTAAATATATATATATAAATTGTTTTGATAGAAGTGCTTAAGAAATGCGCGACTCCATTTGGTCTACATGACTGTCGTTTTGTGGTCAGCGCATTGGGTAATTAAATTTTTGTGGCTCATAAAACGTCTGCGGTTAGCGGGAAATGCCTTATGCTAGAATTTTGTCAGTTTTTTTTTCTTCTATTTTTTGTTAAACAACCATTTCGAGTGTGCCGAATTGCATTTCAGCTCCAGCCTCAGCTCGCTGTCTAAATGGGCCATAAAAAAGTTGTTGCAAACAACAACGAAACAAGCGAGAAAATAGCTACATAAAAAGTGAACTGCAGGAGAGTTGAGGCTGATGAAAGCGCTTAAAATTTAATGGTTAATGCCATTGCATTAGGTGATTAAATGCGGTTAAGTGTAATCTCTTTTCCAAATTGTAGTCGTAGAAAAAATGTTATTTATATGCAGCTATTTGTAGTAGACATAAAAGTCAAACAAGGCCAAGGCGCAATAGTTGCAGGCGCCGGTTTTACAGTTACACGATATAATAAATACATTTAAATATATTTACGAAAAAAGTGAAGGTAAATAAAGAGTTTTCAATTACCTAAGACTTGTTTAGCTTAATAAGACACACCCTTTCACATAAAAGCACATGAAAGCTCTGAAGCTAAATTGTATACAATATTTATTTCTTGAAGCTTAAAGCTCAACTTATTGTTTTGAGCCTCACTAAGTTTGGACTGCATATTAAATATATATTATTGTGTATATTTAAATAAAAAATATGGAATTAAATAATTCAATGCTACAATAAGTAGGTTTAATTTGACACAAAGCTTAACTTGAGCTTTAAAAATTGAATTTATTGGCACAACGTGTCAGCTTTCAGTTGTTAGTAAAGCAAGACAAGATTTTTTTTTATATAATTGAAATAAAAACGTAGATAGTTCTGTAAAAAGAGTCAATATTATTATGCCTTGCAAATAACTTCACGGAGGGATTAAAATATTAAAGCTCACTAAACAAAAAGCTTTTCTTGTTCTAAAGCTTTCCAGCCCTTAATTGTATATACGTGGCTTGAGATGCCTGAAGAGAGATTTAAATAATATTTGAAATATTTCAAATTGATAGAAAATATGAATAATATATATCAATAAGTGAGTATGAATATTGTATATATCAAATGGAACGATATTTTTAACTAGACTTATTGAATATTTAAAAATTTTTCAAACTGTCAAGCGAATTGAAGAACCTTTACTGTAGACTTTTTGAATATTATTCTTGTCCAATAATTAAGAGAGATAGATATCGATAAAGTCTTGGAATTTTCCCATCGAACAAATGCTATTAAGCTGCAATCCTTGGCTGCTGCCCACATGTTCGCACTCGACCATTACAAGCCAAATAAAGCAGATTAATCTGCTGTGTAAATATGCGGCACGTATTTCACCCACACAGATTTCGTAGTTGACCCTCAGAGAGGGCCCCCGACCACGGCCCGAAGCCGACTTACTGGAGACATATTACAGCAAATAATTTCTTAATGCTTGTCCGGCCCATCACCGAAACCTAAGCCAGCTGAGAAGAAAAAAATTGGGCAATTGTCGTCGCTTTTGGACCGCAATTAATTTTCATTACAAGGCAATAAGCAAAATTAAACACGAATCAAGTAGCACCCACAGACATGACCGGGAGAGTCGGAGAATGTAAGAGCGCCGACTTGAGGAGGGGGCGAACTTGTAGATGGTCGCAACGTGTTGACATTAGCAATTTATAAGAATTCTGTATCTGATTCGTATTGCCGTTTACTTGGGCGTGGAAAGTTTGCCATAGAAAAAAAAATGATAAAATGTTCGCAAGGACTTGACCCGAAGGTGAAAGAAAAACTTACGAGCACTCATATGTCAGAGCTGAAGGATGAAGGATAGTAGATTGTCAGTTAAGATTGCTTACCTGCAAAGAGAACGAGAAAAAGTAAATAGATATTAGTTTAGTGTCCTGAATATCATTAAAAATACATCAATCAGTTCAAATTAAACAAGAGATTTAAGAACAGTATTAAGTTGAAACCTATGCATAGTTTCGTGTTGTTATTAAAGATACATTTTACTTATTAAAATGTATCCTTTTGCTCTAATACAAATATCATACGTAAATTTATTTTGTATTTATTAATTTATACCCTTCATGCTCTTATTAATCTATTCAAAAATTATAATTTTGGTGAGCATATTTTAAATAAACATAATACGTTAACATTAAATATAGAAAATTCGTTTAGGCTAACAATTTCTTTACCTTTTCCCTGCTTGTTAGAATAATGTATATAAAAGACCAAAATATTAAAAATCAATTATAATTGAGTTAAATCACATCAAAATGTGCGTCAATTAAATATAAATTTATTGATAACGCATAGAAGAAGACATCTACGATGCCATAAAGTTTATATATTCTAGAGTCTATCCGTCCGTCTGTCTGTTTCCATGCGAACTAGTCTCTCAGTTTAAAAGCTATTATCTATAAACTTTGCAAAGGTACATTAAGTACAGTACATTAAGAAAATAACATGACCACATGCTCCTCATATACATGCAACAACTTATCAAAATAGGACAACTATATCACATAGCTGCCAAAGGAACGATCGATCGAAAAAAAGGTTCTTGTATGGTAAAAAATTCTGTTTACCAAGATATTTTCATCAAGCTCAGACCTTTCGAGCTTCATTGTTGTTAGATATCTGCGAAACTGTACGATAAATATCCACAAGGGTATTTAATCTTCGGCGTGCCGCAAATATTATTACTTTCTTGTTTTCTAATAAAATATTTCTTTTTTTTTATATTTTTACTTTCTAAAATTCCTTTGTTTACTAATAAACAAAATATTTGACCGCTTGTTATTTAAAATTAGCGATGCGTTCAATGTCTGCAGTATTTTTTTTCCGATCAAGAGATTAACAATAAAAATGCCAAAAATAATTTATTTCTGCACGCGCCCCATACAAAAATACAAAATTCAGTCATTAGTTTGAGGCCACACACAAACAAATACTTGAATCATGCTCATGGATAATGCGAGTACATCTATTCAAGCATTCAAACAGCTGAGTGACTGAAGAGTTGCGTCCATCAAACGGAACAGTTTTGCCCATGAAGTGGGTGGAGATTTGTTCAAGTTGAATTCTAATGATTTATTTTTGGAAATCAGCAAGTTTTTTTTTGCACTTTTGCTGAGCAGCGGACAATTGAAAAGAATTGTTGAAGCTGCTGCAAATATTTCACAAAACTCAATGAATGCAACCCGGCGTATGAGTAATATTTTATGACTGTGTATGTGTGTGTGCTTCAAAGGCAAGCCCAAAGCCAAAATCATTCAATTTGATTTCAAACAATTTAAAAATAGATTTCTTTTGGTTTGTTTTGTGCTGTCTTTGAATGTTTTGAGTGTGTTTTTTGTTATGCTTTCCTTTTTTTTTTTTGTTTGGTTTTCAGGGTTAAGTAGCTGTGAGCTAATCGAGCGTGTGTGTACTTATGTGTTTGTGTGTGTGTGTGTGTGTGTGTGTGTGGGTCTATCATAAAGAGCATTTGATATATTGTTAGGTGTTTGCTCTTTTATGTTTGTTGATAAGCCCATTAATATGACAGACTATCGCTATCAACGAACAATTATATAATTGTAATTGAACATGAAAAGATTGATAAAGCTAATTCTAACATCGCAAATTGGATTAACAAAAATCTTACATCTGGGAAATTTCAAATTAATTTGATCGAAATATATTTTTTTTTTATCCATTTTCCATATTTACCTAACATTTAATGCATATCTTATCACATAGATACCTCTATTAACTTTATCAATAACTTTTAAATAAATTTAATTAAAATATGTTTATACAAAGAATGAATTTACCTACATATTTTATTTATTTAATATTTCATATTCATTTAAATTGAAAGGGATATGTGCAATATCTATATCATGTAAAAGTAATAATAATATATAATAATAATAATAATATTAAAAATATTAATAATAATAATAAATATTGTTTCTTAGTAGCTTATAAATTATATTCCTTTTGGTCGCTCCTTAATTAAATAATATTAAAATATATAATTTTTAACATGCACGCCAAGTTAGCCCAACATTCTGTTTTTAAGTATATTAATTTGATCTCAACATTCCAAGAGACACACAAGCGTGGAGTATAACCGATTGTAGGCGCCACAGCCACAGTGCCTCACTTGGACTATTTTAAAAAACCAGCTACCGCCTACCGCTTAATGTTGAACGCAGTTGGCGAACCCAGCCCAAAACTTGCTCTCAAGTACACTTGGGCCAGCCCCAGTCAGAGTCTCGGCCGGAGTCGAAGTCGGAGTCCAGTGTTCACTGAAATGACGTGGCCATAATTAAAGCAATCGAACAGGAACTCAAGAAATTGCTGCGCCGGCTAAAAGCCATTGACGTGGGCCCATCAAAATGAGTAAAAAAATAAAAATAAAGCAAAAAAAAAAACAGAGAGAAAAACAAAACTGAATGTAGGCAGCGAGCCCAGGGCCCAAACTAAACCAGTCCAAGTCCGTTTCGACTTTTTTTCAGTTTTTTGCTTATTGTGTGTACTCGTTTATTTCCTAGCCGCTCTCTCGGGATGACGTCAACGCGTAAATATAACTATTTTTATAAACGGGGAATGTAGGGATGTAGGTGGGCGGTGCGGCTTATATTGTGGCAAGTGCGAGCGAGACAGCAGCATTGGCCAAATGTCAAAATTTTGTTTTATTCGGAGCTGGAAGCCGCGCACTGAATTGGCTTTTGTGGCGCACACTTCATTAAGTTGCCGCTCCCGTTCCCGCCCCCCCCCCCCAACGCGGTCCCTTCTTGAATGCCAAGTTCATTGAACCGCTCAGGACATTAACTTCTTATACATTTGGCCAGCACATATTTACCGCTATTCTAATTCATTTCGCTGCGGCCTGCGTTTATCTAATCAAGGGAATCGAGCGAGCGAACAAGTCAACACGTGCCTCCGCTCGCGATATCTCAATCTTTTGGTGGCATTGACACCTTGCCAATGACCGATATAAGCAATGGGGAAGTCAGTCGATTGGAGGACCCATATACACATTTGGCAATCATTCAGTGGCTTTCAAACTGCCGCTGGGCCTCAATAAGCAGCTCCCCTTCGTTTATGCCCAATTTGATTGCATGACGCGACGCGTTTTGTGTGAAGCGCATCAAAGCGCCAATTCTCAAGCAGTTTTTTCTCGGCTTAAACCAAGCAAAACCGTTAAGCGCATTGGCTCAAATAAACCGAGTTGACGGGCAGCAGCTTGTGACCAGGCTAAAATCCAACCAATCTACTTTTATTTGATTGATTTCAAGTGAGGTAATTGTCCATCAATTTGAGAGAATTTTATCAGAATGATAGCAATTATATTCGGTTGTCATATAAAGAACCTATCGGGTTCAAATCTTTAAAAATCAAATCTTTACTTTGATAATAATAATATATATCTTAAATTATAGTATAAAAATAAAAATTAGATATATATAAACAAAATATATGTACATATGTATATCGACCAAAGACTTAAAACTTTTATATTATATTAATTATATAACGCACAATAACTAAAGTAAGTTAATAAACGTTAATAATTATTAAGTTTTAATTTGTTTAATTTAATTTAAATAAACTATTTTTGAACTGAATAAAAAAATATACATAATTAAAATAATATAAATATGTATTTACAAAAATTAATTAATAAATACACATGATTTAAATAAAAAAAAAAACGAAATAATAAAAAACAAAATGTAGCTATATACATTTTAAGTGTAATGTATTTAACACAAAAAATTTGACCATGAAAAAAAAATTAAAAATAAAATATGTGTTATATTCAAAACATTGACAAAAAAAACAAATACCTTTGCTTCACATAGTCCTTAGTAAATAAGTTTTTAAGTAAGTGATTAAATAAATAAATTCCTTTAATAAATGGAAGCCTATCTAAGTAATTTTATTCGAATTATTTTATGTATTTTACTAAAATATATTTTATGTATAACTTATATATAAATAAGAATATTTCCCCGTTTAAGTAAGCATTGTTTGGACTAAATGGAATGATTCAATATATTAAAGTGTTGGACAACGAATATATTTATATTGTAAACATTTGACAAACAAGTTCTGTAAATGCGTTTGCCCGGTGATATTTTATCTTTATTTATAACAACTGCTGTCTCATTCCGGACATCCATGCAGGACATTTAATCGCAGCACCAATCACTCAGCAGTCGAGATCCCGCACTGGCACCTACTGCACAAAGGTTCATTTGTCGCCCATTTATAGCACGTTCTCTGGCCGTAAATCAACGCCCAGGCACACACAATGTTAGCCAGTTCATTTGGCATTTGCCATCCTGCTCGTGCCTGGCCACACACATCCTGTCATATCGGCAATGTCCACAGTTCTGGTATTTTGCCTACTTTACTCTGATTTCTATTTGGTTACGTGGTAATTTAATAAATTGTGCATTTGTCACTGACATGTGTGCTAGCATGAAGTCCTTTCAAATCTCTTTCTCGCTTTTTCTCTCTCTCTCTCTCTCTCTCTCTCTCTCTCTCTCTGAGATTATTATCCTTGCTGTCTTGCTGCGTCCTACAATTGGCCCAATTGGCTGACACACTGCGTTTCATTTGATATTTTGTTTGTCCAAAATTCCTCGATTGCCTGTCCCTTGTGCTTTATCCTTTTGTCTGACTGTACCCGGCAATCGCCGCTCGCCGCTCGGCTATTGTGTAATTATGATTGCGCGTGCCCCTTAAATACATTACAGCAACAGCGGGAAGCGGTTGCACGTGTCGCTCAATTGCGTTGGATAATTGAGCCAACTATTAGCCTGGCTAACAGGAAAAGCTACTCTACTAGGGCCGAGTGTGTCCAAAGTTCGACTAAATCTGGAGCGGAACATAAGTAAATGACGAACTGTACTATGTTAATAGTTGTTACAACTTTCATGTCAATTTATGCTTAATTAGTTTACATTCATTATTTTTTAATCTTTGCAATATATTTGTTGAATTTATTATTTTATAATTATTTATTTACTTTATATGCGACAAAGATTAATAAATACATTAATGTATTCTACATTGAATAGAAAGTAATGTACCCAAAATATTTTGCTCGATAAATTGCTTTTAAATTAATATTTTTTCAGATTTATTAATTATTATTTATTACATGATTCATATTTTTTATATTAATTTGGCTCTCACTAAAAGATCACACATACAAAAAATATTAGTTTTATTATACTCTGCTCAGTATTAGAGTTTTATGGATATATTCTCTTAAAAATTATGATTTAGCCAGCTAAATTTCTTTTTTTATGCCTCTCATAAAAACTCTCACACTTTCATAAATGCTCGCCACTTTGATTATCCATTCCATAATTCATCGTCTAAATAATTTCTTGCTAATGCTAAAAAAATATGAGGCAGCGCCTACACATTGCTCTTTGACACACGCCCACACACACACTTGACACACACACACACACACAAAAGGGCCCACATGCGTGTTGGAAGCAAAAAATGCAAAGGCGGGCGCGAGATAAAAAGTTGACTAAACCAATTCAATAAATCAGCAGCGGCCAAAATGCTGCGGCAACTGCGTGCGTGCCTGCGTGTGTGTGTGTGTGTGTGCGTGTTTGGCTGGCAGAGTTCGTTGCCAGCTTTTAGGCGCTTTTTTGGGGCTTTGCGCTATAGTGGAATTTCCATAAATTTCGAGAACTATTGATGCCATTTGTTATCGCTTTTTAAGAGTGACCAGCCTCGGTCAATGCACTCTTGTCCTTCGCTGTCTTCCTTTTCGAGTGTTTTGCCCCGTTGTTTGTGTCTTTGCATTGTTGTTGTATTAATATTAACCCACTTCAGCCTCGCATACGCATTTTATTTGCATACATTTTCCACTTACACGCACACACACACACCCACACACATAAGCACAGAGACAGAGAGCAGCGCTCTTATATTTCAACTCCCTCTAAAACGCATTCGCGCTCGCTCGCACCCACATGCTGCTCATTTGCTCTCTCTCTCTCTCTTTCGCTCGTTGGCTTCAAAAAGTGCGTTGAAAGCTTTGAGGCGCGCGCGTATTGTTCACGTTGTTGTTTTTGCATTTGTTTTATTTGTTCTTATTATTTTGTTGTATTATTTTTTTGTTCACATCTTTTCTGCTTTGCGTCGCAACGCTGTTGTCGTTGTTGCCGTCGTTGTCTTACGTATGCATTGCCGCTGGCGTCGCTGCTGACGCTTGCGTTGGCTTAAGCGCTGGCGTCGTTGCCGTTGCCGTTGCCGTTTTGTATCTTGATTTTGGTTTCAACGGTGAATGAACTCAGGACCTGCGGACGTTCAACCGTCAAAAAGCGCTTTTTCGATTTGTTGCCTGCTCTTTTGCTTGTCGCATTTGTTATTGTTATTGCTACTGTTCTTATATTGCTTGAATTCTACGCTGTTGCTGTTGTTGCCGTCGTTTGCTGTCGTTTGTTATCGCCGCATGCGTAACACATTTCCATCTGTTGTTTTTGTTGTCGTTTCGCTTTTTCGCACTGTTTTAACTGTTCTTTTCGCCAATTTCACGCTTTGCCCGAAAAATTGCAAATAATTTACTTTTGCTGTTTTGTCATCTTTTATTACTGTTGTTCCTTTTGTTTTTGTTGCCGCTGTTTCTGAGCTGCGGCTGCGGTCTGTCTAATAATTTTGATACTTTCTTTATCGTTGGGTTTGTTACTTGTATTTAATATTGTGGTCGGGTTTTAGACGGGAAAGATTGACAAGAAGATAGAGGTTCTTTAGCTAGATGATATAATTTCTTGCAATACTTTTTTAGAAACTTCTAGTCAATTAAATATATTTTTTAAATTCATAATATTTGCTCTTTTTATATTGTATATTTATTATGTACCCATCCCATAATCCCAGTTTCACTAACTGCTTTTTTTTTAATTAAGAGAATCGCATAGAACAACACATATTAAATTGGAGCTTAAGCTTGACTACGAGCAGGTGAAACTGAGAGAGCGAGATGATAGATATGAGAAAGAGAGTGCAAATAATTTATTTATACCCTGCTGCGAGTAGCTTGAATATTTCTTGTAAGCCCAATCACAGGGAAAACTAAGCAATACGCTTAAAAATAATCAAAACTCAATCAAGCAAATACTTCTATGCGTTCAGTTAAGGTGCAGGCAGTTGGAAAAGCCCCTACAGATGCTGCTCCCTACGCATCAATCAACCCAGTAAGCCACCCAACCACCCAGCCACCCACATGACCATTACAATTCGGTGTACAAAAAACTTGCCAGCAATAAAAATTCAAGTTCAACGAATTCTACGCGCTGGGTAAATAACCTGAACTCGGGCAATGCAGTCAACGTCGACGTTGCGACGTCAGCGTCGGCAGCGCCGTACGCGTCGGCGACAACACCCCAAAAAATGTGCTGTGACAACAGCAACAACAACAACAACAACAACAGGCCATATGACATCCTCTACAAAAATAAATTCACGCCCAAAAATCGAGACCGAAAGGCAAAGCGTAACGCGAGAGAGTTGGCAAAAGAGTGGGTGAGCCGGAGTGCGAGAGGCTGAGAGAGCGCGGCAGCAGAGACAACCTTGAACTTGAGGCCGCGGCATTGCCAAAAAGGAAAGGCGTAAAGAGAAAAAGTTTGCACAAGACTTGAAGATTTTTTTCCTATGTTGTTGCCTGCCTTCAACCACCCCCGCCCCCCCCCCTCGTTTTCTAGCGCCTAAACTTATGCAAAGTTTGCGCCGCCGGCAAAAGAGAGAAAGGGAGGGAGAGACAGAGAGAGTGAGTGAGCGAGAGATTTTGCCGTTTTATTTTGAAGTAAATTACGCACGTACTTGAATCATTTGGTAATGGCGAATATTACATAGCAATTGAACTCAGCAGCTGAGCGACACGTTTCGGAGTTACATACTTTATAATATATATTGAAGGAATATTATACGCAGACATTCGTGTTTTTAATTTATATATGTACCGATATTGTAGTCTGCTTTTGGGCGCACAGCTGTGCCACAATTTTAGCTGAAACGTGCTTTATAAACCTACACAGCAATGAGAGCTAACTCATTTTTTTTGGGGGGATTCCTCATATTTTAATTAAAAGCTCCTGAATGTGAAGAAGAAGAACTGCCAGACATAAGTAATAACTGGGAAGGAACATAGGCAAGGAGCAAGGAGAGCTACATAAATTAAGTCATGCAATTAAATAACTTTTATTAACTTTATTCAAGTGGAGGCAAATAATTAAAATAAACTGACCATGGAGAACCAAGGAATTATAAATTGAGCATTGCGGATATATATAGACTTTATTGAAGAGGTTAGCAAAAGGGATTTTTGAACGGGAAATATAGACTTAGAGGGTCAACACAAAGTGAACGTGGAGATTACTTTCTTGCTACAAACAGTTTGGTTTTCGAGAAACTCCCAATTCGATTCTAGAGACAGGCCAAAGATTTTTTGGTTTAATTAAAATGTTTGTTAATACCAAAATGGTTTAAGATTGAAATCAATTTAGTCTTATGTGGATGAAATAATGTTTGTTTATACCTATATTACAGTAAAAACAATTAACATATTTCAAACACATTTAACACAAATTTTAAACATAAAGTGAATATAAATATCACCCGTTTCCTTTTCTCATTTCTCGTAAAGAGTCAAACGCGTCAGGTCAACCAATTTTTTGGTTTACTTATACATCTTTCTAAATTCCAAAAGGGTTTAAAACTTAAATCAATTTAGTGAATGCATTTCTCCTTTAATGTATTATGTATGCAAGCGCGGAATGAAGCATTTTGGAATTCATTTCGTTGGAGTTTCTTAGCTCGAACAGTTCAAATACTATCTTAGGCCTTTAGATAATATAAGCGCAATTAGTTTGGCTGCACGCTGCGACCACTCGAAAATCCATCTAAATTCAGCCTTAATTATAATTTGGTTTAAGCCCCACACACACACACTGGCTAAACTTGCAGCATAAATATTTAAGTTTTATTTTGGCCTGTAAGCCGTATAGATGCATGTATCTGTGGTTAAATATAGTCAGGCAGTATCCACAAGTCATTTCCGCCCAATTCAGCCATCAGAGCACAGAGCTGCTTTAAAATTAATGCCACAAACTGGCAAAAGCAACGACTTTGCCATAAGCTTAACGGTGCCCAACGGCAAGCAACACCTCTGATGTTGTTAATATGCGAGAGTGGCAGGTAGATACATGCTGCTGCATGCCTGCAGATACAGATACACAACTACACATACATATGTGCATGTATTGTAGATGCATAGATACATACATGGCACACATTTTAGCAGCATTAATTAGTTTTGCTAATTACAAGCGAATATTAGCACTGGCAGCTTAGCTGTAGATACAGCTAACTGACAGATACACAACAGCTAGTCAAGTTACAGATACAGATACATTGCATGTTCATATCATTATGCTGGGATTATTAAAGCACAAACTGTATTTTCATTATTGTCGCCAAGATTTGCTGTTAATTCAAGCAAAATTGGACTCCAGCTCTGGCAGCTAATTATGATTGTGATGCCAATAATGATTGTGGCTTACTGTTACCCAGATTGCCAGCCAGTCAGCCAGTCAAGTGCCAGGCTCCACTATCATGAGGGGGTATGAAAAACTATATGAAAACTGGTTCTCTAATGACCTGTCAAACTGTACCCCGAGAGTCTTACGCTGACAGTTAAATCAGCGATTGAGAGGCCCAACTGACAATTGTGACAAGAGAGAAAGACTTTCAATGAGGAAGAGAGAGGAGAGTGTGACAGGCAGAGAGAGTGAGAAAGAGAGAGAGAGCAAGGGGGAAATATTGAATGTGGAGTTCATGAGAACTTGTATATCTTCTGAGCCTATCAATAAATATAAGTAAATAAATAAATAATAAATATTATTAAATTACCTAATAAACCGAAGTAAGGTTGTAAAATTGAAATTATTGAAAAAATATATATAAACAAATGAATATGTTCAACAAAAAACATCAACAAAAGCAATATTAAACTGCTTTTAGGAGAAAGTATATCATCTGAATTTAAGATTTATTAGGAATGTCTTCAATGTGATAAAATTAATTATTTATTAATAATATTATTGTATACAATATAATAATTATTATTATAATTATTATAATTACCATTATTTTTATTATTATTATTAATTTATTTTAATTTTTTTTCTTTATTAACTTGGTTTCATATTTCTTCTAATATCATTAGTATCGCATTCTAAACATTCATTGAAAATTATATTTCTATTTCAATTAAAATCAAAAATTTCTAACAATAAATAAAAGATAGCACTAGATTTAACCAATCAGTGTCAATATCATAATTATTTTAATTTAATTTCCTTACCCATTTGAAAAGTAACCTTAATTTATTTATTCTCGATTTCCCATCGTGTTTGTATGTACTTTCAATTCAAATGTCAGGCTGTCAACTGTGCTGTCAATTGCAACATGCAATTTTAGGAAAGGACATGGGCAAACATGGCCAACAACAGGGATGAAATCAAGTCAGAAACCGAAAAGAGCAACAACAAATAAAACTAAATAAAAAGGTCGGAAACTAAATGTTAATTTTATTTTCTGACATGACATGACAGCAGCAACAGCAACAACAACAACAACAACAACAGACTGACACTCGGGCTGACTGACAGTCAGTTTGTCAGTCAGTTAGTCGGTCGATTGGGGCCCTCCGTTAAAAGTCTGAAGAACGCGCTGCATATAACTTGGTCAAGTCGAGCGCGCAACTTTTAGCGCGCAACTTCTAACGGTAAATAAAAAGACTTATGAGCGAGAGAAAAACACAAATACCGTATGAGTAGCCAAGGCAGCAGCAGCAGCAGCAACAGCAACAGCAACAACAAACATTGCCATGTTGCAGTTGCTAAGTGGGCGCGACGTCGTCGTTGTTGCTGCCTTGTTCAACAAGGCTAAAAGCTGCAGCAACAACAACAACAACAACTTTTGTTGCATTCCTGACCTACTCTGCAACTTCAGCGAGACAACGGCCTGGCCTGGTCTGGTCAGGCGCAGGGTCGGCGCGGTCTGACAGCAGGTGGGGCCCATACGTGCAACAAAACTGGGCGTCATTGGCTAAAGGATATGGCAAGAGCAACAACAACAACAACACCAACAACAACAACAGCAGCAGCAGCACACGAGACGCCACAAACAAACAAATATGTATATAAAACTTTGGCCCGCCGCTCGCCTCCAAAAGTAGTTAAACTTCAAAGCCGACAAACGACATAGGCAACAAAAACATCAACAACAACAACAACAGCAGCAGCAAAAACAACTTGCATGTGAAAAACGAGTTTTCACTACTTTTGCCTATTTCACAACACAACAACAACAAAGGCAACACTAAAAAAAAACGTGCCAATAACAACAAGAAAGAAACAACAAAAAAAGCGAAGCGACATGCAACGGAGTAAAGCAACAACAAGAAGAAAAACAGCAACAACAACAACAACAACAACAGCGACGACGTTGCCAACGCCTCGCATATTTGTTGTTGCGGTTTGGGCGGCTGCGTTGTGGTCGATGACGTGCGCACAGTGGTCTGAGGGTTATTTAAATTTACAAAAATAAAATTCAATCAAGCATACGGCATAGCAAAAATAAAAAAAAAACATATTTAACCCCATCAATGATAATTTTTTTTTGGCTGGCAGCTAGGATAGAAAAAAATATAAATCCATAAAATTCTAAAATATAAAATGTTCAATCATTTGAGAGCAATTTATTCACTATAATTAAATTAAAGACATAGAAAATCGTTCGGTACTGTTTTATATATTGGAATTGGTTAAATCAAAAAAGATTTCTTCGAGAAATTTTAGCGGAATTAAAATACGAATAAATTCAGTTCTCTGTAATAATATATGAAATTTAAACTATTTCAAAATAGAACATGACATCGTTTATTAAATAGAGTGACGAAACGTTTTGAAACCAGGTGTTAACTGATTATATATACTGTGTTTGTTATTTTTACCAGGTCAGGCCATATTTGTTTCATTTATTAACACGTTTTAAACTACTTAAAAACAGTACGGATAATTTGAACACCATATGAAATAACTTGTTTAAATTATCAAGCCTCTGCTTTACTTACTTAAATTAAAGAAAAAATCATTTTTGAGCCCATTTTAAAAATCTCAAATAATTGTATTAGATAATATTTTCGAGGCAGAGAAATAAATTAATATATTCAAAAATAATTTCACCAATGCTATGCATTGAAACTATAATAAATACACTTGATCATATTCTTATTGGAATATACTTGGTATTTATTTCATTTTTGAAAATAGTTGCACCACTGTAACTAGTGTTGTGGAAGAAGCCACAATGCCTGCATGCATTTACTGTTGTTGTTTTGTTTTTTGCAGCAGCAGTTGTTGGTTTTGCCGCAACGCAGGCCTCTAATCCAGTTTTGTGAAGTTTTTTTTTCATAGTCCATGTTTTCCAATAAGCCACCTCTTTCTAGCTATTGCTGGCTCGCCCACCCTATCTCTTTTGCACCCGCCAGCTTATTATCTTGCTCTCTCCTTTTCTCTTGTTCGCGGCATGCAACTTGAACATGTTTACAGCTAGTTGGCAACAACAGCATTACAACACGTTACAAGTGCAAAGGCAACGCCGATGGTCACGTTGCAATGTTAGACATTTTTTACATAGAGGCAACAACTCTTTTTTATGTCTTTCTCTCTCGCTCTCGTTCCCGCTCATTTGGGTTATGCTGTCTCCCCGCGAACTTCACGCGCCTAGACCTATAATTTCTTTCACACAGTTATTTTTGGTCTCCGACTGGCTGTTTATGTATTACCGCACAGTCTCGTCCCACTGTGACTATGGCTGTGGCTGCATTTGCCGTTAGATGTCGGCGAGAGCGCCGACTGCGAAAGCTAGTCGTTCAGTGTGTGTGTACGTGTGTGTGCGTGCATTTTATGTCTGTGTGCCAATGTCGTTTATAATGAAGTTTCCTGTCGATAAAGTTCAACTTCAAAAGCTGGCCAACTTCGAGCTCTGCTGGTGCGTGTTTGTGTGTGTGTGTGTGTGTGTATGTGTGAGAGTGTGTGTACATTGGCCAAAGTTTAAGGTGGGCTTTAATGGCTTTTTGGGCCAGTTTTTGTAATCGTTGTTGTTGTTAGTGCTTGTTTCTGCACTTGTCCAAGTTAGTTGTTGTTTGCAGTTACTGTAGCTATTATTTAGGCAGGAAATTGTGTATATTACGTTGCCTTGAGCCCTGAGAGTTTTTGGTTTTTAGGTGAGTCGCAGGAAATATGCATATAACTTTGCATTAGCCTCATGAAGTTTCTGTTTACGACGAGGAACCCAATAAGACCCAGACGGGTTTAAAGTTATATTCTAAATTACAATATGCTTAATATGTGCCCATTTCCTGCCAGCAAAAATTTGTAAGTTTTACACTGAATAAATGATTATTTTAAAGGCTTCTTGTCTGCGTCTATCGATTGATTTATCGAGTTCTTTAGATTTATATTTTTATTTTAAACTACGAGACACTTACAAAATATAGTTCTATTTAAGTTTATCAGGCGTGCATATTTAGCTTTTGTTACCATAGTAACTACAATAAAAACAATGGTTATGCTTAGAATTTTACCTTCGAAAAAGCATTATTATATAAGTATTAAAAAAAAAAAGATGTAAAACAACCTCATCTTAAAAGATGGCAATAACTACACGAAATTTGGACCTAACAATGGAACAGAATAAATAATCTTTATTTAAGTAGGTTTTCATTAAACAACGAAATTTACTCTTAACCAAATAGAAACAATTTAAGACATCAATTTTTGTTTGTTATAAAGATATGGAATTAAAAGAATGTGTTTTACTGTGTTTTCCTTATTGTGTTTAGCAACAACGTTTCCAATCGCAGGGGAAAAAACTTTAAACTAGGGTGTGCATTCTTATAAGAACTTTCACTATATTTTGGTATTAAAACAAGAACTCAAAATATTTTAGGGCTGAAATTGAAGAAACGTTACAACCGATTTTCGCATATAAAAACACAGCATGCCCTTTTAATGCTCTTCCAGAAGCTTGCAAGCGCTAACACAAAAGTAGTTCCGCTTGTCAACTTGCGCTGCCAGCAACAAAAACGAAACACGGACAAATCACCCAATAACCCACCCAAAATAAGTCCACAATGCACAGCAACAACAAGACAGAGCATCAAAACAATGTACACAATGCGAAGACCAACCCAAAAAGCGCACGACAACAACAATTAGCAAACACACAAGCAACAACAGCCACGTGACGTAATAGGCAGCAAACAGGCGCAGCAAACAACAAGAGCAGCAGCCGCGCAGCAGCAGCACAGCAGCAGCGCAGCAGCCGCAGCAAACATGAAAAAAGCAGCAAATGGAAGAGAAACGAGAAAAAAAGAACGCGTCGCGTCTGCGCCAGCGTCAGACAAACAAATTACACACATTTTCAAATTGTAACAAGATCAATACGTTGAGATAAGCAGAGCTGCAAGGCAGCGAGAGAGCTGGCGCGTGCGAGGGAGACAGCAATAATGCAGCTGGGCGGCAAAACTATGCGAAACACGTAAAACAGCAAAGACACTAAGCAAAGCAAAGCGCAGCATAAAATCCTGACACATTACATTTACAGTTGTGTAAGGACACGCAGCGGACAACATAAAGGCGTCACTAACACAGCGCCCCTCCTGCGCCAACGACCTACCTTACAACAAAAACACACCATATACGGCAGTCAGAGCAGTGGACGCTGGCAGCGACGCAAGCAGAGCGCGTAGGCTCCGATACTACGTCAACAATGAAACGAATGGAATTGGAACGCAACGTCGACCCATTGCCATTTGTTTGTGTTTGTTTTGCTCCAATTAGCAAGACAGCCAGACTGGGAGAGCAACTGCAATTGTGATGTTCGCTCACTCGCTCTCGCTCTTACTCTCCGGCGCGCGTGCTCCCAACACGCCTTGTGGCGCTGTCGCTTGCGTCATTTTGTGTTTGCAAATACAAAAACAGAAGAAAATAAAACACAAAAGAAATTGTTAAGCATTGCAACTTTTGCTTTTGCCCTGGGCTAGTTCTGCGGTGAAAGCTTTTCTTCAACACTTGGGAATCCAAACAGCTGCTTGTCGCTTTGTCGCCGTGTCGTACAGCTCGCATGCCTCTGTGTGCCTGTGTGTGTGTGTGTGTGTACGTGTGTTTCATTGTCAGCCGCCCCATTCATGACAACGTCAACGCCGCCGCCGCCGTCGCTGCTGTCAAAACGCCGGTTGGGATAGGGTTCCAAACTTCCCCAAACCACATATTTTGGACGAGAGATGCGACAAAGCGTCTACGACAATTGCCACTTTTTGTATATTTTTTCTTTTAATTTCATTTAATTATTTCACCTTGTCGCCCGTTTGCGTTTTATATTAATGCAAATTTTCAGCTTGATTTGTCGCTCCCCCTCCCTCTCTTTCACTCTCTCTTTCTCTTTCATTTGCGCTCACTAGCCTAGCATATTTGAAGTGTTTAGAATGTGTAGAATGTTTTTATGTCTTTGTTTTCGTAATAATCTTAACTGCGTTAAGTCATCAGTTTAGTTTTTTTCTTCTTCTTATGGGCGTGACTAAAAAGAGTTTTTTTTTGTTTTTTATCGTTTTGTGGGGAATTGCGCATCAGGAATATAGCAAGAGTATGCAAATTATTTGCTAAGAGAAAGGCGTGTGACCGTCAACAAAATTTCAAGGAAATATCCTTCATTTTCCCCCCAAACAAAACGTATTTTGAACACGAAATGGAAATTTCCTTATGCGAAATTAGAGATTGTTGTTGGAACAAAACGGAAATAGTGGGTCACGTTTAGGGTTGCGACTGTTTGCGAAAATTATGTATATTGGCTGGGTTAAGCGGAAATGAAGATATTGAGCATATTTGAAGTTGTAATTGGATGGGTTGCGATTTTCAAAAGGACAACTGAAGGTCATTTTAAGACAGATGATTAATATTAGAAGAAAGTAAGAGTTGCCCTTAATAACAATGCAGAAAGATGTACAAAAAATAACATATAATATATAATGAATATCATCAAAAATATATTAATATAATAAAAATGATTTTATTGCAACTTCAAGACATTTCAGACACCTGCAAATTCACAGCTCGAAATGCAATTAAGAGAATTATATTCTCTATCAGCTAAACAAATTATAATTGGTTTGTTCTAAACAAAACAGACCCTACTGACTTTTTTGATAACCTTATCACGACAATTTTAATCAACATGTGTCTCAGCTCATGAAATTGTTATTTTTTTTTATAGCTTAGCACAAAATTTGATGTGTATAAAATGGTGTTTCTTTTTTATTGGCAACATCAAAAGACAATAAATAGATCAAACTAATTAAAAAGCACTTAGGAAAACATTTCCAGCCACACAATCTGTGCATAAATCTTTCAATATGGCAATCAACTCGCAACGTTGAAGACTTTTAAATGAAATTCTCAAGATTTATGCGCAAAATTTGCAAAATGCGAACTTTTTAATTAACATGAAAGACGTGCAGAAAAAATAGTTTTACATATGATATGTTCTACATTTTGTATATTGTATTTTCACACCAACCAATTAAGTTGATTCTGTGACCCAAATAATAAAAGATAATAAAATTGGAAAACTGAGTGAAAACTATTAAAAAAAAACTGTCAAATGGTAAGTTTCAAGGAAAAGGCGCGCTTTTAACTTTATGGCCTTTTAAACATGATCCTAGACATACGCTGGTATCATATGTGTCCAAATGGCTTTTAAGGTTCAGAACAAATCCCAGTTTTATGCTCGGGATTAGTTTAAAGAGCTATAAAAATACTAACACTCATACACAAACACACACACACACGCCGACAGTAGTTGGTAGCAGAATGCTCCATAAAACTGTCAAGATTTTTGAAGTGAGAACATGAAAACTTGAGAGCCCGTCGCGCATTATCACAACTTTAATGAGCTCCAATAGCGAAACGTAAGATATAACAACAACAACAACAATAATAAGAAGAAGAAGAAGAATAACAGAAATGGGATAGGAAGCAGCATTGGCTAAAAGTTGTTTCTTTTCAACACGTTGTGCTGCTTGCTTGGCTCGCTCTCTGGCTGGGGCGAAACGAACGAAAAATGCTAACGAAACGAAAATGCAAAATGTCAATGTCCTCCACTGTACAGTTCAGCGCCACAATTGCGTCGCAGTTTTCGTAGCAGCTCCAAAAGCGCCAAGAAACGTTCTCGTTCGCGCGGAACGTTGTGGCAATTGGAACACGCGACCGCTTGCTCGCCAAAGCGTACGTAACGTAAGCCAAACGCGTTGTGCGAAGTGATATGCCATTGGAGTTTTTGTGTGTGTGAGTGACTGGGGGCTACTCACAACGCCTGTGTGCGTGCGTGTGTGTGTGTGTGTGTGTGTGTGTGTGTGTGTGTATGCGTGCGTAGTTTTTGTACTACGTAAAGTTAAAAAGTTACTCGAGATCCCCACCAACCGCTGCCATAAATCCACAGCAAATACAAATAATGTCGTTTGGCGTTGCGGTTGTTCTTATTGTTCTTGTTACTGTTGTTGTTGTTGTTTTTGTTGTTGCTGCTGCTGTTCTCTTATTGGCTTTTGCATTGGACGAGCAAGTTTTTTAATAAGCGCCTTCGTGGCTAAACAGCAAAATAAGAACATACAAGAAAGGAGCAAAATATATGACTTCTTGTTGCCAATAATTTAATGAAAAACGGAAATACCATATTAGATTTATCGCTTGATAACAACCCAAACGGGGCAAGCCAAGAAAATGATAGCAATAAAAACGTGTTAACAAATGGTTACAAATGTTGACCAACTAGTTCTCAAGCGCGCTCTAGAAGGTTTCTGCAAACTACGTCGGAAAATGTGCGTTATATAATGCATATGTCATGTGCAAAACTGTTTAAAATTTGATATGGCAAGTTAATAGAAGTACCGAAGAAAACCCTAAAGAAAACTTTTAAAAATGTGTTTAACAATATTCTTTTAAAATATAAAAACTGAGAATTTGGAGCGATGCAGTAAAAATCTCTCGAATGCGCAATATTCTCTTCGCAACAATTTTGTTCTTATTTGAAGCTCAAATAGATTAGTTTAACTATTGAAATAAAGTTTTTTTTGAGGTGGACGTATCAGTGTCATAAATATTATTAAACTAATTCTGACACGGCAATATTGTATTTAAAAAATTAAAATTAGTTGGAAATTATATTCGGTATTTTTAATAATATATTTTAAGCCAATTTTTAAATTTGTTTAAGGAAATTATATAATTTATAAAATTATATAAAAATACGATAAATCGATTTATAGTTATATGTATATTCAAAAATTATTATTTGTTTGCATTTTTGCAAAAAAGAATATCTAAACTTCAAGAGTCTAAACAACGCTGTGAAAACAATTTTCAGGGAATACTAAAAACATTTCGAAGAATTAAGCTGCAGAAAATGTAAATTATGTATTTTTTAGGACACTATATCAAATTATTATATTAGTATTTTAATGGGAACTTCAAATTAAAATAATACCAACGTATGTTCAACATTTGCCACAAAAATTGAAGTTGTAATGAATTATTCAGACAAATTTAATGAAAAAGCGAATTATCAAAGGCCTGACTCAGATCAAATATGCATCACAATGTAGATATATTCGAGCAGAATTTATGAATTCAGTTTAGCTTTCCTATTGGGCTTTAACTTATATATATATTAATTTCGGGCAACTTACGCTAGTCTTGGTACTATGTTCAATCCAATTGCATTTAATACATACCTGCAAAGAAAACAAATAAATAATTAATTAATATTAGTGTGGCAAAAAAATAAATGTAATTTTTCAAAATAAAACCAATTTTTTTTATGTAGCTCACCCAAAGAAAAGGAAACCATTGCAGGCAGAAGAAAAAAAAATTGGGCAAAGAATTAAAAAGCGAAACTCTCTCAACAAAGCACAAAGAGAAACCAACAAATGGCCAGACCAACTTTTTGTTATTGTTGTTGCCATTGGCATTGATTGTTGTAGTTGCCGATGTTTTGGTCTCTGTCAGCTCTACACGTGTAATCAAACACAATAAGCCATAAAAAATTATCACAAAGCGAGGCGCTGCATAAAAAGCTAATAGAAACGCCAAGAAAGAGAGAAAGGGGCAGAAGGAGGTGTGGAAAATTGCAAAATATATATAGAAAAATAAATTGACAATGAGCAAAAATGGCAAACAGCAGCAGCAGCAGCAGCAACATCGACACCAACACAAGGCAAAAGGTGAGACCCAAAATCCTTTGGCACACACAGACGAGGACGAGGACGACAACAGGCGACGGCGAGTGGCATAAATTAAGGCTCCGGCTCAACATGTTGTATACGAAACCAATACACAACAACAACCACAACAACAACAATAACAACCACAATAACAACAACTGCGATAACAAAATCTACAAGTGTTGACACATCGCACAGTGGGGAATATTTGCAATGAAAATGGATAAGTTATGTTATTAAAATTCAAAAACATTTCTAGAATTTTCCACAAAATTATTAAGCTCTTCAAATAATAGAAAACCTCTTCTGTGCTAAAAATATGAATATATAAACGTATATAAAATATTAAGTCTAACCAATTTTGGAGTACAAATGTTTTAAACGTTTAAGGACAAGGCCCAAAGAATAAGCGACAAAAAAGAGGTAAAAAGGAGAGAGTAATTGAGAGGGAGAGAGAGAGAGTAAGAAGAGATTGTGAGTCTACTTTATCTGCTTTAAAGAAGAATAAAGCATAAATAACAATTCTCTTTTTCTTTTAATTACTTTTTTGTATTTACCTATAAATCTGTCTAGTCGAAATAATAGAAAAACGATTCATTATATAGAATATAGAATAATATAAACAATAAAGGCAACCTATTTCCTATCTTTTATTTAATTTCAATATAATATTTATTTAATTTAATATAAATAATTGCACTTTCCATTTGTACTTATTTATAAAATATTATTTTAAATTCAATTCAGATCTTTTGACTCTCGCCACACTGTGCAATTCGCGTGGGCACTGTCGCAGTGTCAATTTGATGATGTCCTTGCTTTGGCTTCGTACTCGCAGCACTTGTTTGTCTCTGGATGTTGCCATGAGATCGCTCGACCCCCCTCCCCCCTCCTCGCACCACGAGGGCGGCCGTGCGCCTACGTCAACAACAATTGGAGGAGACAGCCTCCTCCTAGTTAGCATATTTTACAGTGCGTGCCATTTCCAGTGAAACATGATGTTTTGCTAATGCGACAGATTTACACGCCGCTTTCCATTTGATTTGTTAGTTTATTTTCAAGCGTTCCCCCCCTCGCCCCTTCCACAACACACGACTGTCTAAGTCCGTGGAAAATTTTCCATATTGCGCATCCTTGAAGCCAAGTTAAAGTCGAGTAACTCTAATTACTTATAATTATTGGAGCTTGTTTACAAATTGCCATGTTGCGGCCACACCCAATAGAAAATGTCTGGCATGCAAACTTCGCAGCGAAGTTTCGCGGAATCGGCAAACGTAATTAATACCTGGCAACACATAGATATAATATATGGTCATTTCTTGCGGGGGATGGGGGAGTTGGCCTCGGTGAAAACAAGGAAAAACCAAAAACAACAGCAACAAAGAGTCTCGATATGCCATCAACGATACATGAGGTGGGAATGTAAATGCGTCGTAGTATAACCCATTAAAGCTGAATCATCTGATTAGCACAGGGTTTACGCATAGTTTATTGCGAATGCGTTTGCAACCAGCGCATTAAGTTATGAAATATTAATCAGGATACTTTTTTAAAAAGCCTTTGGTTCTTTTGTGATATACATCAGAAAGCTTAAACACAATTTAGAATTTTTAAAATACATGAAATATAATATTGAAAGAAAACTCTTTTGTATACCTAGCAATTGGCCGCAAGCTTGTTTTTCAATTAATAATAGTTTTTATTTTTTAAGAGCTGTTTTATACATTTCGAGTGGCAACACTTTAATCAGTTTTAAGCCTCTCTCAAATTGGAAATATATGTAAATATTTGCCAACAGCCGGAAAATTCCTGGGAAAAACTGTTCTATAAATGAAAAACGTAATTCATTTTAGTTCTAGTCAGTTTTGAACAGTTTTTATTCAATTTGAAAAACAAATTTATATTCATTTAACCATTCAAAATTGTTCATCACAGACAATACCGAGACAATTTCTATGCTGATGAGTTACAATTTGACGCATATTGTTTTCAAAATGTATTTTCGACTTTGTAGATGGGAAATGCTTTGGGAGATTCCGCTCCAGCGGACATTGAAAGTTTTCGCGCGTCATGGCGTAATACGAGAACTTGAAAATAAAACAAAAATTATCTAGAAAAATGTTATGGCTATGACGTAATGCAAGCCAGCATAGAAGCCTGATATAACGAAAAAAAAAACGGTTCATTGTCTTCCCTTTACAGTTTATTGCACTTAATTAACAAAATACAGAAAAAATAATAATAAAAAAAAGGAAGAAAAAAAAAACAGATGAGCAACAGATACAGATACGAAATGCAGGCGCTTTGGTCTGGACTGACTGACTGGCTGGCTGGCTGGCAACACCTACCAGCTACAGATACAGATACATTGCGCCAGATAATGAATTATTAGCGAGAGGGCAAAAGTATCTGCCGGATATTAGCGCAAAACAAACAACCAAAGCTAAAGCGACAACATGTGTCGCGTCATGGAGACTCGCGCACACAGGAGTCGCTCGCTATGGACAACTCGTTCCCGAGTTCCCGAGAAGTCATCATCCGAGGGCTGTGCGGCAGGCCAAAGGGGCGTGTCTACAGCACTCTTGTGAATCACAGCCCTGTTTTCATTTGTTTTGCTGCTTTTAATGTTGCATGGCAAATTTAATTTCTAAATTGCAGCTGTTGTCGTCATCATCAGCAGCAACAGCGTCAGCAGCAGTCGTCGGCGTCACTGCTCGTTTTGTTCGGCGTCTGTCGTAATCTTTCCAATAGAATCATAAATCATATGAAAAGCCATTTCATCAAAAATTGCTGTCAAGCTAGCGTGCGTTGCCAAGAACTCAGAAAAAGGAGCAAAAGAAAAACTCTAGCTTTTGCTGATTGGAAATAAAATAATTGGAGATATATTCGAAATATATAATAAGAAACGAGTAACCATTAAAGGGTATAATGTTTTTATGCAAATGTATGTAAGAAATAGAAGGAAGCATTTATATTAATTAAATAAATTCTTGATCGTTATCTGTAGTCGAGTCGATCTAGCCAAGTCCGTCCGTCTATCCGTGTGTATGAACCCGTCGATCTCGGACCCTATCAGAGCTATAGACTTGAAATTTTGAACGTAGGTCCTGGTAATCGATTAAAATCGATATCGAAATCATGTTTCTGATCAAATCTCCTGGGATTTTAGTTCTAGAGTCACCAAAACACGTAGCTTCTAGAATAGTACAGACAGATCAAGAATCTAAACAATATATATGTAATATTGTTTAAGTCAAAGATTATTTCTTTAAAATTTAAATATCTGGAAGATTGCATTAAGAAGCGAAGGAACGTAAAGAAATGATTTATCTGACTAAAGAAATTACCAACTCTTGTTAAGGAATATTCCTTGTTGCTTGTCAATTTGTTACACATATTCTCAAGCTCTATTTAAGCAAGAAATACAAGACCATGCAAACAAAGAAAGTAAAATTACTGACTCACACTTGTTAACTATGTAATTTCGCAAGTGAGTATCTTACAGATACATATGTCTATATGTATCTACAGCCATATACCATCTACCAATTACACACATAAGCAGGACTGCACCTATGCTTTATGGCTGGCCCCAAATTGCATGTTTAATTGCAATAAAAACAAGCAACGCCCACGCCCCAAAGAAAAACGCTGAAGGCAAACAGATAGACGGACGGACGGACGGACGGACGGACAACGAGTCAGCGGAACAGCGAAGCATTTTCATTAAATTTTCGCACAAACTGAAAGACACAAAACAGCTGCAACAGTGCAACAGCTTCGTATGCAGCGAGGAAAATTGAAAATGGTAGCAGAGTGCGACAAGGGGGGCGGGGCTGGGTGGGGTTGTGTGTGCGGCAATACGCAGAAACAAACAAATATATAGAACTTGGGCAGCTGGACTGCAGCAGAATGCGACTCTAACGGAGACCACATGCTGTTTAATAATAATAATAATAAAAATATGAAGTAGAAGCAGAAGAGGAAGAAGCGACAGCAATTTGGCAATGCTTGCCACGCCCCAAAAAGTAAAACAAGTGGCGGCTGCTTGACTAGAAGATACGTTAAATATATTTTGTATAGATGGGGTATTAAAATCGACGTATTTTCAATTTGTTATATCTTTTTTTGTAGTTACAGAGTTCAGAGATCAAAGATTAAAAAGATCAAATATCAAATAAATAAACATTTTGGTAAATTTCATTTGGTTAGATCTTGCAATCAATTACTTTGGCTTTCAATCAATTACTTTGGCTCTTAATGCACCTTCCGCTGATTTTCTCAAAATGCTGATTGCTTTATATTTGAAAATTGTTTTTTTTTTTTAAATTTATTCTTTTTGGGTATTAAATAGAATTTAAAAGATTGTTTATACAGTAGCTTGGAAAGCGCCCTCATCAAAGATCTAGACCTGAGACCTGACTGAGGTCTAGCTCAGTTAATTTGACTATATTCGTCTATCTGTTACAACTGATGAAAGATATATGTACACCCTCTAATTATAAAACAATTTATTTATTGAAATTAAATATTTTTTATAGACTTTTACAACACCGGCGATATATATAAACAATTTTGATTAAAATTTTTGGTGTGCAATTATGATCATACCCGCTTTTCTGACTCTAGGCTCTGTCTAAATTATTTTTTCCTACCCAATTCTTTTCATTAAGCCCCATTGCAAAGAAGTGTAATATTAATTACAGGGTATTGCGGCCACAAAGCACTGCGAACTGCATAGGCCACAAGCCTGCCACTTGGTTGATGACATGTTAAAGGCCAATAAATAACCCGCCTGGTTTAATGCAGTTTTAATGAGGCACAGCTCCTAAATAGACGCCATATTAAAAGCAAAAGCAAAAACGAGCTTGTTAACAAAAGACACGGTTAAAATTGTAGTTTTTTAAGACTTCTGTGCGGAAATTGCAGCAATTAACATAAATGGCAGCAAAAAAAGACAATAAAACAAAAAGTTGCACAAAAAAAATATTAAAACAATAATAAAAACTTCCACAATTAACAATTGTTATTTGTTTACGCTAAGGTTTCAAGCAAAGTTTTTATAATTTTTAATTAAAAATGAGCCCAATCAATTTACACACTTTTTGTGCCGTACTTTTAATTACTAAACGACTTGAAAAGACCTCAAAATATATTGTGAATAATGTTAGTTTCGATCGGTTGGTTTAGTTTCGATGCCATTGACCATCGATCGTTCGACGACTTGCGGCTTTGTTCAGAAAGGTCGTCTTAATTACGGAGTTGCAACAGTTCTGAGTGCTTCAAAAATATAACAAATGTTTCCGAGAGATATTTTATTAAAGGAATAAATTATAGTGCGCGAAAATGAGTAAAAACTTAAAATGTTTGCAATTAAGAATGAAAAAAATTGAGAAAATAAAATATGGAAATTGTAAACTAAATTCATTGTAGACTTAATTTATATTTTAAGAAATAGTAATTTATTTAACTGAGTTATTCTTTTCAATTATTTCGAAAAGCATAAAAAGTGAAAATGCGAAATTTGCGCCAATTTTACTGAATTTTTCTTATAATTTATTTCAAACAACATAAACTTAATTCTCAAAACCTTGTCAAGTGTAAAAATCGCAATGAAAAAAGGAAATGCACCTAGAAGAAATGTCTTATTTGTACGTATATGGGAAATTTGGGGGAAATTCACTGATTATTTCTTTCCACTTATTTCAAACATAAATTTAATTCACAAAATACCAAAGTGAAAATTGGAACCAAAGAACTGCCCTACAAAAAATGGCTGACTTGTTTGTAAATAGGAAAATTGGGGGAAATAATCTGATTTTTTCATATTATTTATTTCAAACAATATGAATTCAAATCGCAAAATCTTGACAAAAGGGGAAATTCACCTAGAAAAAATGTCTTATTTGTACATATATGGGAAATTTGAGGGAAATTCACTGATTTCTTCGTTTCACTTATTTCAAACATAAATTAAATACACAAAATGCCAAAATGAAAATTGGAACCGAAGAACTGCCCTACAAAAAATGTCTGACTTGTTTGTAAATGGGGAATTCAGGAGAAATATACTGAATTTTTCATAATATTTATGGCAAACAATATGAATTCAAATCGCAATATAATATATACCTAGAAAAAATATCTTATTTGTTGTAAACGGAATAGTTGGAAAAATCGTACTGATTTTTTCTTGACACTTTTTTAAAACAATATGAATTTAATTCACAATTGCCAAACATGAAAATCACAAACAAGAAGGTGAAATTCATGTATAAAGAAATGTTAGACTTTTAGTAAATGGGAAATTCGAGATAAATTTACTGATTTGCAATATATGGAACTTCTGAGAATTATAAAAGCTGCCAGTTAATGTGCAACCATTTGAGGCATATGCATGTATGCATTAGAAAATCTCTACTGCGAGAAAAATAAAAATAACACTAAAAATGTGCCGCATGAGGATTGGCAATAGTTTAGCATTGTTTTGCCATTTTATGACGACAGTTTTAAACATTTTTAACAGCCACAAAAATGAATTTTGAATTGTGCATGTAGCTGACATTAGTCTTGGAGGGGCAGAGACGAAGGAGTTGGCTGTCAGCATTTAAAACGACGACAAATATTTATTTAATAATAATTTATGCAGCAATAAAAAGTCATTGTTGCAGTTGTTAATTTAATTGATGGCCTGTTTACTAATTGTGAGTAAAACGTTTTGCATAATTGAGGCAACAAATTCACAATAATATCGAATGCAAAAGCCAATTAAATAGGTGAAAGTTAAATATGCGTATAATAAAATCCAAGCTTCTTGTATTATCATTGCCAGACGGCTTTTTTTTTATTATAAACGAATATGAAATGTGCACTGGCCGATGCGAAAACATCCTATCCAGATCTTTAGAACTCAAACTGAAGCTGATGCATACCGAAAAGTCTGGAGATGGCGGCTGATGAGACATGAAACGAAGCGACAGATGAGTTGATGGACCAGACACACTCTTTACATATACAAAACTATATATATATATATACAAATATATACATACATATACCTACTGTATATACGCTTGCGACTGGCATGTATCATTGTGCCAGATATTTCTTAGCTTTTATTACGCATGTAGACCCAGACAAAAGCAAGAGAACTCGAGTTCTGTAAAGAATGTGCAGCATACAAACAGCAGGCAGCAGAACGAGCATGACCTACCCCAAGGCGAAAATTATTATTATTTTCCTTCTTTTTTTTTGTTGCTTTATATGAGTTTTTTTTTTATATTTTTTATTGTTGGCTGGTCGGTTGGCTGGCAAAAGGCATATTTGCCTTTGGTGTTATTACATACACCGAAATGAAGCAGTAAAATTATATACGCATGCTGAATCCTCTGCACAACCCGCTCCCTCTCCCTCACCCTCTCCCTCTGGCTACTCGGTTTCATTGTTTCAAACTGCAAGGCAATAAATGAGTAATATGGCATTAAGACAAAGTTTGCACAATGCCAGCCAACCCGCAGGCCATTGATTATGTTTGCAGTGCACTGAAATTCTACGAATGATATTACAGGCATTCTATCTACATTTTTAGTGGCAGTCGCTGGAAGCTGAAACAAGTCCGAGACGTAACATGAATTGCCTTTAAACGTTGAATACTTTTTGGGTAAGAAATAAATTAAAAATGGTTAAGGTTAAGTTAAAAGAAATATGTTGGTAAGAGAATAAATGCCAAAAATTAAAGATTATATCTGGTTGATTTCTTTTTCAGCTTACAAAAAATCTTGGGTTTATTTAAAAGAATTTATCTGGTAAATGGAGAGAATATAATCTTTAACTTCTTAACATTAGATGAAATAAACATTAACATTAGATTAAAAAAATAAAGCAACAGTCAGCTATAAATAAATAGGTTAGGCATATTCAAGCAACACATGCATATTACAAATATTCCACCCCATATCACAAAACCTCATACAGATCCTCAGATAACACTCCCAACTAACCCAACATAACTCAAGCACAATGAATAATAACACATTGAAAATGAATAACAAATAATTTTAGACAATTTTAAATTGTTTTAAGCACAGCGTGACATACGGGAGCCGCGATTATACGAGCCCTACCAGTAAACAGACCATTGTGAATTGGCTACCGTTGAGCACACGCAGTTGTGATAAAAACTAAAACGAATTGCAGGCATGGCTTATTGCAGTGCTGCTGCACAGTTAAACATAATTTGCCATTATTTTAATACCGTCACATATCTATGAATTTATCAAATAATCAGACCGTGTCTAATGCCCAGCAATGATACTGGAAATGAGAAAAAGCAGCGGAAAAAAAAAACAAAAAAACGAAGGCAACTTGGTCATAAAACACAAGAGGAAAACTGAAAGCCATTTAGCAGCGTACTCGCAGATACAAAGGCATAAAGACAAAGGCATTAAATTACAAGTGGCTAATGTAGCCAGCCCACCCTGAAAAAGCGACTAGCCAAGCAACCCGACCGACTATTCACTATATACGTATAACTAAATAGCTGCGACTATGCCAAAACTCCGTGCTGTTTGTGTGTGTTTGCCTAAACTTGATTTCAAAGTTAAACCAACCTTAACCAACATTTATAGACATCAAACGTTGCAAAAACTATGCGGCGTAAAGAAGCAAAATAGCACCTACGAAAATTAAAGCCGAAATCCACCAAAAACAGAAACCAAAAAAAACGAAAAAATAAAAAAGACCCGAAAAAAATAGCAAAAATTTTCGTATCTCGTTTTTTATTTTTGTGTATTTTGGTTTTAAACTTGATTTGCAAAAATTTGCGTTGAAGGTGAAGTCTTGTTATTGAGGTAGGCAACAGGCAGCGTTCAGTACACGAAGTCGCAGCCAAGCAATGAAAGATGAAGCCCCAGAGCAGTTGATGGGTAATTAAGCAACTTTTGAGGCTGTAATGTATGAATGGAAAGAGTGCGAGCATCGAAAACCAAAAGAGCTGCAAAAGACCTTGAAGTTAGGCAGCGTTGCGGAGAATGGAAACAGAACCTTTATTAATAAAAGCTATGGAGAAGGGCAAGAGCTGGCAAGTAGTTCCCCAAAGATTCTCAGCGAAGAAGCAGAGGTAGCTGAAAGATCATAGTTTTCATTGAAAGGGTTCTGAAAAGAGACACTTTGTTCTCACTATCAAAAATCAATGCAAATTTAGAGAATAAGTAGCAGAAACACTAACAAATATGGAAATACATTAATAAATTGTATGCTTTATTAATGTTAAATATTTTCAAGCATTAGCAGTATATATTACTATGTTCATTGTAAACTTAACGTGCACTTTAACATGCTGATAAGCTAGACTCTTTTCTTATAGATTAGTTTTCAGTATATATTAATATACTATATCCAAATTTAACAACTTTTGGTTGACTTTCCAAAGTTCGTTGTAAATTTAACATGTACTTTAACATGCTAGTAAGATAGGTTTCCGTAGATCTGATTAACCTTGATATGTTCAATCATTAAGGTGTTGAATAACACTTTTCAAAGCATTAGCCGCATGTTTTTCTATGTTCACTGTAAGCTTAACACGAACTTTAACAAGCTGATCGGTTAGACTTCTGTCTTTTTAATTAGTTTTGAGGAGCTTTAGGTTCACTTTCACAATTAAGTGGTTACAATAACATGTACTTTAACATGCTGATTAACTAGGTATTCGTATTTATGTAGCTGACAAAGTTCACGTTTTAAATGTTTGTTATGCGAATTGTTGATTTAACATACAATTTAAGCTGTTGAAAAACATGATTTTTCATTAAAAACTCAAAATATTTGGAAAGGAATGAAACGATGGAAAGAAACCTAACAGCGAGAAGTTAATTTTAGCACAGTAGGCGGTAAAATGACAGCCCACTGCAGTCTAAAAGCTGCGTTTAAATAATAGGTCTGCCTGTTTAAATATTAACCAGGTGTTCAGTCCATTCTAAGAATTTTGTCCCACTCAAGAACTATGAAACAACTCTGTCAACAGAGAGAGAGAGTGTTGACCGGTCGACAGTCCACATAAATATTTGATAATTGCACCAACCGCAATTATAATTAATAATGCAAATTGCATAGATGGCAAACTGTGTATAACGAATAACAAATACGTGCATGAATATGCATTATGAATGCCAAAAACGCCTCGCGTATAAATAGGCCAATTGCTAATAGTTAATCACTTATTCGCACTGCCCTAATAAATGTGAGAAGCCCAGCAAATGTTGGGCCCCTATATAAGATTCTTTAAACGCCCATCCATCCGTTATCTAAGTAGCCCAAAAGTGTGCCTCACTGCGGTCAGGTGGCCAGCTTTGCCTGTGGGTAATTAGAAGGCCTCTTCTCTTGGGGTCGCGTCTGGTCTGTGTCTGCGGCTACATCAGCTGGCCGGGTTCACATTACAAAATTGGTCGATTGGTCAATAACACAAAAATGAAATAACTAGACAAAGAAATACCCCGCAGTAATAATATATTTTGTGCACAAAGATGATATTTAAAAGCCATTCAAAAAGCTAGTTGCACAAAAAGTATTCAAGCCATAAATCCACAAAAGGCGTGCGTAACTAAACTTTTCGATTTGGGTTTAGCGGGAAAAGCTATAAAAAATAACTTTGCTTATCTTGAACTTTACTTGGTAACTAGCCTATCTCTAGATTTTACAAAGATACACCGTTTTTCAACTGTAATATACCCTCTCATGGGCACAGGCTATCAAAGAAAAAAATATGCTGAGGTAAGTAGCATGTAATTAATATTTTGACATGGAGAATACTCAACAGAGTTTCCAATATGCTCAAGATGCCAATCCAATTTCGACTTTAGCCAAGACAAAAATAATATATACAGATATATAATAAGCATAATGACTGAGATGGATCATATATCAAATGTTGTTTGTGATAAACAACATGCGCAGGTTCGTGTACTTATTGCTGTTGTTGTGGGTGATTGACACACTGAGGCATGTGTTGCGCCAAAGTTGTAGGCGCGATTAAGGCTGTGGCACGTACTTTGCATGCTGTGTGGGCGTATAGGCTGACGTGCAGGCGTACAAATAGCTGCTTGCTACGGCAAAGATAGATGCAAAAGTTTGACTTATTTTTCCCAGAAATACTGATATATTTTTGGGAGCGAAGCGTGCGAATTACAGGCTTATTAATTGATAAAATATGATAAAAAAATATATATATATTTGATTGCCTTAAATACGATTTTTAGATGTACATATAGTACTCTTTTAATACTTAATAATAATGATTAAAACAAATAACAAGTTTAAGAATTGATAAAACTAAAAAAACAGATGAAGATAAATTTTTGATCAGACTGTTATGAATTTTAAGTTGACTTTAAATAGAGCATCAGTTTATACAGACAAAAGCTGATCGCTTGCCAAAGAAAGACTTCTAGACAAAGTATGACACATGACTTCACAGATTTAGAAACCCTCTTGAGCTGAGAGTTTATTTCTTTATCCGTGCTAAACACTCAGCTTAAAGTCGAAGCAAAGAAACTATCAAATATTAAAAGCAATTCGCAATGCATACAGCGAGTCTAGAGAAAGAACTAACGAATGCATGAAGTATGTAATAACAGAAATGAAAATGATTTTTCTAACCAGAATATCAGCCAGCGAGTCTGAATGAAGAAAAACCGAACGAAACGCAAAACTGCAATTGCGCTGTCTGCATATAAATTATGGTGGGGTGACCAAGCGGAGCTAACCCCAACGACTTAATAGTCAGCCAAAGTCTTCCAGAGAAATGCGTCTGATAAGGATAAAAATAAAATGCAATAATTTTATTATTTTCTCTTCTCCTTTTTTCCACAAACTACAGCGCTTCTGCATTAGCTGTGGCTAGGGGGCGGGGTCAGGGCTTATAACAAAGCATGGTCATAAAAAAAGTTTTCCATGCTCAGCTCGCGAGCGTGTGTGTGTGCGTGTGTGTATGTGTGTGTGTGTATGTGTGTGTATATGGGGCGTCAGCGCGACGGGACATTGGAATTTTCATCAAAGTTATTTCGCAGTCCAAAAAAGAGCACCAGAAGACGCCCAAAATCAAGCTACAGATACAGATACACACGATAGATAAATACAGCAACATTCGTTACAGCGAAAATGTAAGATAAAAATTACTTGTGGGCGAAATCTACTTGGCCACGCCCCCCGCGCCAATTAGGGCGCACTTTAAAATCAACTTGAGCAATAAGCGAGCAACAAATATAAAACAATAAAAAAAAATCAAATAAATAACAAGCCATATTCATAGGCATTGCCGCATTCATTGATTCTTATGTAAGCGGCTTATAATTTTTATTTTATTTTTTGTTTTTGTTTTTTCTCTTTCTAGAAAACTGATTTCGATTTGTTGTTGGGCGTTGTTGAGCTTGTGTGGGCGTTGTTTGTTGTTTCTCCGGTTGTTGTTGCTTTAGAAATTATATGAAATTTTCAACGTAGTTGTTGCCAAATGGAAATTGTGTGTTTTCAGGCACTTGGCTCGAAAAATTATAGATGATTTTTTTTTTGTCTACTTTTGTTTGTTGCCTTGTCGTGCCCAAGTATCTAAATTGCTTGAAGATAAAATTTGAAACTGATTTTAAAATTAAGCTGGCCCAAAGCGTCGGACAAATTGAAGTGAAGCGTGAGTGTGGACAATCAAATGCTTTTCACTATGGGAAACAGTTTTAGCCGAAGTAGGCTGTAGGCAAATAGAACAAGGTCTGGGCCTAGATGAAAATACAAACATAAAAGCCTAAACCTAATCAGTGTCCAATTTGTGAAAGCTACTTGGGAGTTGCAATTTATATGCTACTTTAACAGACTAGATATAATTTATGACAGAAATAAAACTATTTAAAACGAGAAAGAAGGGATATCTTCGGCACGCCGTAGATTTTATACCCTTGTAAATATGTGAGAATAGTGAAGCTCCTTAATGCTGAGTTTGATGAAAAATATATATGGAAAACGGAATATTTTGACTTATGAATGAAATAATGGTCCGACCGTGCACATTTCGTGATATAATTAGAAAATCTTTATAATAGCATACAAATAATTGATTGAAAATTAATCTAAATCCTGGCTTGGAGAATTTTCAGATATAAAGTCTTTTAGAAATAACAGTACCTATATATGCTTAATGTTAGTATTTTTTGAACTATTTCTCATCTAATTTGTTTTGCTGCGCAGAATAATCGTAAGTTTTTATACGTTTTTATTCATCCGTAAAATTTTTTTTAGCTATTTAATATAGCTTAATAATTATTATTATTTTATTTTATATTGAGAATATTGCAGCTAGCTAAAGTTTTAATAATAGAGCATTTATTTAATAAATTATATGTCTTTCTTATGCATATCTTTTACTTTAATTCCTAGGGAATAGTTTTTGTAGCAAATGTTTGTATTTTATTGGTCTACTGCAAATAGTTTATTATTATTATAAAATATTTGTTTGTTATTTGTAGATATTCTTGTAATAATAGAAATAATTTATTTAAATAATAATGTGCCTTTACTTAGCAGATCTTTTACTTTCAGTCCAGTTTTATTGCTCTACTGCCATCAGTTTATTATTATTTAATTAAAATTGATTGTAATTCTTAAATGTGTCTCTAAGAAAACGACTACAAACCTTATTAATATACACATCTTTCATTGTCAAGGCAACATGTATCAAACTTTGGGCAGGATTATCCGAGCAGCAATTAGTCAGACGCATGTAAGCCGCAAATCGGTTGCGACACGTTCAGATACAAAAGTATCTGAAAGCCCAAAAGCCGAGTAACTAGTCAAACTTTTAGTTTAAAGGCAATGCACAAACAATTAAAAGTTTTAACACTGTTTGCGTAGTTGTTGTTGCTTGTTGCTTGATTTGACAACAAAACGCTGCAATAGCAATTAAATTGCTTTTTGCTTTTGTTGTAGGCTCATTTCAAGACGAGCGCAATTAAAATGAGAAACTTTATTCATATTGTCGTTGTTTTTTTGTTGTTGTTGTTGTTGTTTTTGCTGTTAGCCACACTAATTGCGATTGACAAAAGTGAAAGTGGGAGCGCGCAAGGCGAGCAAAACATTGAAAAAATTAATAGATTTATATGAGGTACTAAATAAAATTGAAAAAAATAAATAAATAAAATATGTGTGTATCTACTGCAATGCCTGTTATTACGTGGGCGCGAACACAAAGCTACGACTTGTTGTTGGCCATTGATAAAAAAAAACAGCGAAACAAAACTAGGTTTTTATTTTTCTACTCGTTTTCTAGACCCGCACAAAGCCTTTGGTTTGTCTACAGTTGATGAGTAATTTACAGGCATTTTTCTATGCCAACTTTTTTAGACGCTGTTAGTTGCATATCTATTGCTGCCTCTGCCTCTGAAATAGTTTCAGTTTCAGTTTCGGTTTCAGTTTTTCAACTTGCCATGAAATATGAAACAACTTTATTTCATTGTCAGTGGGTCTGTGTGGTTGGAAAAACCGGCTGGGCTGGGGCCGGAGCCAGGCCCAAAAAACAGCCTAGCGCGCTAGAAAAAAAAAATGGTAACGAAACGAAACCAAACGAAAGTGAAAGTAGGCCAAACTCATCAGCGTGGCCGAGAGAGGCTTCACTGTGCTTGGGCTGTGTGTTTGTAGGCCTAAACCCAAAAACCGTTTGCACTCGTAACTCTATCTGAAATGTCTGTCCTACTCTGACAGTCTACCCCTCTCTTTTTTGCATATATTTATTTCTCTTTCGTGGAGCCGCAATTTTGCGTCTTTGGTTTATTTCACTTTCGTTTTCTGTTGCCGCATCAAAGAAAAGTGAAAATTATGCAGTGAAAATGTTCAACAGACGTTGCGTTGATTTAGTCATTAAATGTTGCTGCCTGCACTGGGAAAGTGGCATAAAATTCGAATGGATTTTATATATACTCATTTATGTGTATATATGTGTGCACAATATGTGTGTACAGTGTAAATTGAGTTGAACTCAGCTCTTATATTTACATAACTATATATATTTCTTTTTATTTAAATTGTTGCCTAAGAAACTTGTTTATATGCGCCTAAAATATATAACAATTGCTTAAGCAGAGTATCTTCCAGACTTGCTGAGTTACCTAAAAAAAAATTAACTAATTATAAATCTATTTACAGGCAATTAAATAAGTTTGAACGAAGGGCATAATAAGTAAAATATCTAACAGCAAAGTTAATAGATTGAACTAAGGCATATTAGAATCGACATATATCTTATTATAACACATAATATTTTAAGATAAATTATAGGCACAATTCTCTTACAATTCTCTCTTTGATCTGTCTTGTTTTTATTTAAAATATAATTTATTTAATTGTTTACTTCAACATTAATTAAATTGTCTCTGCCAAGTAAAACAACAAGTATCTGATTTAACAAAATGCTCTCTAAAATGCGCTGAATACAACAAATAATATATTTCAGCAATATACTAAGCTCCTTCAGCTTCCTTTATAGCAGTAGTTACTCCAAATATACATTCAATCACATGATCACATTCTATAAAGCTTAAGAAACATCTCCCACGCTGGCCGTAAACCCGAAATGGTCACAAAAAAAATATAAAGAGACGAGCATTTGGTGCAAGTCAAATAATAAAAATCGCCACAAATTTCCACGCGGCGTTCAGTTTAACTAATATAAAAAAGTCATAAAATCAATTTCAATCAAAAGCTGAGAACAAAAAACAAATGAAACAAAATACCAAAACAAACTTGAGAAATTATGAGCGGCGAAAAAATGTGCCACAAAAACCAAAAGAAACCAAATTGAAAGCTATAAATCAAAGGCCGAAATATGCGCAAAAATATTTGAGAACAAGATTGAGCCACAGACAATGCGGAGAATCTCAATCTGCCTCGCTCTTTCCCTCACTCTCTCTCTCTCTTTTGAATTTTATAGCTAAATTTGGTGGCAAGGTGTCGTAGACTTTGCGTGACCCGCCGCCGCCATTGCCGCTGTCAGTTAAGTGGAAGATACATTTGTATCTGGAGTGTTTTGTTAGTTTGTCGCTACATTTGTATCTGTGAGATACACATGACAACGTCGTCGACTGCCAGAACGTGCAATTAATGATTGCTGATTTCGGGGCGTGATGTCGCAATATTCAATGAGCTTCTAATGACTCGCACATGAGCCCATATAGCATCTTCTGTTTTTTTTCTTGCTCGTCTGCAAATACAGTTAGATATTTTTTCTGGCCGAAGTCTAGACCAGGTAAACTTACAGATACAGCAATAGCAGCCGCTAAATTCAGAAGCTGCGTGTCTTATAACATGTGATTGTTGTATTTTTCCGTTGCTTAAGGAATTTTGACGAGTTCGCTGAGGCATTTTTAAACAACGAAAATTTAGAAAGCTCATGTTCAAATTAGCAATAAAAATTTGAAAATATGCGAGAGATTTGTTGTTAAGAAATTACTTAATTAACTCATTTAACTCTCAAAATATAATATTTTATTTAAATAGACCAATATTGAGAAACTTGTGATTAATCTATGTAATGCTTGAAAGTACAAATTCTACTCATTTATTCTAATAATAAATACTCAATTCCTTGAAAATACGCTAAACCCAAATGTTCAAAAACGTAGCTACTTATTTTTATCTAATACAATACTCAAAACTATTCATTCTTTAAGATTAATTTCTTTGAGTATTTTAAATATAGAGGTGAGTGCGGTAAAAACTATTTAATTTTCTAAAATGCACTGCCCAAAAAAACGTACTCTTTCAATTTAATTACTTTAAAATATAAAGCTCAATATTACTCATTCTTCTAAAATGCAATACTCAAAATGACTCATTCTCCTTAATGCTACTTTTCGAACATTTTAACAAATATTTTTATGTTCCTTTTATGTTTTTTTTTTCTTGTGCTGTTACTGACATTTGATGTGCGCTAGTCCAGGCAGAAATCTTTGTAAATGCTGAGTGAGCCCTGCAGCTGACATATAAGACTCCAACTAGTCATTCATTCATCTTAATGCCACTTTTGGCTTGTTTTATCTCTCAAGTTCTTTGTGCTCAAGTTTATTTTCATTTCTCCTCTTTTTTCTTTATGTCTTGTTTTGTGCACTTACCCTGCATTTTCGGCTGCAGCAATTGACATCTGTTGTTGGGGCTCATCTGTTAGCTGCAGCGTTAGATGTGCCCGTCGTTGTTTTTGCTGCTGTTGTTGTTGTTGTTGTTGTTAATGTTGTGCTTGTCGTTGATTTGATGTCTAACTGTGGGGGCTACACATAAAAACGCGCTACGAAACGTAAATGAAACACTGCAATGAAAGAAAACAAGATAAAATTTTATTAACATTTTTGTACAATTCTTTTTAATACTGTTATGGCATTATTTTATTTTTTTTTTAACAAAACGTTGTTGGGCTTGACACAAGTTGCCTCACTCGACACTCGCACACACAAACAAGCACAACCACACACACTGGGAGCATTTTGCCTCGGGAAAAGAAGAAAAACTGGCAAAAGCAAATGCCAGCTGGCCACTTGAAGACTCAAGTTACAAGAAACACTTAGGGTCGAGCCGCCTTCGGCCCTACCCCGCAAATCTTCCTTGCCCCCGACTCGGCTCGCTTCATCCAGTTGCCCAAAAAGAAAACCCTACAACACCAGCGCGCAGCCCAGGCGAAATTAGTAAAAGGCGCCAAGTGTGAATCTCTCTATGCAAAATGGGGGAAGCGAAGAGGTCACGGGGTCGCAGGGGCAGACATTATGTAGGGGGCCTTTATGTGTTGCCGCTGGCCAAGTGCAAGTTTTTCTTTTCGGCAAGCAAGGGTTAATGTTTTAGGGCTTATGTCTAAATGTATGCTAAAAATACGCACAGTGGTCAAAATTTGTATATTATTAAAGACGTTTTTGCAAATTTTGCAAGATGCGGCTAAGAGCAAAAGAAAATGGCACTAAGCTAGGCTAAGGCTTCTGAACTTGGGAAATATTTTTCTAAATTATTTATTTAAATAAATAATTAAATTTAATTTTTCATAACTTATTTGATTTATAATTTTAGAAATTACAAATTAATATAGTTATTCGTAAATTTAAACGAGATATAAATTAGCCAAATTAATAATGGTTATTAAAATAAATATGTAGATTTAACTAATTAATAGTTTTAACAATGTGTTTCTTTTAATATCTGATTCTCAAATTCTTCGTAAAATTATTTTAACTTTTTTGACTAAAAATCAACTGATATTGTTTACAGAATAATTTTAAAGTTATGCCAAGAATCGCGAATATATTTTAAATAATTATAAGTTTTTCACGGCAGCATTTACTTAATTAAACTACGTCCGATACGACAACTCCAATGGTTAACCCTATATTAAACCCTCTCACAATGTGTGTATGTATGTTTGTGTGTGTGTGTGCTTTGAGCTTGAGAAGCTGCTGTTGAGGCTTTTGCTTTATCTTCTTTGCTTGTTCTCTCCTCTTATAAGCTCATCAGCTGCATAATCCGAATGTGAGACAACGCATTCAGTTGGTACACGTGTGTGTGTGTGTGTGTGCGTGTGTTTGTGTGTGTGTGAGTATTTTTTCCCTTGTTGCTAACGTGTCGTATACTCAACGCAGCCACCACCCAACAACAAGAACAAAATATTTGTTGTATTTTTTTTTCATATTTTTTATTTTGCTGCTGCATTCTTGTTGCCTTTATATATTTTCGCACTGAGAGATACACATGGATAGAGAGAGAGCGACAGCGAGAGAGGGAAAGGGAGAGAGAGAATGCTTTATTGTATTTGCTTTTTAAGCAAACAGCAACATTTGCTGTCGCTCACACACACGCACAACAACTGCAACGGCAATGCGTTTTGTATTTGTTTTATTATTTTCTCTTATTGTTTTTGCCTTTGGCTGTGCGCACACACCCCCTTCCCCCCCTTTCCCAATCCCATTGCAATGCCTTGCCCTGCCCCGAGCAGCAAAAACATGTTTTATATAATTTCCTGTACGCGTGGCACAAAAGCAGAAGCATAATCTCTGTCTCAGTCTCTCTCTCTCTCTCTCTCTCTCTCTCTCTCTCTGTGTCCCCCTCTTTCGCCCCTCTCGCTCTCTGGCATTCTTTTGTCATGTGTTTTTACTGATAATAATGCATTTGCTCTTGCTGTTGTTGTTGTTGTTGTTGCTTGTCATTGTTAATAATTGTTGCTTTTTGTTGCGTTGTGTGGGCGCCTTTAGATATAAAGATACATTTATATATACATATATGTATCTGATATCTGGTAAACGTATGTATTATATATATTTTGTTGCACTGTGTAAATTGCATTTCATATATTTTCTCTTGTGTTTTGATTGATTAAAACAAAGCGCATTGTTTTCTTCTTGTCAGGAACTGGCGAGCAAAACATAAACTCATCACATTTTTCTCTATGTGCATTTGTGGGCGTGGCAGCCAAAGAGAAAACACGAGTATAGGATAAAGATTATCGGTTGACAAGTAATAAACAAGTCGTAGAGGAAAGTAAATTAAATTTTGTGTTATATTCAACAATTAATAGATGTGAGAAAAGAAGTTTATCAGAGTCTAGAAACAAAAGATATCTAACGGCTGCTAAAGATGAAAAGCATATAAATCACAAGTCCAAGGCTCAACGAAGCTTTGGTGCACCAGCCTGCTATACCTGTTAATATACCCACTGATATTACCCACACACGTAGCTGGGTATTACAATCAGCGCATAAATCCCCAATGGCCCTGTGGCAGCATGTTTTGCTTGATCCCCACACAAAATCCAATGGCAGCACAACTTTTGACAGTCGCTCCCAGGCTCTCGCAATTGAGTGTAATTTTAATTTAATTAAAATCTAAGCACGTCTGCGAAATATAAGAAATACTATAATTACGTTTCGACATGAGAATTTTCGCTGAAATCGCTCAACACTAAAACTACAAGCAACCACAACAACAACAACAAAAGCTACAAAAACTTCTTGCGTTTCTAAACGGTGATTTAGCCATTAAGTTAACGGTAAAATGTGCAGAATCTTGCGCTCAGACAAAGCAACAAACGAAGCTGAAGTAGAAGTTTTGCCAGCAAAAAACTGCTGCTCTGGGGGAGGGCGGGCTGGTCGGTGCCTGGCACAGGTAGGCAGGCAATGTAGCTTTTTCGTATGCTCGCTTTGTGCCGCTCTTCGCCGCGACTGGGCCGCCGTTGCATAACTGAGCGGCTCTCTCAGAGAGCGAGAGAGTGATGTTTCATATTGGAGCTTGCAATGAGCCAAACATGCGCTCGCGAGTCTTTTATGCTCAGGTTTTTGATGGGTTTTTTCTCTCTCATAAAACAGCCGGCAAATCTGTTTCGTTGTGTGCGTGGCTACGTCTGCGCGTTATGTAACCAGAACAGCGCACAACAACAACAACAACAACGGCAGACGATAAGGCAAAACCCAAAACCAAAATGCACATTCCAACAATTTCACTCAAGCGACAATCAAACAATTTGTCAATTCGTCATGCGCTCCAGTCACGGAAATACAAATAAGCGCAGCAGCAAGCTGTGATATTATTAAGTATTTCTCTTCTTTTTTTTTTTTTTGGTTATTTGTTTACTCCCGAAATTTACACGCAATAAATAAATACAACGCGCACAAAGAGGCAGTCTGCCTGGCAGGCAGGCAGCGAGTGTGGGAGAGGGAGAGAGAGAGAGAGGCAGCGAGTGAGCTGGGCAAACGTGTGCTGGCTGCGACTATCAAAATGCGTTTTGTTTACGTTTTGCCTGCCACTCGATGCCTCAATGCAGTTTTTTTTTTATACATGTATACACATATATATATTTTCTACAGTCGCTGATAAAAATAAAACCACAAACAACATTTGAAGCGTCGACAAAAAAGCAAACAACTTCCAGACTTGTGTAAAAAATATCTCAAGCGCAAAAAGGAGAAGAGGTGGACAGATAAAGTGGGGGAGAGAAAGAGAGAGAGAGAGAGAGAGAGGGTGAGATGTGCCACGAACGGCGCTTTTAATTAACATGGCTTTGTGAAAATTTAGTGAATTTCATTTGATGAAGTGGCGTGTTAATTAACAGTACCCACAGCTCCAGAGATCCAGATCCCGAGACTCTATTATCTCTCCACTGTGTGGAGCTTATCGCAATAAGTAGTTGTATATTACGGAGCAGTCGCTTGGAACTAATAGCTTAAGATTGGATATCAACTCTATGCTACATGCATACATATGTATAACTCAGCTATATGCGAGTGTATTGGTAAACGTGCTAGTATTGGTGAGCTTTAAGCACACTGCACTTCGGCACTGTGCCGAGCTTTCAGCTTGCAAGCCGTCTGTGTCTGTGTGACATGTACGTGAGCTGCCATTCAATCAGTGCAAGGCACAAGGGTTTGCAAATATACTCATATCTTTTTTAGTAAACAAAACAGCAAGAACTTATCAAATGTGTATTTAAAAACATATATTTATGTTATCTTTATAATCTTTCAATTTTATGTTACGATATATTTATAATGTATATTTATTTATTGAATGGACAGAGTGCAAAACTCACTTTAAAATCAATATAATTTTACATTATACACATTTTAAAATAGTAAGGTGCACTTTAACTCCAAATATATATATATGTATATATATATTTTGTGTTGATTCTGTATCAAAACCATTTCAAAAATCGATAAGCATTTGATCCCTAATAACTGGGATAAAGATCATTTGCATAATATGCATGTTCGTACAATCAAATAGCAAATTAAGTAATGTAATGTGATATCCATCTAATTGAAAGAGCTCATCAAACATAAACTAATATTTTCATTATATTAACTTTATATATAAAACTGTTTTTCCTGACTGACTGGGTGACTGATTGATTTGTGACCAACGAACATCCCAAACGGCAGCTACCTTATTTGATGAAGGTGAACGCTAAGACGGGGTTTTGGTAAATTCCACCCGCAAGTGTGGAAAAATCGTGAAAAACGATAAAATGAAACTTTTTTGTTTAACATCCGATCGGCTTTAAAATCATTTTCAGAGATCTTTGTTAAAATTCATTTGATGCGCTTTTCAAGATATCCATTGCTCTTGGATGGAATGAAAGTTCTATCTAAAATTGCTAGCACAAAACTATACGATTTTTGAGTTAATGTGTTTAGTTTTATTAATCTTATTATTTTTACTTTTATTTATTCTATTTATTAATTTTCCTTTGTTTTAAATACCTTGAGAATACTTGTGATACATTTGGAAGCGCGTGTTAAGTGCGCTGCCTCTCAGAGATAGCATTTCGTTTGTTGAACAATTTCGCTTATTTACTTAGCATTATTAATGTCTGGTTATTGTTATTGTTGTTTTTGTTGTTTGTACTCCTTATTTGGGGCACAGCGTGTCGCTAAAAATTGTTGTACGTTTTCTTGCGTACGCGACAGTAAAATATTTTGCGCTTTTCGCTTATTTTATATTTCTTTATTGTTTGTGTAAAAAAAATGAAAAAAAAAATGAGTTTATGTATTTTAAACTGACCTCATTACGAGCGGTTGCTCAAGCGATTGTCGTGTGACAAATGTAACTGAAGATTTGTTTGGAATTTTAAGCTATTCTTAAACCCAAATTCTAGTTGCAAAAGTAGACGAACTTTTGAGGCACCTTTAGGGCATTTTAACAATAATAAATTGTTTTTGTTGCATGAGTAATTTGTAGACATTTCGTACGACAAATGTAACCATAAAAGCAAAACAACAAAATAACATTCACCGATCCTCTTCCCCCCATAATTAAAGTGGTTGATAAGCCACAATGGAAGCACAGCGCCCGCTGTTCTTATCTGGCGGGCCATTATTATTGTATCAGTTGTAAAAAAAGTACTCCAATGAGAATTGACTGCAGTCAAAAGTTTTACAGGTGCCTTCCCCCACACCTTAGCTGTGGCTAAATTTTAAAGGCAAGGTCTTTGAATTTCTGCATCTGTCTCGTAACTCAGCCTAAAAGCCAATTAATCAAGCGACTACAAAATAATTTTGAATATAATTTACACATTATTTACGGTACATGTCTTTTCCGCTCTGTCGAATTACTTATATAAGTAATTGTTTATTTTATTTCGGATTAAATGCGATTGGTAAAAATGTCACGTAAATATTTTTTTTTTGTTTAGCTTTGGGTGGGTCGCTTTGGGAAAGCACGTGAGGAAGGGAGTATGCAAATAAATGCTTGAGGTCTTACCAAACATAAACTTATAAAGTTTATTAGATAGGGAAATTTTCATCAGAAGAGATTATATCTTTGAGAGTTAATCAAAAATTTATGGAAATAACAGACCTTGCTGCTTATCGAATAACTTAAGGTTCGCCCAAAGTAAGCTTTGCGTCAGGATATATTATAAATTCTAAAGATATATTATAAACATGGCCAGCCGACTTTATAATTTAAAGCTTGCTTGAATCGAAAATGAACTATATGTAAAGAGAAAAATTTCGAGAAACCATATGAACACTTATAAAAAATACTTACTAAACTAAAAATCATCAATCTAATCTTTAAGCTCTAATAAACTTAAGACTTGATTTAAGAAAATTAAAAAAAAAAGTACAAAAAACTAGAACGCCCATAAATATTCCTGAGGCAGTTTTTGATAATAATATTTTGTTTTAATGTACATCTTAAAGTTTTTATTTTTAAACCCACAGTTGTTTTAATTAATATCTTCAAGTAATTATTTTTAATGTGTATTTGAAACATAAATTAAAGATTAATAAAACCAAGTTTACTCATAAATTCTAACAAACATGCATTTAAAAACAAATATAAAACATTATTTAAAAATATGTTTGATCAAAAAAGATTTATGATTAGAGTACTTAGTTTTATAGGCAAGTTTCTTAAGCTATTTGTTTCTGCAGCGTTTTTATCGAACAGGATATGGCTAACATTTGAGAACTCCCTAAGTTCCAAGCACTTTAACAGACATTAAAATTGCGCAAGACACGCTCAAACGACAACTTCACGATCATTTTTATTGGCCATTACTTCAGGCGCATAACAATTTCCAACAGACTTTAATCCGAAAGCCCTGGCTACAAATGAAGCCAACTTATCAGTTACCAAAGCTATTTCCGCATAGCGCATAAGTTACAAGAAGAAGAAGCAGAATAATAACAAGAAGAAAAGACCCATAGACGTAGAACTCGTATAGCTATCAAACTGTGGGCATAGGCCATGAAAAGAGCCATGGAAATGGAAATGTTAAGGAAAGGTCTTTCAATATGCATGCGTGTATATGTGTGTGTTTGTGTGCGTGTGCGTGTGCATAGGGGCACATGTTTTGCATATCAGCTCTGCCCCTGCACCCAGCGGGGGGAAACGACGGCAACCGTTGGCTAAAGACCAATTCGAGTAGATACGAAAACGCAGCAACAAGTAAGCAAAATTACGAGGGAGGTGTGCTCGGGTTTACGTGTCTGGAATGCTTGACGGACTACGAAATACAACTGAGAAATAAAATTAAAAAATAAAATACAAAAACAAAAACAAAAAAAACTCAAGAAAAAACAGCACATGGCATAGCATTTGAATGTTTTTTAACTGTTTGCAGTGCGTTCGCAGCAGCTGTTTAAATTTTGTTACTGATAACGCCAACGTGAACAAAACAGCCAGATAGAAAATTTATCAGCAAGTTGCCGAACATTAAATACCCTAACACACATGTGGCGGACACACAATGGAACTCTAAAGGAGCTATATTATAAAATGTTGGGTTTTAGATAAAATATAAAACTCGTAAAATGTTTGTTAGCAAGAACTATATTTTTAACTAGCTACATCTTTTATGAGCATAATAATAAATAACAATGCTCTCTAAAAAATAGTTCCTATGCCAGATATAGTACTCCAATAAAATGTAAAAAAATATATTAATATATATAATACTATATATCTATCATATCACATAACATATATGTGTATAAAAATGGGCTGGCAACTCTGCCAGATATAGAGTTGTCGATGAAAGCCTATAGCGTCTGATAAAATGTTAGACGTCTGTTAAGCAACAGAAGGCATGTTAACAGATGCATACGATAATAGAGAGAGTTGGGTTGGAAACTCCTGTAGCTGAGAGACTTATATAACTGTACCCATAAGTAGGAAAATTTATCAAGTATGGAAACACCAATGTATCCAGATTAAACCGAAAGATGATAACGTGAATCTAATATCTCCAGAAAATTGATCTCTACCAAAATATTTATGTTATGCAAATATAAGAAGCTAATTTACAAACAAATGCTCCTGACTAGATAACATAGTCCTCCGAAAAAACTACAAGAAATTTAATTTGGAATCCAAGCTGATTTTTTCAATGCCTTACACATTTTGCGACCCAAGCATAACACCCCCCAAAAAGTGTATAGAAATGCGGTTTTAGCATTTCCATTCGATAGCTGTTTCAAAACTGGCACACAGAGAAACAGAGCCACGCGGAAAGACCCGTTTCGGATGTTCGGAGGCACCCACAAAAGTCTTTTGTACTTGCGCAAATGAATTTTAGCATTAAATGTTGAGTAAATACAAATGTTTGGGTTTTCCAATGTTAAAAATGGGTTAGTTTGCACAAAACCCGTTTTTTTCTTTTTTGATATATAAATGAAACGCAACATAAATCAACGTAAATAATTTGCTCAAATTCCACGAGTGTGCAGCCAAAATTCGTCGTATATTAAAACAAAACGTAGATATTCATTTTCGTATACCTAATTCAGGCATAACGAAATAACGGCCTATTGGCATGCGAGCCAAATAACTAAAGCTAAATTAACTTGTAAAAAACAAATAACATATGTATCTTGAACAAGTTTATCGATTAAGGCACGCTTGAATACCCTTTTTTTTCATTTGATACAGAATATTATTAAACGTCATAAATTATTATAATAAATAAATATATAAACCATAAATGTCTAAGATGCGTCAACGCATTGACTTGGCCTAAAATGCCAAATAAACATCGCATTAAATTTATACAAAATATTTATTTTTGATTTTTATTATATTATTACAAAAGCGTTGTTTAAAGAGAAAGACTAAAAATAATATATTTAAAATTAATGTTTTTTGTATTTAAAGTTAAAAAGAAAGTATTTTTAAATATCGAAAAATAGCGAGAGTAAATTCGATCGATTGAGAGATATTCCAAATATTTTGACATATTTTCTTGGATAGAAAGCACCACAAGGATTAAAATGTAATCTTTTTATGATCCATTATTTACAAAAGGATGCATAAAGAAATATGTTTCACTTTGGAAAATACCTCTTAATAATAAATGTGATTTCTCCCCATTGAAAAGCTGAAAAAGTTCACAATATTTTTTTTTACTCTATACTCGAGAATTTTGGCTTGATTTCAATATTATAAACATTTGAATTGGACGTGGAGAATAACAATTGGAGAAAAAAATTGATTTCTGCACGATTGTCAAATTAAATACTGAGCGATTGTCAAATTAAATACTTTTCAATTTGATTTTGACTTTTTCCTCTTTTCAAAAAAAAAAAACTGGTCTTAAAGTCTTCTGAGAACTAATTAATACTTTTAGTACTAATAAATACGAATACATATATAAAAATGTAAATAATATATTTGTCACAGACATTTTGCATCCTTTGGCATATTACATAACAGTCTATCTATAAAGAGCCCAAATCAATTTGTGCTTGTCAAAACTAATTATCGAGGCATTGGCTCAAACGGAGTCACAAAATTGGATGCCAAAAATTAACTCGTATGCCCGGAAGCAGTTTCGAATCCCAGAAACCAACAGAGGCACCTCCATCAATATCCTCTAGCAAGTGTTTAGCCGATAATGACAAGAACAACAAAAGGCACAACAATAAACTGAGGTAAGGCTGTCTCGTGTTGTCAATCAATTCATTAATCACCGCAAAAGAAGGGGGCACAGTCGGGTCAGAGTTAGTAGGAGAGAGAGAGAGAGTGAGAGCGGGAGCGAGAGGATGCGAGACAGAGCACGGACGCTGCTCGGTTTTATCTGCGTTCTGCTTCATTTGTGCTAAAACGTGTTTATGTCAAATTTATGTAATTAATCAAATTAAAAAGAGACAGCAGCAGCGCGCGTGCGAGCGAGACAGGCTTAAACGCTGAAAATATGCAGAAAAAGTGCGGCTAATTTTCCATTATTCATTGCGGGCGCTGCTTCCGGCTCGCTGCTGTTGCTGCTGCTGCCCCCCGTCAGATCATCGCAACAATTGACTTGTTTGTTATTTTTTACTTGTTAAGGGAAAATCCCTGACAAACTGTCAAATGCCCTGGCGTGAAAATTGTCGGGTTGACAATTAAATTGAATGTCGAAATATATGTTTTCAAAGGAACACATGTATTGTTTATATGTAAGAAGAAACGAACTCTAACAAATACTCTCTCTCTCTCTCTCTTCTATCTCCCATCTCGCATAAGAACCAAGAATTTCATTCGTACAACTCTTTTTATGGCCCTCGACAGAAATGTCGCCGAGCATTTTTATTGGGGGCCGCCGGCCATTAAATTATGAGCCGAGTTGTAAACCGTAAATTTCGGATAGCTTGTTGTTACCAGGAGGATGAATAAGCAGGTTGTTAAGATACAAGATAGTCGGCGAACATAAAACTTAATTAGCCAGAAAAACATATTCTTCGATTTGCGTGAATTGGGACAATATATTTTGGGAACAGTGTGCCGCGTTGCAGTGTTGTGAAACGCTCGAGTATGAAATGTTATTTACAGTGCCATAAAGATGAGATGATGAGAGCTACCGAGTTAATTTCAAATTATATGTTTTTAATATTAATGGTATACAATTAGTGAATAGGAAATATGTTGGTTACCACGTTTTTAGTTTGATTTTAATTAATTATTTAATTTTATATATATTTATTGTCTGTTATTAGCAAAGAGGTCAGCACATATGAACATTAAAAAAAAAGTCTTTTACAATTAATTACAAAAGGTTAGCTGGATAAATAAGGCTGTATAATGAAACATACTTGATTTGTATTAACTATTCGATGTTAATTTGTATTAACGATATGTTAAATTTGGTGACTCTAGTAATTAAATCGATTGCTTGGAAATGGAGCAAGTTATCGATTATCGGAAACAAACTCTTACTGCACGGGTACTAACAGGTTCTACGTTCCAAATTTCATAGATACATACGGACGGATCGGCTATTGATACAGATCAACAATATACATACTATATGGGTTTGGTCCTTGTTTTTTATCCATTTTGGATAGGTAATATTAATTATTAATATTATAGAATTTAGTATATTATGGGGCATACTTTGTGACGCCTATTACTTAGCCAAAATACGTACTAACAAAGATGAGAGTTTGACAATAAGCCGAGCGACTACAATTTAACAGCTTAGCAATAGCCAAAAAAAACTTGAATAGTAAGATATCAATTAAAGTACATTATTTAAAATAAACTACGTACAAGATTCGTCTAAGGTTTTCTGAGAAAGTAAAAGTTCAGTCAGTTTTCAGGACAAATTGTCGCACATAAGCCATAAGCTGTACGCATACGTAAATATAATAGATATACATTTGTGCCTATTTTATGAGATGGGTTTATTTTTGCAGACAAATCATGTTTTACACATGACTTGGCCAACAGTTCGCAGCATTTTATTGATTTTTATGAGTAGCCCAAGTTAAGACGCCTCGAAGTATGCAATTAATTGTGCGTACCCTGCAGATAGGCGGCTATTCCTTGCATCTAGAATTACCAAAACATCACCTGAGCTAAGCGGGCGAATAGCTGCGACAATATAGTCTGTGCTGGATATGGGGCTGGCCGTGAAATGAATTTCGATTTCGAGATCTTCAATGCAAGCGGCTCGTAATGAGCTGAGACCAAAAATAGCACAAAAGTTGTCATGGCAAATCATAAGATACTCTCGACGAGAAGGCGAGCGTAATACGCTATAATATAACAATATAATACTCGCTTAGCTCCAAGTTCCCGACTGGACATGTTGGTTAGGTTGGGCCTGTTGTCTACTGTGCTGGACTTTGATTCATAGCTGAATTCCATGACCAAAACAAATTTAATTAAAAATTTATAACGCGCAGTAGCAAATATACAAGAAATAATTGAGTGAAATGTGCAAAATACTATTGCTCGACTGCGAGATTCCCAGCAATAAGTCTTAAAATATTCAATTCTTTGAATGAAAATCAAATGCGATGAAAGAATTTTTATTTTTAAAGAGAAAACTTTAAAAAAGTGTACAAATGTTTTAGTTTTTAGTCGAGAATATAAATTCTTTTAGGATCTACTGATTCCGTATAATCAGCGTCCGAAGGTATCCAAAATATATATGTGCTCAATTTGAATAAATGTAAAAATTAAAAAACTTCAAGCCAAAATAAATGTTTGTTACCTTTCTCAGTTTACCTGTCGTACAGCATATACCCTGCACAAGTGTGTATGTATACTACAGGGTATACACAATGAATTTCATATAAATTTGCATACACTATGCAAAGAGCCTAGCAAAAAGCGAAAACAAATAGAGTAGAGCACTAAAATATTTGCTGCCACGTATTACCATATGCCAAAAGCAACAACAACAACAACTAAAACAACAGATAAGAAGAAGAAGCAGAAGAGGCCGTCATCATTAGAGGCAGGCATTGGGAGTGCACAAGTTATTGTTATATTGCGATACGATTTTGGATGGTCTGGCCATTTTGGGCAGACCTCTTGAGAGTCGGGCAATTCGCCCGCACGAGCCGTATGGGGCTCCATAAAATAATCGACACTTATGCAGGGGCCGTGTGGATCGCATTGCATTTGAATTGGGTCCGAGTAGCGCGACCGCTTGGTTTTGGATTGTATAAAATATGCAACAATTGGAATGGAATTTTCAGCCCCATTTGCAGTTCAGCTGATTTGCATTGGCGCGCTGTAAACAATATACATATATCAGACACAAGATTTCACTCAAATATTTTGTTACAATATGAAATGCACAGACCCCGCCCCGCGCTCCTACATCCGCCATGCGACACACTAATTAACTGCTAAAGATTTTGGCATGATTTATGCGTTGGCCTGTCAATAAAGTCCACAATCCATCATGTTATATATAGACGCCATATTCTTTGGGGAAAATCTTTGAATTTTAGAAATTGTCATTCAATGGAGCACACATTTTGAATACGCTTGCAGTGAGTACTATAAAATTGTCATTCTTTTTGTAACGCTTAACAGTTATGAATAGCGAAATGTATATTTCTGTACTCTTAATGGGAATTGAGAGTAGATTGGATCTTTAGTTTCTTAGGTTCCAATTTATATCTATTTAATCTGGAACATATCTGAGAGTACTTTCTACTGCAGACAGTAATTAGGCAGAGGTTGGTCTATACCATCTATTTATTTATAAATATCTGTCATTAAATGAATTCATCGAAAGTGTCTAGAATATATTTCTTGACTTTAATTATACTTTTATATCAATACTATATCAATCATACATAGAGACAATCCGTTGAACATTGTGTTATTATACAGAAAACATTTTTGAGATATTTTCACTTATTAAATATTTTATTTTGATTGAAACTTTTAGCAAAAATATGGTTCACAATATTAATAGAAAATATTCAGTAATTCATGTTATTTATTGTTAGCAGTTGGACATAAAAATGGATATTAATATAAGATATCGTTAGAGCAAGAAGTATCGGTAATATTCCATAATAATACACCTCACATTTGCCAAATATTTTTTAAGGGTATTTAATTATCTGCAGGCCAAAGTTAACTAATTTTCCTCATTTTTTATTTTCGTCATAATTACTCACAGCGCGTATTACACAACTTTGCGTCAAATTCGTAATAGCATGAGTTATTTCACACACACAGACGAACACACGCACACACGCTCTCAGTATATATCTCAATCTGAGTTCTCTTTATTTATTTGGCTTTTATGTAAATTCACTTTGAATTGCTTTAGAAATTTTGCTAACCATAAATAAAGCTGCGTAAATTTGACATTTAGCACTTGAAAGCGCCTTTTTTATGGAGGGCCTTAACAAGTTGTTTATGTGCCCAGATGGGTGAAAGAAGAAAAAACGGGGAACAAATGGATTTTTAATGCTGGCACTCGAGGAAAAACTGATGTCAGAACCAATCTGTACAGGTTGTTTGGTAAGTATTTATGGCCTAATACAATCAAACAGAAAAACAAATATGCAAACAAAAATATTATCGAGAGATAAGTAAAGTGGAAAATAAATGTTTCCTTAAGTGTAGCTTTTTTTTGCTAAGTAAAAGCTGCACAGAAAAATCACGTTTAAAAATAAAAGCAAGTTTTTCAGCTGATCTTAAGTAAGGGATTGCAAGTCTCTAAACATAAAAGAACCAATTACGGTAAAAAGCATTCTTGAAATAACATCCCTGTTCAATTAAACTAACATCGAATATAAAATATATTGAAGTTCTTGGATTTTGTATTGGTTAGGCCAACTTTAATATTTGTAGTAAATGTTTAGAGGTATTTCCAAGACATTTCGAATTTTCAATCTGATTGAAACTGAAAGTAATCAAAATAAGCTCTGTCCATATGCATATATATTTATTTTATTGATTTTTTAGTTCCCAAATCTTTTAAGTTCTCCAAAAATATACTAAATTTAGCAAGAGTATTTAGAGTATTGTGGAATGTCATAATTTTAAAAGTTTCCGACGCTTGATCATATTTAAAATATAAATCTGTACCTCGATATGTACATTTTTGCGAACATCCTGTGCTTAAAGCCTTAAAATAACGATACCAAGATATCATGAGAAGAAATAAATATAAATGATTATCAAAAAGAGAATAATGTAAAATGTAAATATGCTTGTCAGGATATTGTTATATATATGCTTGTTAGGATAATAGCCCTTCAAATAGCTGCAAACCAAATTTTATCTCATTTCTTTTCCAGCTCCGATGTCCTGCAACGCCCAAATTTGTAACGCTGCCAAAGAAAGCTTGGCACAAAAAACTCAACACCTTTCCGTTCGCTGTTTTTTTTGTTGTTGCGAGTTTTTTTTCACACAGCAGCACAAAAAAACCGGCTCAGTTCCAACAGCTGCAAGCAACGCACAACAACAAAATCACAACAAAAATTTCTGCTTATGCCGAAAAAAAAAAGGCACGAATAAAAAAATCATCTAATAATTTCTAAAGATGCTGCTGCTGCTGCTGCCGGGCTCTCATTGTCTGCGATTTGAGCTTTTTTTTATATATTTTTTTTGGTCATTGCATTATTTTGACTGTCAGATTTGAATACGCAGCGGCGCAGAGCAGTTGTCGCAGCAGCAGTCGCAGCAGACATAAATCTTGTTTTGATTTATTTATTTGTGAATTTTTAACAGCCGACATCGACGCAGCGCAGCGAAAAGGAACTGCTTCAAGTTCAATTCAAAGCTTTTGGCGCATAGTTTTCAATTAAATGCGCGCGACGCTCTTACAATAAAAGTGGAGAAGAAGAAGCAGCAAACGAAAACAAGAGAGCAGCGGTCAATCAGCAGCAGCGCTGTTGGCAGCAGCAACCAAAGACAAGAGCGGCTCAAATTTCGGCAAAGACAAGCAAAGGGCGCCCTATGGTTCGGTTCGGCTTCTGCTCACTCTCCCTCTGTCGTTCTAACCTATCTCTTTCTGTCACTCTGTCGGCGCTGCTGTTAGAAGCGACGACTAAGCAGTGAGCGCTTTGCTTTTTTCGGTTAGCTTGTCGTTTTTTCGTTGATGACCTTGAAAAAGCTGTATCTAAAAATCGAGTGCAATCAACTTTATAAACACTCATACACACATACGACAACGCTGAGAGCCACTGCCGCACACATGCTCATTAATATTTCCCCTACATTTCTCACACGCACACACACACACGCACAGCAGTGCCCAGAACGTTAGGTAAAGTCTTGAAGCCCCAACATGCCGCCATCTCTCTCCCACTCTCCTGTTCTTTGCGCTCTTGATATGCCACTGTAGTTGTGTGTGTGTGTGTGTGTTATTGTTGTTGTGTTAAACCGCATATAATATTATTCTAGATTCTGTGTGCTCTTGTTGTTGTTTGTGTTAGTTATGTTTTGCTTCTCTAAAAGGTGGTCGCTCTGACGTTTTGGTCTGGTCGGTCCGATGGTTGCCGATTTTTGGGGTTTATCTTTTGCTTGAGTTTTGCGCTTGTATGTGGTAATAATAGAGTTTAGCGGCGTTTAACCGAGCAACAAAACTAAAAAAATAAAAAAATTGCGCTCAAAGTTGTTTGGGGCCAGCGCTCGGGCAACAGGTAGCCAAAAGCAGTTCAACATCTGAGACAAACTTTTGTTTGCGCAGAAAAACCAAAATGGTCGCTCACCGTTTGAACTTAGATCAAAAAACCTTGCGACCCGGCGAGTGAGAGCTTACTAAGCGACCAGATCCGCGTGCTACTCTCGTATGCAATTTAACTGTCAACTGAGCTTTCGAGTAGCCATTAATATGAAGCTTGTAAATCATTGAGTAAATCTTCATTAGAAACATTATAAGCCGACAGGAGTGAAGCTTTCGAAGTGTGTGTAATTAAGCAGGAGCGAGTAGTTTCCTGCTGTGCAGCTTAATCGGAAGTTCGTCTAGAAGCTTTTTCTTCTTCTTTTGCTTGTCTCTTCCGATTAAAATAGTTTATTGCTGCTTTTTGTGTTAACTTCGGTGTTTATAGTCCGATCATTATGAAATTTTGAGAGCATTATTATGACATCCAATTGTGTGTAAATATTGAATACTATATTTGCTACTCAAATTTGTATAAATATTGGCCAATTGGGGTAGGTATCCTAAAAGTTAATTGTTAAAGAAGAGCCTACATGCCATTTTAAATGTGATTGAGGGTAGAAATATATGTATATGTACATATAACCCAAACGGGTTGACTATTATTTTTAGATATACTCCTAGGATTAGTTAGACCAGCTGGAAGGTATTTGAGTACATTTTCTGATAAAACAAAGCCGCAGATATATTGATTGTCACATCTATGAGTTAGTCATACGTATTTATTGCACATCAAAGATAAACTCCGAAACACTCAAGCGCTAAACACTTTACATCATCTTTCATTTAAGCCTTCTCCATGAGCGTTTAGCACAGTTCAAAGGCCTGTAAATGTTTTGCCTGATTATTTATTCGGCATTAAATCGGCATCGACATCGACATCGGCATTCCTTCGATTTGATGCCTGCATTAGCTCACACAGTTTCAAACCGAGTGCGTGCCATAAACATTTTTTTACGCCAGCTAACGAACCTATGACATCAACATTATTTCAGCCAAAAAGCCAAACAAATTTTAAGATATATGTACATATATAAATGAAATAAATTTATTTAAACGCCCTCTACCCTATAAATGTATAGAGAGGCGTATTTAAATACATATATACAATATATGCACGACGTTCTCAGAGTCTCAAAGATCTCGAATTGGAAAATTATATTGCTCGAAAGTTTCGAATATATTTCACAGCAGCTTCATAATTAAATAAAAATTACTTTTTAATAATTATTATAATTATATAAATATAATATAAGCACAATGTTCAAATTGAATCTTATTGTAAAACTTATTAAGAAACAAAATGTTTTATTGCACATACTTAGATTGAGATAAGTTTATCTGTTGCTTTGTTCACACTCATAAATTAAATGTTCATAGAACGATTCGCAGGGCGGTGGGCACAGATATTTGGCTAAGAGCACGTTTAAGCCCTGTTCAGAGCGAGGCTTGTTGGCCATTTGAACGACGTTGATTATTTAATTCAACAGAAAAGAGATGAGCTAATCTTTTGTTTTTGTTTTTGTTGTTGTTGCCCGAGTGCGACTCTGGCCAACTTTGACTTAAGATTTTTAATTAAGATAATTGTAGTAAGCCACAAAAATTCAAACGTCAGTCAGTAAAAGGCCAGCGCTAAGTACAGCTGATACAAAAACAAACAAGAGAGATCTAATCAAGAGCGCATGACTATTGGATACCCTGTAGACGGGTATCAAATGGTCTAAAACGCGCGTGATTTTGCTCAAGTCTATGAAATTGAGTATCTTGATATACCTATGTTAATTATTCGATCATTCAGTATAACGTTATGATGATATATGAATACATACCAAAGATAAGTTAGGGAAATTCTTTAATTTTCCTTAAGATTTTTCTGATCAACATACACAGCAAGGCGGTTAAATAGCCGGATCATGCCCTTGCCGAACCCTTTCGTAACAATTACAGGGTATTTAACTTAAAACTGAATCATTGAATTGATGAACTTTTCCTCAACATGAGTTGAAACATTTGTCTCGCATTTGCGGCATGTCCAAAATGTCAGTATTTGAAAAACGCAAAGTAAAACAAATTTAGAATAAACACAAACGTCAATTAGTTAATATGCTTTCAAAGGCACATCATACATATATGTATTCGTATATACATACATATGTATTTACTATATAGGAGAGCACATGACACTCAAATCGGGGCGTACAGTACGGCTCAAAAAATGCGGTAAGCGCTTGCAATTTGATTTTTTAGCTAAAATAAAAAAATGAGTATCAAATCAAATTCGCTTGAAGAAGCTCACACACATATGTAGAATGTGTATATATATGTATATATATATATATATTTGTTTTATATATGGCATACATAATATAAAAAGAAATCGCACCCAAAAAACCAAATTGGCATAAACTACGCCGAAAATAAATTGAAATCTAAAAATGAATTTCAAATGCGGCAAACCCCAAAAACGCAAAGCAAAACAAAACAAACAACGAATCAGACTGTGTGTGTGTGCGTGTGTTGTTGTACTAAAGGAAATAGTGTAGCAAAGCCGACAAATGACAATCGCACTTCTTGACATTTGTTGATACGAAGATGTGCGGAGTGAAATGTAAGCAAAACAAAATGCAACAAATTGTATAGAAACTCGGAATTAAGATTAAAATAGAAATCAGATGTGTGAAAGAGAGAAGAACCCGCTTTTGGAATTAACTGCTGGTTGTAAATTTTAACCCGTGCTTATAAAAATGTTCACGTTTCGTATAAACACATCATCTTTGAGCTTATGTGTTATCAGTACTTTAATAATATGCTAAGTAAGAACTACGTTATTAAATATATTTTAGTATAAAACAACATTTGCTCAATGCTGTTAAATGTTTCGAAATTAACATTTTCTTTTGTATACTATTTCCAGAGCTCTGACAACCTACTACATTATTATGCTAATTATTATTCAAAATAAACTGCAAAATAATTTGTAGATTATTTTCTTACTGCTGTAATATGTTGCAAACTTAACATTTTCTTACTGCTGTTAACATTTCAAATTAATATTTCCCCACTTCTGTTAAAAGTTGCGAACTTAACATGTTCTCACCACTGTTAAATGCTTCAAACTTAACATTTTCTCGCTGCTGTTAAGTGCTTCGATCTTAACACTAAACAAATATTTTCCTCTCTAAATGCAGTTTATTTAAATTTAAATGATGCCTTAGTTTAATTCTTGATTCTTGTAAATATAACATAATAAAATCAAATAGAATAATTAAATAAATAATACATTTATTATATGAATCTGTATCTAACAAGTTTTGTTACTATTCGAAATACGATTAAATTTATCAAATTTATAATCGAGACGTTCCTCCATTAAGTTAGTTAGCCAGCTATTAATGTTTATACTAAATATTTAAACAAAACATAATTAAAATAATTATCGAAGCTATAACCAATTTTTGTTCAGAAATATTGTGTTTTTCCACAGACTAACCTCCCCGCGTGCCAATCGATCATTACAGAGCCCTCTTTATTAAATTTTACCATTTTAGTCCACATATCGGTATCCACTGAGCTTAACACATCAACAATTTGAGACGTTCCAAAAATTATTTAACTACTATTTAAATAGCCGGCTACAGGCCGCGGGCAAAGAGGCCTTCAATACGTTTGCGAAGAACTTCAAAAAGAAATTAAAATTATAGCAAAGCTCGTGGAGCATACAAAAAGACAAAAAATACAAAAAAAAAACAGGCGACCAAAAACCTGTTTTAGCTGGAAAACAACAACAATAACAAGAAGAAGAAGAAGATGAAGAAAAATTGGTATGATATTGTACGTAAGCAGTAATTGAAGTTAACGTAATTATAAACGTGGCCAGCAACAAGAACAACGTGGTAAAAAAACTTATGTAGAGTTTTTTTCGTAGTGCCGAAGCTCAAATACACTTGCCAGACATATGACTGACAAATGAGCTAATACTAAAGCATAAAAAAAATTAAATGCATTTTTTTTTAAATTTCTTTAGTTTTCTCCATATATATTATGTTTTTTCATAAATATATATCTGTTTTTAGGACAAACAAGGAAATATATATAATGCATAATGTATGTATATATAAAGTTCCTTATTTTTATGTATATCTAGAAAACAAAAGTTTTCAGTAGAAATTTTGATTTTATACCAATTTTTCTTATTGGAGCCATATGATATCATTTTCCAATCCTACCGGAGGCAATTAGACAGATCTATGCCAAATATTTTTGATTACATTTAAATTGACATTTCGATCAAGAATATATATAGTCTGTGGCCTTGGATTTGCCAGATATGGAGCTATGCATACGCTGTGACAAAATTATTAAGCTCTCGAAATAAGCGAACTGCCAATTTCAGCGAGGAGAATGTAACTGGTACTGGGAACTGGAACCGAGACTCCGACTTGCCACAGACTCTGACGCACAGCGAGGGGCTACGCTTAATTTCCCAATTAACATGAAAAAATATATATTTTTTTTAAGACGGCACAAAAATTCATTTGCGCTTCACATCAAATTGTGCAATACTCCATGGGGCGGGGGAATTGCAAGCTCGTTTTCTTCAAATATAAGTCGAAAAACGTGCGCTCAACGTTTTTCCTCAACAAACAAAAAAAAACAATTTTTAAATAAAACGCCATTCAAGGTTTTGAGGACATTGACGCAAAGGTCACAGAGACGCTCAGGCGACAACAAGTTTTTAATGGCGCATGCAATGCATATATAGATACAGATACATATACATACATATGTATATTTATTATTTTTAAGCGTATGCATATCAACAAATGGGTGTGCAGTTAAACGAAAGTTTTCAGAGTTGCAAAAGTAGATCCAAAAGTCGGGCATTTCTCTATACAAATAAGTAATATAATAGGAATATAAAAGGACTTATATATTTGCAAGTCATGTTGATATTTCCCTACACACAATAGTAATCCAATAAGAATAAGTAACGACTTAAGTACTGGACGGGTATGTTGATATTTCCCTACACAAATAAGGTATCCAATAAGAATGCGTACTAAATGATTCCATTTACTGTTTATATAATTATTAATGTTTGCTTTTTCTGACTTATTCCAGACATTTTTAATACAAATCTATATTGCTTTTGTATTAAATTAACATAAGTTTCGGGCTAATGCAATTTCGGAATCGTCCGTTTAATGTTGTTTGTCAATAAATCAGTAAAACAAACACAAAATATGATTTGAGCATATTCAAAGTAATTTGCCATTCAAACTGAATTACAATTTGCCGAATTATTGAGAAAATTTATTTTTTCGTCAATTTTAAGACAAGCTTCTGGAACAAATAGTTTAAGAAGTCAAGCGAGTGATGAAATTGAAAACAATTTCGTTAACTTTTGTGGTCTTTGCTTATAAATTTTTTATACATTCTTGCTTTTTTTATTGATTGTAGATTTTTATTCATTATAACTGTGTTTTTAAATCTATTTATCTACATATATGTAATTAATTTAAATTCGTTTTGATTACGAATTTAATATTTATAACATTTATACAGGCTGTAAACTCCGTATAGAGAAATCAAGTTTTCGGTAATTTAATTTGACTTTTAAATTATTTCCAGTCAATTTCGGAGTAAATGTTTTGTTTACTATTGTTATTATTATTAAATATATGTATATATGTATATGAAATTTCAATGTCTCGTTTATATAGTTAATTTTTATTTTGTTATTTTACTTTGCCATTGTGACGTAGACTCAAAACATTTCATTAACACGCACAGTCCGAACTATATGCAACCTCTCTCTTTCTCCCACTCACGATCTTGCCCTCTTTCTCTCTCTCTTACTTTGTGCGATTGTCTTATCAGCAGCAGCGTTTTTCTCGCTCTCTGGCTCTCGCGCTCGATCTCTTTGGCTTTTGCAGTTTCAAAACAAAGTCCATTTGTTATTGTTGGTCAATTTTTTCAGCGTACAGTAGAGACAACATTTAAAATGCTATTATCTAATCGCTGCTGCGCCCCAGAGTGTGTGCGTGTGTGTGTGAGAGAGAGAGAGAGGAAGACAGAGAGAGAGAGTGCGGGCACTTGCCTTGGCGATAAGCCTAAGCGCAGTGTTTAGTTATTTTTATTAAATTATGAGCAGCGGCAATTAAGTTGATGGACCCGAAACAAATTTACATTTAATATAAACTCACGAGCAAAACTATTTATAAAGAAATTTTTTGTGTGGCTCAAAACTGGTTTAACCTGTTCGCAAATGCTGTGGGCCAAAACGAAAAAATCAAAAACCATCTAACAATAAACTAATTAAATCAAATCAAAATACGTCGCAAAAGTGCGCACAGAGAGAGAGAGAGAGAGAGAGAGAGAGAGAGAAACAGAGAGCGAGCGAACTGCATATAAAAATAACCCAAGAAATATTCATTGAAAATTATAAATAAAATGTTTAAAAATGTTTAAACATATATATACATTTAAATATCATATGCAAAAAGTGCGAGATAACAAAACAAATTGACCGACAGCCTCGTGTGATACGGTCTAAATGTATCTGTATCTACAAGATACGCTGTATCTATGGAATACACGTACTCGCGCTTCACATGTCAAGACGCGCGGTTGAGAATTTTATGTCTAAATAAAACACAAAAAAAAACCTCAATATGTCAGTTTGTCAATTCAGTTAGTTTAGTTTCCAACCCTACGTTTTGTTTGTCTTTAAGATCAGCTAACGCAGTCTTTAGACCCGTGTTTGCCACTGCATTAACTGAGGAATTTCGACTGAACAGAAACGTAACTCAGACAACGTTGATTCTATTTGATTATGCAATCGCAATAGAGGTGTTATACACTGAAAGAAAACGTGAGTAATGCTCAAGTCAAGCAAATCTCATGGTGAATATTTACGTAAACTATGAAACTATTTTATTATAAAGTCAAGTTAAGCACTTTCAAAACAGAAGAACATGAAATCAATTAGTACAAAGAAGATTGTACAGAAATGTCAAAAAGTGCAAGTCGAACTGCCTTTAACTAGCTTTTTATTAAAAAGATATTAGATTTAACTGAGTGTCTGTTAAAAATATAGTTTTCATATACAAGCTCGACTGATCTTATTTAATTTCAACATGTTTTTTTAATAATTGTATGCAATTAATGTATGCATCCATATTTTTTGCATTTCATATTGATTTGAATTTGATTTATTTATTACCTGTTTGCTTAGTGCACACGTTTGGCTATACTCAATCTTATGCACAGCAATTTCTTTTGACTGGAAAATTGATAAGCGCCCTGCAAATATCTGATAAATAGCCTGAGGTAGCTGAGGCAAATGCAATAAACAATCGGAAATCGAAAAGAATACAATGCATATGACCAAAAGTCGGTGACACATAGCAGACCAAAAGTCTGCGCTTTACTGGGATTTTAATTGTTTGAAAATTCTGTTTAAATATTTTTAAATATAAATAAATATATTTAAATATAATATATATAAATATATTTTCGAATTTCAATTGTCTGCATTTTCTGTAATTTTACTTACTGAACTTTACTTTTTTCTTTCAATTTTTAAAATTTATATTTATTAAGGTTTTTTTTCTGTTGTTTCTTTTGCGTTGCAAAGGTGTATAAGATCTAGAACCTTTCTAAGAATTGTTCATAAAAGTCTTGAATACCGAAATATATTGAAAATTATCCCGTAAGTTTTGGTAGAAAAAGAACAAAATTCAATGTTGGCAATGCATTATTCTTAAAAATAGGTATTACAATTAGTTATAATATTTATCTATATACCTTTTTTACTCAAAGCTTTTGACGCCAAAAGCTCATTTAATCAATATTTAAATGCGTTGTAATCCAAGTTTTAATTGAGTTTGTTTATCTGCATTTTTGGTATCTTTTATATAAATCATATTTTCATATTTAAATTTATTTATAATTTCCTAATTAATTTGTTGCACACTCATTTGCACTTATTTCCGGCACTAGGCAACACTGGCCTAACAATAAATATGGTTGATTGTAAATTTATGGTGTTGTTGTTGTTGTATACAATTTGCAAAGTGAAACCGTTGCGTGTATAAATATATGTGTATATATATTTATGTGTAGCAATAAATTTGCTTTCTATTGATTTAATTTCATTTCTTTCAAGATTTTTCAAGGCGAACTTGATAAATTTTTGTTTTTTTTTTAATATTTTTTATCTTTTGTTGTATGTTAAACTTGTGAGAATAAATATGTATATATAGTATTTATGGATTTCTTCGAGAAATTATATAGTACTTGTCGTAGAATTCAGAACTATAGAGCAAAGAGTGTGGGTGGAAATAAACAAAGAGTTGAGAGACTATTAGTAAAAGAAGAACTTAAACTTTATATAGTTAAACGTCGAGTAGGGGGTGGGGGGCTACAACATTTAACAAGGCGCGAGTGCGAAACGAAATGGAAACGAAACAAAATATAAATAAAGATACGCGCAGGCGGCAACGGCAACAGCAGCGACAGCGACGTACGAAGACGACCACAAAGCGAGTGACGGCAATTGGATTATGAAACGCGGCCGACGCCGCAAAGCGACACGAGAGAGCGCCTCAGAGAGAGATAGCGTTAACGGCTAGAGAATGCGCGCGCTCTGAGACGCGCTGGCAATGAAACGCGACACAAAAATTCCGTAACCGAGTTGAAAAATTGTCGTAAAAGAAAATATGCACACAAATGATATTTGTTTTATAGTTTTCTTGTTGTTAATATGTTGTATAGCATAAAATGTTGCGTTATTGAGTGTTATTTGCGTTGCAAACACTCAACACAAGCACACTAACAAGCACACACACATACACAGTTGAACGCACGCACTTTGCTTCATTTATTTTTCTTTATTGGGTTGCGCCAAGTGATTTGCTTTTTGCGCACTTTCTTATATTTTATAACTGTAGATATTTAGCTTCTTATTCACAATTGTTTAGCCAGTTAGTTGTAAAATAGATATTGGAATTAAGGCTGGGAGACACGCACGGCGCACGAACGAGACACGTCGACAGTGGGGACAGCAGAGGCTGGCACTTTTTTTGAATGCCTTGCGTGGGCCCAGCCAGACAACCTCACCAAACGAAATACAAACTCGAACTGAAACGCAACGCAGAGATACACCAGCTGTGTGTTTGCGCTGTCTTTCAGTTTATTCCGCTCTCTCTCTCTCTGTCGCTCCATGTGTCAAGTGTCGCGGGAGCGCAAAAATATTTTTGCCTGTTGGCAATGCTTAACACTGGCCGCGCATAGTGCGCCTCTGCTTACACCAGCATTCGACTGCCCCACAATTAGAACGAGATGCAGCAACTACTGTTCTGTGCTGTTTTTGAGCTCGCTTACTCTTCCGCTCTCTGGAGGCCACTGCCGGCATTTTCATTTTGCGAGGTGGCCCCACAATTAGCGTATCTCAGAGATACGCGGCGCTTAACGACAGGCAGCGACAGCGACGACTACGTCAAGAACGGTACGCAAAAACAAAAACAACATTGCCGTCAAGCGATTTGTTTTTGTTGTGCCTTGCAGAAATTTAACGGTGGCTTTTGGTTGCAAAAAAAAAAAAACAAAAAAACAGCATTTAAATATATAAAATAAATGCAAAATATAATATATAAAAATGCAAAAATCATATACACATATGTAAATAATTATAGTCACAGTACAGCTTAGTTTTCCAAAGCTTTTCCGCTAACAGCCATAATAAACCGTTGATCAGCACACGTCACAAACAAAATGAGATGATAATAAAAAATTTCACCAGCAAAACACACGGCAAATGCAACAAAAACAAATTTTGATGACGAAACACATGTTGTGTTTGTGATGAGTGCACACAAACATACACACACACACACGCACTAACCGAGAGCCGCATACTGCGAGAGAGACAAAAGAGCGCGCGCCGCAAATGCCCTCTCGCCAAGACGCGCTCATTTGCAGCTTTGTCGCACGCCGAAACGACAAAAAAAATTAAGCACAAAAATAAACAAAATGGAAAAGCTCTCAACGTCGTCGTCGTCACTGTCGCCTTCAATTTCAATAGCACTCGGCGCTACTAGCTGTTCCTACGCACACACACAGATACGACAGATATGTATATATGTGGTATGTACATACGGCTAGACGACAAACATACATATAGTTTTATTGGCAGCTATTTTGCGGCTTTTTATGGCAATTTTTTAAGCAAAGCGCATTTTCATTTTTTTATGTTTTTTATTTAATGTCAAAAAACAGAAATTTGAATAGTTGTCCCTAAGACATGTCTTGGTTAAATTTTTTAAAAGAGTTTACTTGATAAGAAACGGCTAATTTGGAATTGATCGAAAGTTAATTTAAAATAATTATATTTTAAGCTAAATGTTGTTATTTAGCTATTTTTATTGAAGCTGTTAAAGCTTCGGGCAGCTTTAAGCCTTAATTCAAGCTATTTTAAAACTTTTTAGCAGCTGAATATCCAATTGAAAAGCTAAATTAACAAATTTCAATTGCAGACTCTTGTCAATTGGCTGTTATTGATAAGAAATATCGCGAGTTCAGCATAAAAGAGTTTGGTTTATGGTCAAAGATATGATAAGCAATCTTCAAGTTTCAAATGGGTCAAGTAAAATAATGTTTTAAGCAAATGTAACTATTAATTAATTTTAATACAAAAATTAAGTTTTGGTTAAACTTAAAACTATGCATTAAATAATTAAAATAAAATGTTAAGTAGAGCTAGCGATAAGAGGAGCAATTTAGTATGTACCAGTGTGAACTGATATGATCTTTTTAATAGATACTATCTTAGATAGATAAAATAAGAAAATTCAAGCTACCGAAGCTTATGACAGAATTCAGATTTTCAATTATGAGTATATTCTTGTCAAGGGGTTTTGATACAACTCGAAGTAAATCTATTCGCAGTAAATCTACGGTACATAAATACGGTATGTTCTACTTATCAAAAAATCAATATAAATAATATATATATTATATATTTATATATATATATTTTAAAATAATAATAATATATATAATATATATTTTATATTAATAAATAAATAATAATTAGTTAAATATGTATCTATGTATATTTTTAACTCAAAGTTTTAATTGTATTGTTTATCTGCATTTTTGGTATCTTTTATTGAAATCATATTTTCATATTTTCATTTATTTATAATTATCTTATTAATTTATTGCACATTTATTAAGCGATTGATCTAAAGTATTTTTGAATATTTAGAAAATATATATTTTATAAACATAAAATAGATACTTCAAAATATTTATCAAGGCCTACAAATAATATTATTAAATAATAAATATATATATAAGATACTCAGAAATAATAACAAAATTTTAAGAAAGTAATAACAATTATTAAGTAACTTGAAGAATATAGCTTTAGTATAAAATTAATTAATTGATTTTCTTTTTAAATAACAAAATAATTTTTGGCAATATTTATATTTAATATATATATTATATTATGCTGGATTTGGCGACCTTCCCCGATTATAAATATTTGTTTGGCTGGCTCGAGGTTTTTATGGTTTTTATTCAAGATAAAATGGAAACGCAATTTTGCTCCAACGATATATTTCGGTTGTACGTCTTTAATATTATAACATTATTAATATTATATTTTTAATTTATACTTTTGTTTTCAGCCCAAACTGTTTTCCTGCTCACATGCGATCTTCGGCAAGCAGACGGCAACCATTTTTTCGTACAACTCAATTTGCAGGTCTTTTTGCGGACACTTTAGATTTTAGTTAAGATTCTTTTGCCAGCCTTAATTATGCATGACAAATGCAGTTAAGCTGCTGATTGTATGCACATAATTACCGCAAAAGAACACAAGAAAAAAACAACAACTAAAACACTTACCAAAACTGGCAACTACCGAAGGCAAATGGCAAATGTGCTACTTTAATTGCTGACAGTTTGAAAACTTTATTTTTTTGCCATTTTCCTTTTAGCTATGGCTTCGTTCTTTTTTCTTGTCTTTTTTTTTTTTTGTTAATATTACAAACAATTAGAAACCAAATGACGAGAGACAATGCTTAAGCTAAGCGAAATAACAAAAACAAAAACAAAAAACTTGATGACCAACAAGAAAAACTCAAAACTAGTGACAGCAGATACACAATTTCCCAAAGTTTTCGCTGGAAAACTGTTTGTTGGCATTGAAGCGTATAATTTCATATAATTAATTCTATTGTACTTATTTAATTCAAAATGCAAAGCTTACTCCAGATCTCATATTTTCAATTCAAGAGTGTTGCGTTACTAAATACCCTGTATTTTTTAAAATTTTGTTTGGAATATATTTGGATTTCAAGTAATAAATTTAATTTAATTTATTAAATCTTAAAATGGGTTTGCAGAGCTTGCTGCAGATTTCATATTGCCAGAGTAAGCCAGCAAGCAAACGCGATCGCAAACATTTAACACAACTCTATTATACCCCACTGTGTGCCCCTTTTACAGGGTGTAACAAATAGCAAAATCCCTACAACCGCAAACACTGCGTGAAAGAAGAAAAAAAACCAGTAGTTCCCAACGTGATGCCATAAATTTCTGTGTGTTAGTTTATGGACGCTTCTGTAGACCCCCCGCCAAAGCCCACGGCTAGACAAAAATCAAAATCAATGTCTGCTCGAAAAAAAAACGTGGGCTACAGGTAAGAAATGAAAAAATGAAAAAACAAAGCGAAATCAAATGGCTGTGCAGAGTTGGAGCGAAAATGAGTTTTGCCAAAGAATTGCCTTGAGTTGATTTTCGGAAAAAGCATTGAACGAAGTGCCAAAGAAACTGATACTCCCTACATTTGGAATGCTATGAAAATTAGACAAAATTATCAGAATATACTTCAACAATATTTTATATAATATATACTACTTGAAATTTTGGAATATGTCTATATACGAATCATAGACCGAGTTATGGGGATGGCATATTTCGACCTATGTCTATATACTTAGGGCTAAGATTTAGACATGAATTTCGACTAAAAATTATGTATTCAGATTTGAACGCCAGATTAATATATACGAAATACTATGTATAAAAAGCCAAGACTCATGAAAATCGGTTGAGTTTTGGCCGAGTTATGACGGTGGGAAACTTCGATCTATGTCTGTATACGAATCTTAGGGTAAGATTTTGGCATGAATTTCGACCAAAAATTATGTATTCAGATTTGAACGCCAGATAAATTAATACGGAATACTATGTATAAAAAGCCAAGCCTCATGAAAATCGGCTGAATTTTGACCGAGTTATGGGGGTGGGAAATTTCGAACTATGTCTATAGACATCGTATATACACGATTCTTAGAGATAAAGTTTTGACATGAATTTCGACTAAAAATTATGTATTCATATTTAAATGCCAGATTAATCTAGAGGGAAAACTATGTACAAAAAGTCAAGACTCATGAAAATCGGTTGAATTTTGACCGAGTTATGGGGGTGGGATATATATATATACGAATCTTAGGGATCTAGGGATAAGATTTTGACATGAATTTCGACTAAAAATTATGTATTCAGCATTGAATGGCAGATTAACCTAGAGGGAAAACTATGTACAAAAAATCAAGACTCATGAAAATCGGTTGAGTTTTGGCCGAGTTATTGGGGTGGGAAATTTCGACCTATGTCTATATAGGAATCCAGCGATAAGATTTTGACATGAATTTCGACTAAAAATTATGTATTCAAATTTGAACGCCAGATTAATCTAGAGGGAAAACTATGTACAAAAAGCCAAGACTCATGACAATCGGTTGAGTTTTGGCCGAGTTCTGGGGGTGGGAAATTTCGACCTATGTGTATATAGGAATCCAGGGGTAAGATTTTGACATGAATTTCGACTGAAAATTATGTATTCAAATTTGAACGCCAGATTAATCTAGAGGGAAAACTATGTACAAAAAGCCAAGACTCATGACAATCGGTTGAGTTTTGGCCGAGTTATGGGGGTGGGAAATTTCGACCTATGTCTATATAGGAATCCAGGGGTAAGATTTTGACATGAATTTCGACTGAAAATTATGTATTCAGATTTGAATGCTAGAGGGAAAACTATGTACAAAAAGCCAAGACTAATGAAAATCGGTTGAATTTTGACCGAGTTATGGGGGTGGGATATATATATACGAATCTTAGGGATCTTAGGGATAAGATTTTGACATGAATTTCGACTAAAAATTATGTATTCAGATTTGAATGTCACTTTTATCTAGAGGGAAAACTATGTACAAAAAGCCAAGACTCATGAAAATCGGTTGAGTTTTGGCCGAGTTATGGGGGTGGGAAATTTCGACCTATGTCTATATAGGAATCCAGGGGTAAGATTTTGACATGAATTTCGACTAAAAATTATGTATTCAGATTTAAATGCCAGATTAATATAGAGGGAAAACTATGTACAAAAAAGCAAGACTCATGAAAATCGGTTGAATTTTGATGTAGTTTTGGGGGTGGGAAATTTCGACCTATGTCTATATAGGAATCCAGGGGTAAGATTTTGACATGAATTTCGACTAAAAATTATGTATTCAGATTTGAATGCCAGATTATTCTAGTGGGAAAACTATGTACAAAAAGCCAAGACTCATGAAAATCGGTTGAGTTTTGGCCGAGTTATGGGGGTGGGAAATTTCGACCTATGTCTATATACGAATCTTAGGGATAAGATTTTGACATGAATTTCGACTGAAAATTATGTATTCAGATTTAAATGCCAGATTAACCTAGAGGGAAAACTATTTACAAAAAGCCAAGACTCATGAAAATCGGTTGAGTTTTGGCCGAGTTAGGGGGTGGGAAATTTCGACCTATGTCTATATAGGAATCCAGGGGTAAGATTTTGACATGAATTTCGACTAAAAATTATGTATTCAGATTTGAATGCCAGATTAATCTAGAGGGAAAACTATGTACAAAAAGCTAAGACTCATGAAAATCGGTTGAATTTGGATGTAGTTATGGGGGTGGGAAATTTCGACCTATGTCTATATAGGAATCCAGGGGTAAGATTTTGACATGAATTTCGACTGAAAATTATGTATTCAGATTTGAATGCCAGATTAATCTAGAGGGAAAACTATGTACAAAAAGCCAAGACTAATGAAAATCGGTTGAATTTTGACCGAGTTATGGGGGTGGGATATATATATACGAATCTTAGGGATCTTAGGGATAAGATTTTGACATGAATTTCGACTAAAAATTATGTATTCAGATTTGAATGTCACTTTTATCTAGAGGGAAAACTATGTACAAAAAGCCAAGACTCATGAAAATCGGTTGAGTTTTGGCCGAGTTATGGGGGTGGGAAATTTCGACCTATGTCTATATAGGAATCCAGGGGTAAGATTTTGACATGAATTTCGACTAAAAATTATGTATTCAGATTTGAATGCCAGATTAATCTAGAGGGAAAACTATGTACAAAAAGCCAAGACTCATGAAAATCGGTTGAGTTTTGGCCGAGTTATGGGGGTGGGAAATTTCGACCTATGTCTATATAGGAATCCAGGGGTAAGATTTTGACATGAATTTCGACTAAAAATTATGTATTCAGATATGAATGCCAGATTAATCTAGAGGGAAAACTATGTACAAAAAGCCAAGACTCATGAAAATCGGTTGAATTTTGACCTAGTTATGGGGGTGGCAAATTTCGACCTATGTCTATATAGGAATCCAGGGGTAAGATTTTGACATGAATTTCGACTAAAAATTATGTATTCAGATTTGATTGCCAGATTATTCTAGTGGGAAAACTATGTACAAAAAGCCAAGACTCATGACAATCGGTTGAGTTTTGGCCGAGTTATGGGGGTGGGAAATTTCGACCTATGTCTATATAGGAATCCAGGGGTAAGATTTTGACATGTATTTCGACTAACAATTATGTATTCAGATTTGAATGCCAGATTAATGTAGAGGGAAAACTATGTACAAAAAGCCAAGACTCATGAAAATCGGTTGAATTTTGATGTAGTTATGGGGGTGGGAAATTTCGACCTATGTCTATATACGAATCTTAGGGGTAAGATTTTGACATGAATTTCGACTAAAAATTATGTATTCAGATTTGAATGCCAGATTATTCTAGTGGGAAAACTATGTACAAAAAGCCAAGACTCATGAAAATCGGTTGAGTTTTGGCCGAGTTATGGGGGTGGGAAATTTCGACCTATGTCTATATACGAATCTTCGGGATAAGATTTTGACATGAATTTCGACTAAAAATTATGTATTCGGATTTAAATGCCAGATAAACCTAGATGGAAAACTATGTACAAAAAGCCAAGACTCATGAAAATCGGTTGAGTTTTGGCCGAGTTATGGGGGTGGGAAATTTCCACCTATGTCTATATAGGAATCCAGGGGTAAGATTTTGACATGAATTTGCACTGAAAATTATGTATTCAGATTTGAATGCCAGATTAATCTAGAGGGAAAACTATGTACAAAAAGCCAAGACTCATGAAAATCTGTTGAATTTTGACCTAGTTATGGGGGTGGCAAATTTCGACCTATGTCTATATAGGAATCCAGGGGTAAGATTTTGACATGAATTTCGACTAAAAATTATGTATTCAGATTTGATTGCCAGATTATTCTAGTGGGAAAACTATGTACAAAAAGCCAAGACTCATGACAATCGGTTGAGTTTTGGCCGAGTTATGGGGGTGGGAAATTTCGACCTATGTCTATATAGGAATCCAGGGGTAAGATTTTGACATGTATTTCGACTAACAATTATGTATTCAGATTTGAATGCCAGATTAATGTAGAGGGAAAACTATGTACAAAAAGCCAAGACTCATGAAAATCGGTTGAATTTTGATGTAGTTATGGGGGTGGGAAATTTCGACCTATGTCTATATACGAATCTTAGGGGTAAGATTTTGACATGAATTTCGACTAAAAATTATGTATTCAGATTTGAATGCCAGATTATTCTAGTGGGAAAACTATGTACAAAAAGCCAAGACTCATGAAAATCGGTTGAGTTTTGGCCGAGTTATGGGGGTGGGAAATTTCGACCTATGTCTATATACGAATCTTCGGGATAAGATTTTGACATGAATTTCGACTAAAAATTATGTATTCGGATTTAAATGCCAGATAAACCTAGATGGAAAACTATGTACAAAAAGCCAAGACTCATGAAAATCGGTTGAGTTTTGGCCGAGTTATGGGGGTGGGAAATTTCCACCTATGTCTATATAGGAATCCAGGGGTAAGATTTTGACATGAATTTGCACTGAAAATTATGTATTCAGATTTGAATGCCAGATTAATCTAGAGGGAAAACTATGTACAAAAAGCCAAGACTCATGAAAATCTGTTGAATTTTGACCGAGTTATGGGGGTGGGATATATATATATACGAATCTTAGGGATCTTAGGGATAAGATTTTGACATGAATTTCGACCAAAAATTATGTACTCAGATTTGAATGTCACTTTTATCAAGAGGGAAAACTATGTACAAAAAGCCAAGACTCATGAAAATCGGTTGAGTTTTGGCCGAGTTATGGGGGTGGGAAATTTCGACCTATGTCTATATAGGAATCCAGGGGTAAGATTTTGACATGAATTTCGATTAGAAATTATGTATTCAGATTTGAATGCCAGATTAATCTAGAGGGAAAACTATGTACAAAAAGCCAAGACTCACGAAAATCGGTTGAATTTTTACCTAGTTATGGGGGTGGGAAATTTCGACCTTTGTCTATATAGGAATCCAGGGGTAAGATTTTGACATGAATTTCGACTAAAAATTATGTATTCAAATTTGAACGCCAGATTAATCTAGAGGGAAAACTATGTACAAAAAGCCAAGACTCATGACAATCGGTTGAGTTTTGGCCGAGTTATGGGGGTGGGAAATTTCGACCTATGTCTATATAGGAATCCAGGGGTAAGATTTTGACATGAATTTCGACTAAAAATTATGTATTCAGATATGAATGCCAGATTAATCTAGAGGGAAAACTATGTACAAAAAGCCAAGACTCATGAAAATCGGTTGAATTTTGACCTAGTTATGGGGGTGGCAAATTTCGACCTATGTCTATATAGGAATCCAGGGGTAAGATTTTGACATGAATTTCGACTAAAAATTATGTATTCAGATTTGATTGCCAGATTATTCTAGTGGGAAAACTATGTACAAAAAGCCAAGACTCATGAAAATCGGTTGAGTTTTGGCCGAGTTATGGGGGTGGGAAATTTCGACCTATGTCTATATAGGAATCCAGGGGTAAGATTTTGACATGTATTTCGACTAACAATTATGTATTCAGATTTGAATGCCAGATTAATGTAGAGGGAAAACTATGTACAAAAAGCCAAGACTCATGAAAATCGGTTGAATTTTGATGTAGTTATGGGGGTGGGAAATTTCGACCTATGTCTATATACGAATCTTAGGGGTAAGATTTTGACATGAATTTCGACTAAAAATTATGTATTCAGATTTGAATGCCAGATTATTCTAGTGGGAAAACTATGTACAAAAAGCCAAGACTCATGAAAATCGGTTGAGTTTTGGCCGAGTTATGGGGGTGGGAAATTTCGACCTATGTCTATATACGAATCTTCGGGATAAGATTTTGACATGAATTTCGACTAAAAATTATGTATTCGGATTTAAATGCCAGATAAACTTAGATGGAAAACTATGTACAAAAAGCCAAGACTCATGAAAATCGGTTGAGTTTTGGCCGAGTTATGGGGGTGGGAAATTTCCACCTATGTCTATATAGGAATCCAGGGGTAAGATTTTGACATGAATTTGCACTGAAAATTATGTATTCAGATTTGAATGCCAGATTAATCTAGAGGGAAAACTATGTACAAAAAGCCAAGACTCATGAAAATCTGTTGAATTTTGACCGAGTTATGGGGGTGGGATATATATATATACGAATCTTAGGGATCTTAGGGATAAGATTTTGACATGAATTTCGACTAAAAATTATGTACTCAGATTTGAATGTCACTTTTACCAAGAGGGAAAACTATGTACAAAAAGCCAAGACTCATGAAAATCGGTTGAGTTTTGGCCGAGTTATGGGGGTGGGAAATTTCGACCTATGTCTATATAGGAATCCAGGGGTAAGATTTTGACATGAATTTCGATTAGAAATTATGTATTCAGATTTGAATGCCAGATTAATCTAGAGGGAAAACTATGTACAAAAAGCCAAGACTCACGAAAATCGGTTGAATTTTTACCTAGTTATGGGGGTGGGAAATTTCGACCTATGTCTATATAGGAATCCAGGGGTAAGATTTTGACATGAATTTCGACTAAAAATTATGTATTCAAATTTGAACGCCAGATTAATCTAGAGGGAAAACTATGTACAAAAAGCCAAGACTCATGACAATCGGTTGAGTTTTGGCCGAGTTATGGGGGTGGGAAATTTCGACCTATGTCTATATAGGAATCCAGGGGTAAGATTTTGACATGAATTTCGACTAAAAATTATGTATTCAGATATGAATGCCAGATTAATCTAGAGGGAAAACTATGTACAAAAAGCCAAGACTCATGAAAATCGGTTGAATTTTGACCTAGTTATGGGGGTGGGAAATTTCGACCTATGTCTATATACGAATCTTAGGGATAAGATTTTGACATAAATTTCGACTAAAAATTATGTATTCAGATTTAAATGCCAGATTAACCTAGAGGGAAAACTATGTACAAAAAGCCAAGACTCATGAAAATCGGTTGAGTTTTGGCCGAGTTATGGGGGTGGGAAATTTCGACCTATGTCTATATAGGAATCCAGGGGTAAGATTTTGACATGAATTTCGACTAAAAATTATGTATTCAGATTTGAATGCCAGATTAATCTAGAGGGAAAACTATGTACAAAAAGCCAAGACTCATGAAAATCGGTTGAATTTTGACCTAGTTATGGGGGTGGGAAATTTCGACCTATGTCTATATAGGAATCCAGGGGTAAGATTTTGACATGAATTTCGACTAAAAATTATGTATTCAAATTTGAACGCCAGATTAATCTAGATGGAAAACTATGTACAAAAAGCCAAGACTCATGACAATCGGTTGAGTTTTGGCCGAGTTATGGGGGTGGGAAATTTCGACCTATGTCTATATAGGAATCCAGGGGTAAGATTTTGACATGAATTTCGACTAAAAATTATGTATTCAGATATGAATGCCAGATTAATCTAGAGGGAAAACTATGTACAAAAAGCCAAGACTCATGAAAATCGGTTGAATTTTGACCTAGTTATGGGGGTGGGAAATTTCGACCTATGTCTATATAGGAATCCAGGGGTAAGATTTTGACATGAATTTCGAATAAAAATTATGTATTCAGATTTGAATGCCAGATTATTCTAGTGGGAAAACTATGTACAAAAATCCAAGACTCATGAAAATCGGTTGAGTTTTGGCCGAGTTATGGGGGTGGGAAATTTCGACCTATGTCTATATACGAATCTTAGGGATAAGATTTTGACATGAATTTCGACTAAAAATTATGTATTCAGATTTGAATGCCAGATTAACCTAGAGGGAAAACTATGTACAAAAAGCCAAGACTCATGAAAATCGGTTGAGTTTTGGCCGAGTTATGGGGGTGGAAAATTTTGACCTATGTCTATATAGGAATCCAGAGGTAAGATTTTGACATGAATTTCGACTAAAAATTATGTGTTCAGATTTGAATGCCATATTAATCTAGAGGGAAAACTATGTACAAAAAGCCAAGACTCATGAAAATCGGTTGAGTTTTGGCCGAGTTATGGGGGTGGGAAATTTCGACCTATGTCTATATAGGAATCCAGGGGTAAGATTTTGACATGAATTTCGCCTAAAAATTATGTATTCAGATTTGAATGCCAGATTATTCTAGTGGGAAAAAACTATGTACAAAAAGCCAAGACTCATGAAAATCGGTTGAGTTTTGGCCGAGTTATGGGGGTGGGAAATTTCGACCTATGTCTATATAGGAATCCAGGGATAAGATTTTGACATGAATTTCGACTAAAAATTATGTATTCAGATTTGAATGCCAGATTATTCTAGTGGGAAAACTATGTACAAAAAGCCAAGACTTATGAAAATCGGTTGAATTTTGACCGAGTTATGGGGGTGGGAAATTTCGACCTATTGGTATATACGAATCTTAGGGATAAGATTTTGACATGAATTTCGACTAAAAATTATGTATTCAGATTTGAATGCCAGATTAATCTAGAGGGAAAACTATGTACAAAAAAGCAAGACTCATGAAAATCGGTTGAGTTTTTGCCGAGTTATGGGGGTGGGAAGTTTCGACCTATGTCTATATACGAATCTTAGGGATAAGATTTTGACATGAATTTCGACTAAAAATTATGTATTCAGATTTGAATGCCAGATTAATCTAGTGGGAAAACTATGTACAAAAAGCCAAGACTCATGAAAATCGGTTGAGTTTTGGCCGAGTTATGGGGGCGGGAAATTTCGACCTATGCGTATATAGGAATCCAGGGGTCAGATTTTGACATGAATTTCGACTAAAAATTATGTATTCAGATTTGAATGCCAGATTAATCTAGAGGGAAAACTATGTACAAAAAGCCAAGACTCATGAAAATCGGTTGAATTTTGACCGAGTTATGGGGGTGGGAAATTTCGACCTATGTCTATATAGGAATCCAGGGGTAAGATTTTGACATGAATTTCGACTAAAAATTATGTATTCAGATTTGAATGCCAGATTATTCTAGTGGGAAAACTATGTACAAAAAGCCACGACTCATGAAAATCGGTTGAGTTTTGGCCGAGTTATGGGGGTGGGAAATTTTGACCTATGTCTATATACGAATCTTAGGGATAAGATTTTGACATGAATTTCGACTAAAAATTATGTATTCAGATTTGAATGCCAGATTATTCTAGTGGGAAAACTATGTACAAAAAGCCAAGACTCATGAAAATCGGATGAAATTTGGCCGAGTTTTGGGGGTGGGAAATTACGACCTACATATGTCTATATACGAATCTTAGGGATAAGATTTTGACATGAATATAATAAATATAACCTGGACTTGCCCTTGGCATATAAATGTATATATATGTATATAAATGTATAAATAACATTTTCTCGAAAAGCTTTAAAAATGATTTAGACACTGATCGTACGGTAAACAAACTACATTCCTACAAACGTTTTCTGCCAATTTACCACGTTTTTCGCGATTTTTCCACACATGCGGGTGAAATTTCCCCGAAACCCCGTCTTAACGTGCACCTTCATCACATAAGATGATTCGAAATTTTCAGCTTCCTAGCTCTTCCGGTTTGGGCTGTGCGTTGATCACCAATCAGTCAGCCAGTCAGTCAGTCAGGACAAACAGTTCTATATATAAATTTCTTATTGATTTTCAAAATCATTTAAATTAAAAAATGTTTACTCTTCATAATATTTTTAATATTTTTTCCAAAATCTATAATAATAGATGCCTCAAATAAACGTTGTTTAAATTTAAAATTGTTTTTTATTAAACAATTGTTTACTGTTTGAAAATATTAGTTATACTTTTTTCAAAACCATTTTCTTCAAACAATGTTCAGATTCTTTCTTATTTAACGTTTACTGCTTTCAAACCTTTTTACTAAAACCTTTTATATTTTATTATTATACAAAAAAAAGGAATATTTCTAGGTAAATCTTTTTCTCTTTAAATCAAACAAAATGAAAGACTTTAAACTAATTAAATTGAAAAAAAAAATTTGAATTCCATATTAAAATACTGAAAATGCAAAAAAAAATTATAAACAAAATACAATTAAAATTAAACTAAATGAAATAACTTACACGTATTCCTAATTGAAATATTGACTTTATGAACTTAAGGACCGCTAGATAGATAGATGCACAGATTTTGCTTAAGTTGAACAAATAATATGTTTTTTTTTTTTATTTTATTTTAAGAAATTGCAAAATAATTTGAAAAAATTTTAAAATGATATATATTAAACTAGCAAAAAAAAGAATTCATAAAATAGTGTTAAAGAAAATTATAACACTTCTTTTATATTCTTTAACTTCAATTTAAACAAGATATTTTATATTTTATTCTCAAAAAAGAACACATTTAAGGCAGACACGATTAGCGCAGCGTCTAATCATTTTGTTGGCCAATTTCTGGACTTCTTATTCTTCGACCTTAGCGTATCTATGCGGCTGTTTTAGTTTCTTTTTGAGAACTACCTGGTGACTGTACTGCGGCAGCATTTATTTTTTGCCTTTGCTATGCTTTGTTAGCAATTTATTTATGGTTTTTTCTTCTTTTTTTTTTTGTTGAAAACTATTATATTCAACTTTTTGGTTTTTGCCCTTTTATTTGTTGTTTTCTTGTTGAAGACCTTAAAGACGTTTTTTTGTTGCTTTCAGTTTTTTTTTTTGGGTTTTTTGTGATTTGAGTTGCGCTGCAAAAATTGCTGATTAAATCATTTTTATGCGATTTGGCATGGCGCATAAATCGCTATGAATAAATATATTTAATGAATATTATTTAATATTTTGGCATTAGCTCATGCGATATTTAAGTGTTTTATTGCTAGCTTAAATATGCCGTCTAATTGTGTGGGTTTTTCAAAGTTATGTATATTTAATTTTGAATTTTATACAAAATGTTTATTATGATATTTTATATTTTTTTTCAGAAAATTTATAACTTTAAAAAATAATTAAAAATATGAAAAACATATAATATATATACATATTTTTAATTTTTAGGTAACTCCCTTTTTAATTTCAATTTTTTTTATTCGTAAATATGTTACCTAATAAAATTTAAAATAGTTAATTGTTTTAAATATTGCGCCTATTACTTTCTTTTAATTTCAAGCATATAAAAATATTTAATCTCTTTGCAGCTTATATTTACAAGTACATTAATTTTGTATAATTTCTTTACAATATTCCAATCAATTGTTTGTGGTTGCACAAACCTTGCGCGTGTTTTAATATTGTTGTCATTTTCTTTTTTTTTTGGTAGGTCTATTATTATAAAATATTTACTTAATTTGCTATTTGCTCAAGTTGAAGCGCAGACTTGTTTTCTTTCTCTCTCGAATATAAAAGCATTGTGTGTTGCTTTCAAATTCATGATATTTATTTAATATTGTATGCATTGCCATACATTTATTTGCAGTGTACGCTTTGGGTTTTCTCTGTGTTTTTTTTTGTGTGTCCGCCTCGCGGTTGCCGCCTGCTTTCGCTTTGAGCTTTAACGTATTTATTTTATTCCATTTTATTCTATTTTATGCTGATGCCACAATTCGACAGGTGTTGCAACCATGAACGACAATAACGACGCCAACGTCGACAGCGACTTTTTTTTTTATTTCATTTTTATAATTTTTTGTAAAAATGTTGGGGGCTTATGTTTATTTATTTACCATCTATGTACAAATATTGTAAGGTTGATTTTACCTGAAGTTTTATTTAACTTTAAAATAAATATTTTCATCACTATGCATATATTGTTCAATGTAATATATATATATATATATATATTGAATATACTTTCTTCTCTCTTTCTTCTTAAAGTTTCATTTAACTTTAAAGCTATCATATTGATATATTATTATAGAAAATATTCCTAAGAATGTCAATTAATTCAAAACATATTCAAAACAAGTAAAAGTGCTCTAGTCAGCATTCCTGATGGCCGACTAGCGGATACCCTGCTGCTTACTTGACTTGCCTCAGATGGGAGATGCTTTCTTCTACCTGTTACATACAGCCAACATACCCTTTATAACCATTTTCAATGGGTTCAGGCTATAATTAAACTTGTTACATATCTTTTTCATATTGGATTTGCTTAAAAATACATTAGGAAACTTTATTCTATAGAATTTATAGAAGACCAGAAGTTCACAAATCCCTGAAAGCAGATTAAATGTCTCAAACACAGACAGACCAGATTTTTCTGAATATTAAAGCTTTAAACAGTAAATTGAAGTTTCGTATCAAAAATTAGAGTGTTATCTTCCGGCTCTCTTTTTTAACTATTTGTAGCGAAATACAAAGTATAAGAAAAAAAACACCTTTTTAAAGTATACAATATAAAGTTCAAAATATAAAACCTTTATAAAGTAAAAATAAAAGGAAGGCATTCCAAATACGATTAAAATACTTCAAACACTTATTGTTTCATTAAAAATTAAAGAAAATAAACATTTTAATTTATTTAAAGTTAAGAATATAAACAATAAATGATTATATAAGCAATAAAATAAAAGGTAATTATAATGTAATTTCTGTTACATAAAAATAAAATAAATAAAATAATATGTAAGCAATAATTTAAAAAGTTATATTAATTTTATTCTTTTTTTAAAACTGTGTATTTATAAAGAATATTATATACTTTATAAAATATTTAAAAAAAATTTTTATTTTATTAAGTCGTTTATTATAGTTCAGGGTATGTTTAAGTATCTCAACAATTGGTTCTATATGTTAGCTGTTTGTTGTCAAGCGGGTCTGCGACTCCGGAATTCGCTTTCTCGGCCAGCCAAATCTGAAGCGTTCAGTTCTACAGCTGCCAAAGCTAGTCTCGGCCCCTACCCTGCCAATTAGACACCATCTGATGATAGTTTTGTGGTCTCTCTCTCTCTCTCTCTCTCTCTCTCGCGCTGGTCGCCAAGCAACGTCATGCGGCAGTGCCAAAAGCAGGCAACAAGCAACACACGAGCAGCGACACGTGCTTACAACGAAACTCAACAAGCCAGGTGAGGCAGCACAGGCGAACCGGTGGAGTCGGGCGGGGAGGGGGCAGGTGTCAATGTTGTAAGCCGGTGTGAAAATGGAATGTGCAGGCAAAAATATGCACACGCAGAGGTGATGTCTGTTGCTGCTACTGCTGCTGCGGCTTGTTGTTGCTGTTGTTTGTCTGCGCTTATGGAATTTTTTATGAATGATGCAGCAGCAGCAGCAGCAACAACAACAGTTGCCACTTTTGGCGTTGATGAAGTGCTGAAAAGCAACGGCAATTGTTGTTGCTGTTGTTGCTGTTGCTTAACGCTGCATTTGTTTATGAATTAATAAAATTTTAATTATGTTGCACAAATAATTGCGCACTTGTGCAGAATAACATGGCAGCAAATAAGCTGCTGTTACAACAACAACAACAACAACAACGGACAACAGCAACAATAACTGTGAATGCTAATGGGCAACCAAAGTGCAATTTGAATAATTGATCGCATGAGCATTTTTATACATTTTAATTAAAATTTGTTGCCTACACAAAGTGAGAGAAAACAAATACAAAATATGAACAGCTGTATGTAAAACATAGTTCTATTAATATATGCCACAAGTAAAACGATGGTTGTATCTTAGCACAATAATATTTAACAATGTGCCTTAACAAAAAATACACTGTTGGTTATCTCGTCAATTTTATTAAAACAAAATAACAGAGGACGATCTAGTACGTGAATTGCCCTACACAGATTCGCTTAGTAAAAACAGAAAATGTGTTAGCCTAAATTGAATTTATGAAAATCGCATAGAGAGGCGATTCATTTAATTAACAGATTGATAGTGCAAATAAGAATGGAAGTAGCTGTACGTAAAAGAGAGCGGGCGAGGAAGAGAATAAGTAAGCGTGTAAGAAAGTGAGAGAGAGAGAGAGTGAGATCGACAGAGGCACACAGAAAGGAAGCTCATGAAAATCGCATAGCAGCGAATTCTAGATAAATGCATCTTTTATATATTTAGAAAGCAATTTCTAATTATTTTTTCACTAATATATTTTTAAGGTTTCTTTTTTAGCTCTCCCTGGGTTACGTTTTCTATATTTATATTTTCCCCTTTCTTGCCCTCACTCATTTTTTCCCTTTCTTAGACCAACTCAAAAGCTCCATTCCGACTCTTTATTAAATATGGCCTTTCTATGCGCTTCTCATTACATCACGTAAGGCTATTTAACAGATTTTTTTAATAACGTCTTATGAACTGTTAAATGTTCATCCATGAACTTTTTGCACACAATTTCTCACATTTGACCCCAAGCATAAATTGAATACACATACGAAAAAATTTGATTAGCTTAAGTTTAACTTCCAGCTGAAGTTGCCCAGCACAGAATTCCGCGTATTGCTGGCATCAAGTGACTTTGTGTTATATATATAACATATATAACAAAAAGTACATAATTTTGTATTTTTTTTTATAATTTCTAAGCGTTCGTTCACACACAAACAACAGATTATGTACAATGTCTTCAAATTACACGGCTTATCATTTAATAAAATTCAGGGAATTCATTAAAGAACGAATAACAAGCAGCAACAAAAAAAATGAACTAACTACATATTTAAATATATCGAATTTCCTAAAGTAAATAAACGAAAGCAAAGCCAAAGTTGGGGACCGCAAAGAACGAACTATTTTGTACCTAATGCGTAGGTTAAAGGCATGCCATAATAATAACAACAAAAACAACAACAACAAAAACAGCAAAACTGAAGAGCCAAATTCCTGGTAAAGCTCAAATCCTGTTTACTTCCTTTGAGCTACCTAAGCAACCAGAAGACACAGCCACTAAATCTTCTATAGGTAGTTTTCAGATGCTTTTGTATCTGCAGCTGTTTGTGTGCGTGTGTGTGTGTATGAGTGTGTGTGCTTGTGTGTGCCTGTTTATGTGCTTCGGTTTTCATATATCGTCTCGTCGCTGATTTATTATTTACTTTATAAAAAATGCCTCTGCCTCAAACTCAGACTCAGCTTTGGCTTTAGCTTTAGCGAATCTTTTTCTCGTCATTTGTGTGTATTTGTTTGTTTTTTTTTTTTTGGGCGACTTTTGCTTAATTTGTGTCTTGCAGGGGAACGAACGGCTTCTATCCATTAGATAGAAAGAGCGAGGGAACTGCACATCTCCCTGGCAGAGGTTTCTTCACGGAAATCTTGTTAAATTTCGCTTGATTGAATTTGCCTGCATTTGTCGGTTTCTTTATTTTATTTTATTTTTATTTTTTTTTGTATTTGTCAAGCGCCTCAAACTGACCACACGCACAGCATTCGAGTGCAGAATAGCCGGGAGAAGCCATAGCTGAGCCGGTGAAATGTTTCTTATGTAACTCATAAATTGCAATACAAACACATATATCAACATTATAAAAACACACACAGCTCTCTAACCGCACAATTTATGGCAAGGAAATGAAACATAAACAAGTTTTTGTGCCGATTTCAATTGTAATAGAACGAAACTAAAATACTCTAACGAAAAATTGAAAATAGACATTGAGTATTAGAATATAATTTATATTACCTTTGCTTGAAACAATTCGACGTTTATTTAGCTAAAATGTGACTACATTTATGTAGTATAAAAATTTAATATAATTATTTTAATTTATTAAAAGTTTGAAGAAATTAATACAACATTTTAAATTTTCCCAATTTTTATTTAAATTTAGGGTCATTTTCTTAGGCTTGTTGTATTTTACGTTCCATAGTTAAATCATTTGGCATGCTAGTTGGCGCTTTATCTTCATGGTAAATATTTACAAGGAGAATGCAAATTACAGGGTTGCCAGCCTGACGTTCATTGTACAGTTTTCAAACAATTTTTGTTAATAAATATTGCCCATTATTGAATTTCAACATTTTGTTACAATCAAAATAAAAGAAAAATAAAAACACTATAACGACTTTTCACAGATTACAAAAGCTGACATTAACTTTGCAATGAGCTTGAAAAACTGGAACTATATGAAATTTACAACCCAAGTCAAGTTGAGTATGGAGAGTATTCAGTAAAATCGGATATTATATTATATACCAAAATAGATAATTAAAATAACCAGGCAAGCTCGAATATAGAGTATATTCAGTAAAAGTTACAATGTTCTGCTAAATTTTAATGCATAACTACAACTGTACTGTACTTCGAGACAGTAAAAAAAGGTTTATCAAATGGATTGTTCTCATATTTCAAATGAAAGTTTTTGATATATTCGGTGATTGTTTTAAAGAATGGGTTTGTTCGTTAGGTGTTACCAAAGAGCTTAGCAAGTTATAGAGCTCACCGCATAGAGCATCTAAGTCAATCAGCTGGCTAGAAGCAAAAGCGTGTTAGCAGCACAGAGGAAGCTTGAAGATTGCAATAAAGTCACAGCGTGGCAGCAGCGTCAGCTACCTGGGTGGAGCCCATAGACGCCCCCCTCCACACACACACACACACACACACACACACACACACACGCAGAGGCTGGGTAAGAAAAACCGCAGAAAATGCTATACAGCTATACCGGGTAAGCTGGCCAAGATGAAGTTCGCTGCACAATGAGATTTATTTATCGTGATTGTGCGCTTAATTGAAAATTGTTTGAAAGGCCGCACATGACGCGGCTACTTGAGAGCGCAACAGGAATCGTTGCTAGTTGCCAGTCGGTAGTTCCAAGTTGACTCTCATATATCAATGTGACCCATCTGAGTGCTCTATGGCTCTTGGACTGTCATACTTAACGGTATTTTTAGCAGAAACACACACACGTATTGACATACATTTTGTTTTTTTTTTTACTACTTTTTTTTTGGTTGGCCAAGGGGTATGGGATGTACGGGGAGTCCTGCTCCTGCGAGCGACTTTTACGGACAATTTGTCAACGACATGGACAATGATAGCAACAGAAATTGTTGCCAGTTGTAAAATTAAAATGTCAAAGCCGACAACAACCACAACAACAACGACGACAAGAGCAACTGGGTAGAGAAGCCCACCCAGGACATCCAACCAAGTGCGGGGCCACCATGAATGGAATCCATCAACCACCCGTGGAGCAAAGGCCTCCAGCTGGCAGTTGTCAAGCAACGCAGCAACGCTCGTATTCAATCAGTTTTCAAATGCGACAAGAGAACAACGCATATTTCTTAGGCAGGATGGTGTAGCAGAGGGTTGGGTGCAGAGCGGTATCCACTTAGCCTCGGGAGGTTTCGCATGGTTGGCATATGCCATGATATGATCATTTCTAAAATAAGCCTCCATCTTGGGCATATTAAATCTGAAGTTTCTAATTCATTTTATGGCAAAAACGATTTTGGACTAAAATTCCTCTTCATAACTGAGAGTTGGGTGAGGTGAGGTGAGGACACTTTACCAAATTAATTGGATTAGCTGTGATTAAGCAGTACACTAAAGATACATTTAGTCTGAAGGGTTAATGAGCTTCCAAGTAGTTGAGAATATTGAGAGTTTTTTAAACAATATATATGCGATTTTCCTGAAAATATTTAGAGAACTCGGTAAAATATTTGTAGCACAACTTTAACTAAATTAATCAGCAAGTCTCATACATAGAATATTTAAACTAGCAAACAAGATTAAATATTACTAAACATTGGGACATTAATACTAAATAATAACATATACGATTGTCTTAAGCTTTTTAGAAAAATTTACAAATGATGCAATGTTTACAAAATAACTAATTTGCCTCTATATAAAAAAATATTTGATGCCCTATAAGCCACACGGTTGTCTTTTCTTACCAGAAAAGACATTTAAATCATTTTCCTATTAGCTGTACCTTAAAAAGGCAGATCTTCATATTCGTAAACTTATACAGCGCTTACATAAAACCTTTTAGACTTTTACAATACTGGAAAAATGGATACAAATTCCTAAGAACAGAGATTGAGTACCTCATAATATTAATATGCTAGACCGTTTTCTATTCTTAATGAATTATTAACATACATATACAGCACTGTTATGTTATAAGACTTTTTAAAACGTTTACAACACTAAAATTGTATAGAAATGGATATAGAGTACCTCATAAAAGTAGTATGCTACACAGTTTTCTATTCTTTAACATTTTCAACTTATGCAGCACTGTTATACGACTTTTGAATACGTTTAAAGCAATAGAAAAGACAACTAAATCGCTTATCTACTAACTGCTCTTAGTAGTGCACATGGAGTACCTCATTAAAATAGTATTTTTTTATTCTTATGCAACACTGCTCTAAGGCAACTAATTCCACTTCCTACTGCATCATTTTGTTATTTCGTTGCCAAGCTACGGAGCTCTTAACTAGCCAACCTGCTGCCTTAACCAGCAACATATGTTTTCAGCCATCAGACAAAAACACAGAGTACCACCCTAATGAGAAAGAGCCACCCACACACCCTTCAGCTCTACGGGGGGGTTGCGCACAATTCCATCAGTAACAATAACACAAAATACTTTGCAAAAGGAGTGCTCGATGGCATCCTTGACAAGTCGCCTACACCACCCGTTGGCAAACGTTGGATTCGCTGTAATGTAATGTGTTCCCCTGCCTAGCTCCCCGCCTCCAATCCACAAGCAGTTTATTTTCTGCGTGGGGTTTTTTTCCAAATTGTTTTACTTTGATGTTTGTTTTTATGTTTTTGACTTGTTGCATTTGCAGTTGATATTTTGAGTTAGGATTTGATAAATAAAATCAATTCATCTCGTGGTATAAATTTTAATCAATGAAACATAAAACCCGAAAAAGACATGTACGTATGTGTATTACACAAAATAGAAGCCAACTCTAGTGAGTTGCTCGAGTGTAAAATACCCTGTAACTACTGTGTGGTTGCAGAGGAAATCTTAATTGAGAAATATCTTGGGATTACAAAAACTCATAATGACCGCCTTAAATAAAAGCTCGACACTAGCATAAACTTTGCTTTTTATACCCTAAACCCATTGAAAATGGGTAAAAAGTGTATTATGTATTTGTGCAAATGTATGTAACAGGCAGAAGGAAGCATCTCCGACCCCATAAAGATATATATTCTTGATCAATATCAACAGCCGAGTCGATCTAGCGTCCGTATGTCTGTCCGTCCGTCCGTCCGTCTGTCCCCGTTTCCAGGTAATCGATAAAAATCGAAATCCTGATTTTGGAGCAATTTTGGTAAATAATAAGAGCTAAAATCACCAAACTTGACGTGTAGCATCTAAAATAGTATATATATACATATATATCAAGTATCTTTCATTTTATACATATCGCCTGTTGGAAGAAGAGGGTTCAGGGTATCCCCTAGTCGGGAGCTCCCGACTAGAACCTCTTACTTGTTTATTAATAAAATTAATCTTTATTTTTATTATTTAGAAAATCAATAAAAAAACACACTTTAAAACATATTTAATTAATTTTTTTTTAAATTAAAATTTGGTTGAGCTCACGCTCATTATAAGAAGCTTGAAATTTTGTTTTGTGAACATCCTGGAGTTTACGTAATTAATATTTAATTGTATCAAATTTGTAAAAGATTAAATAAGCGAAATAGAAAACCCCTCGGTAAATAATCGGGCACAAATAAGTCTGTGACTTAACTATAACATCCCAACCAAAATAAAAATGCCTTACAGTTTGATCACGGTGTGTTAATATATAAGTCAGGAAATAAGGTTAATGCCTCGACGGGCAGTTAAAACCGTAGCCGGATGATTTTCTGGCCGAGCGACTAAACGTGTGAATTTTATGAGCTGGCTGAAATTTTAAGAGGCTTTCAATTTAATGGGCCAATGCGATGCGTTAAGAACACCAGACCAGGTGAAATAAATTGCAGAATTTCAGAAATGCATGCAAAAAAGATTGTACGGAGATGCTGGCTGAGAAGACTCGGGCTTATTTATTGTTCGATGCTTTATGACAATATCCTTTGTGCGGCATTTTCCGGTTTCGCCTACAGTCGCACCAGGTGTCGACGACTGCATGCGTCAATTACTTAATTTTAATGGCTTTTATTATGCACTCGCACACACGAGAAAGTCTAAAAGGCCAACACACACACACACACACACACTCGCACGCACATACGCCCATAAACAACGCCTGCCGTGTGGGCCATTAAAAATAAATAAAAGCCAATGAAGTCAAGTTGGAAAAGCCACTGGCCATGGAACTACTTAGTCGAGTGCAGGGGACAAGGAACAATAACAATTTGGCAAGAAAAACTGAAGCAAACGAAACGAGAAAGTAAGGATAAGGAAAAATGCCGAGTTTGGTCAAAATGTCTTGATAAACAAATAAGTTTTCCATACAAAAACATTCGTTTCGATCGATCGGGTTTATGGCAGCTATATGATATAGTAGTGAGAGATATTTATAGGGAGCATAGTTAAACTTTTAAATGCCAAAGTTGGTCAAGATATCTTGATAAACAAAAAATGGCTGGTTCTGACATATGTACTGCCTGCCTGCCACAAAGACGGACATATAAAAAGTTTCATTTTTTTAATTCCTTCTACAAGAGTATTAAAATTGGAGCATTCCAATCGAAAATAAGAAACTCCAAAAACTAAATAATTATTCTTTCTAATCAGATCGTCTTCTTGTTTTTTTTTCAAGTAAAACGCGCATGGTCGACTCACAATCAATTCAAATTTAATTTCGACACCAAAGTAAAACAGAGTAAACGATGCATAATCAAAGGAAACTATCTAAATTTTGGTAAATATAAATCAGGAGATATAAATCAGATCAAACTTACATATTGTTTCAATAATTTGAAGTTGATCTAAATTAAATTAACAAATTTATAAAGCTGTTTAGAATAAATCCATAAAATATTAAATAAGTATTAAACCTACAAAAAAAATAAAATAATAATATATTACGATGGGCAAATATAACTATTAAATAAAATAAAGATCAACTTTAAAAAATTGATCTTGTATGTGCGCATACTCTACAATTAATGAAAATATTATAGTTGCTACAAATTTAAATAATCTCATTATATATAAAATTATTTGTCCTGACCACGCCGCTCTTGGATGGAAAATGTGATGAAAAGGCTTAACAATCAAAAGTTTTGGATTTTTCGGCCTCAAGATTCCACAGCAAGGCTAACATGAATGGAAAGCGTTGAAACCAACATATGATTTTTAAGAGAGCGAGCATAAAACTTGGCACGGGCAAGGCCGGGGAATACCCGCTTGTTTATAAAAAATTATGAGTCATGGATATGAAGCCGTTTCCAAAATGCAGTACTTATTACAAAGTATTAAAATAGAAAATTTAGGTTTTTTAATTTTTTTTAATATGGAACATCTTGAAAAAGTGCAGTTATATGACCAAAGCATTATTGCAATATTTTTAATTTTTAAATTTAATTAATAAACTATAAATTTGCATAGGATCAATTTTATTTTTCAATAAGCACCTGCAAAACCTAATCACTTTTTTCCAAAGTTAATTTCTGATATTTTTATGGTCATAGCTGATAAACTTTTTTAACAAAAATATATCTTACGCTAATTAAAATATTGTAAAAATATATAAAAAATATTAATGCAAATATTTCAAAATTTTCATAAAAAATTAATTATTTTGCTATTTTTAAAAAATTGCTATAATTATAATAATTGAATGTTAAATAAACTATTTAAACAAAATAACGGCATGCGCACACTTAAATATATATTTATAATATATATAACATTAATATATATATTTGATAATATTCTAATCAAAGAAAATATTTATTAGTTTTGATTAATTGATATTAACTATGCATATATTTTATTATTCAATTGTTGTATATTTAAAAAGCTAGTTGAATTAATCAATCACTTACAATAAATGTTTTAGTTCAATAGAATAATATTTCAAGACAGATTTAAACTATGCAACAGGTGGCAGTAGGCCCTATCTTAATGAGCCCAATCAGAATTGCTAATTGACGCATTGTAAGAAGAAAATTAAAATAAAATAGGTATATACATATATATGTATATATATATCTATTTATATATGTATATATAAACTCACCTGCATAGCTAAACAGAAAATTCACGCCAAATGGGGCTGGCGATTTGGTTACTTGGATGGTATTTGGTGCGAGTCCGAGTTTGAGTGGCTTTATATCTATCCACTTGTTGCTAACTGCCGCCTGCCAACTGCGCGTGTGTTGTAGTTGTATAGATTTTGTTTATGACGCCCCAACAACAAATAAACAAAACGCAGGTGTCGTGTGTGGCTTTTCTTGTTGTTGTTGTTGCTGTTGCCAGTGTTGCTGTTGTTGTTGGTAAATTATTACAGCGCGACGAAGACGCAGAATACGAAAAAAACACACGCACACAAACGAACGCGCACACATACATATACACAACTACAGGCACACTTTCAATTACGCACTAACCGTAACAATTGTATAAACTTCATGTAAAAACTTAAGCTTGGATTGCACTTGGAATTTGTTTATGAAATTGAATGGTTATTGTTGTTGTTGTCACAGGCAGCAGCAACAAAAACAAACAGCTGCACACTCTTACTGTTTGGCGGTATGGTGAGTATGCGCATCCCGAAAACCATGCTCATGATTCATTTTTCATAGCATTTACACGATTTCTTTTAAGAATTTGAACACATAATACGCAATTTAACACTTTAAAAACCCTAATTTAATGGTAAGCAACAGCACAAAATATTAATAACAATAAAAAGTACAGCGTTTAATAACACTAGCTTAACACTTGCCAGCACTGAATGCGTTCACAACTGTTGCGCCCAGCTGAGTGGGGCTACGTACATAGCTGTGCGCACTGGCAGACATCGCCACCACGCAAATACCGATAGCTGCTTTTATATTAAATTGACAAAAAGGTAAAATTCCTAAATAAATTTCTAAATAATTTTTAAAATTATTAAACACCATTTACCTAAATCTTAATTGCATAATAGATAAAAAGAAACTACTTGTTCGAAAAAAATCATTTTGAATTAAATTTACTTTTACTTCACAACTTTTAAACAGCTGTTCTGTTTACAACGCTTCGCAACACTAATTCACACGGTGTGCGGAATTTAGTTGCCTTTTGCGGCTTATATTTGCCTGGAACTGGAATACAATTGCTGCCCCTCGCATTTAAGATGAGCGAGTTTCAAACATGGCTCAACGATCAACTCCGGCTGCTTAACACAGATGAAAGTGTATTTGGTGCGTACATAATTGGCATTTTGGAGGGCGAGGAGGAAACGCAAGATGAAAAAGTAGAAGCACTCGAGGGCATACTCAGCGGGACAGGCGTAAGCTTAAACCTCCCAGTAACTAGCCTATTTATAGATCAGCTAACTCTTGCAGGCATCCAACATTGATGAGCTGGTGGCCAGCATATTGCAGAAGTGGCTGCAGAGCCATCCCAGTGCCGATGAGCCGCCGAAAAAAGGTCTGGACATTGATGTGAATGCACAACTAGCCAAGCTGCTTGAACAACAGAAGCTGCAACCTGCCGCCAAAGAGCGTGAATACACCGATGAGGAGCTGCGCATTAAGCAGCAGATACTGGCTCAATATTCACAGGTTTGATTAGGTTTAAAAAACTAAAAAGAGCAACTCGAACTAATTGTTATGTCTGGTCCCAACATTAGACTGCCGTCAGCGAAGAGGAACACGAGGATACCGATGGCGAAAGCGCTGAACCCAGCGGATCAGGCGTCGTGGCACCGAACACCAACAAGACGGACGTCGCCAATCTGGCCAAGGAGAAGCGCGAGCAGGCGCGCCTAGAAAGTGCGGCCAAAAAACAAAAGGACAAGGAAGATCGCGAGAAGCAAAAACAGCTGCGCGAGGAAAAGAAAGAGAAACGCAAAACCGTCAAAGGCGAACGCCGCCGGTAACCGGCCTAAAACCCGTCTGCAACTTCAAGCACCCTCAGCACAGATCAGTGCAAATTTTTGCTGTCTCCCAGAGACATTAAAACAAAAACAAAAACAAAACCTCTATGAATTCAGTCAAAATAATACTTATATACAATTTGTATTGCAATCGAACTACCAAAGTATCAAATTGTAATTATTATATGAATGTATTTTGTTGCGAATTGAGTTGATAGTTCAAACTGTTTTTACTAAATTCAATTTAAATTGCAATCGCATTTTTAATTCAATTTCTAATGCTAACTTGACTTTCTAAATAACTTCTAGGAATGATGTTTAGAACCCATTTTATATATAATTAATAGTAGTTAATAGTGTTTCAATTTATGGACCATCATCCTCCTCGTTTTCATCCTGCTCTTTGTCAGATCCCGGCTCCTGATCCCCTGTGTCATCATTATTGTCATTCTCATCATTGTCCGCGGCGCTTTGACTTTGTTCATTTTCCGCCTGTAGCTCTGCAGATAGATTTTTAATAGCCTCTATATCATCTAACTCTATTCGCCTATTGTTAGGATCCAAGCAATTGACTTTGACATCTATGAAATCACTAATGTGTTGCTCATCCCAGCTTGAATACTGAAAGAGAAGATTAAATACAAACGATTTATTTGCAAAAAATTCCTATAGGAAACAGTTTTTATATTAGTTTGTTTTGTTACGAATTTGTAGATACGCATATTAAGCGAATATTGAAATAATCAAGGCTAGCTCGAAAACTTATGTTAAAGCCGATTATTTCCACGCGTATGAAATAGTATAGTAAAATTAATAAATGCCAAATTTTCTCAAGTTAAGGTTAAAAAAGTTCATAAAAGAACTTAATTTTTGTTTATTTATTGTATAATGTGAGAAATTATTGACCTAAATATTTATAGTGATATATTTTGTATAAAATTATTTCTTCATCTACAGGATACACATCCCTTATAACAGATTATTCCCAATTATACTGTATATAAATTCTGGTCTATACAATACTTCGTCCTTAGAAACTGTTAATAATAAATACATAATGTTGGACCTGCCCTCCTGACGCCTCGTACATTGTACTTATACAATTTATATAGGAAAGGAATTTCAAATAAAATAGACCTTACCACAGAGCTGGAAGTAAAGAGCAACTGTTGCTCCTGCGGCTTGGCCGCATCCTGTGACGTTTTGACGCGCAAATATTTTTGCAATAGATTTGTTTGCTCATCCTTGCGCCAAAGGCACAGGCGACTGTTCTGCAGCCAATCCTTGTCCATTAGATCCCGCTTATTAATCAACAAGTCCAGTTGGGTCAATTTAACGAACTGCTTCTTGGGCGGCAGACTCTGCATTCGCTTCGATGTGGAAGTGCTTGCCGCGACGGGATTATCAAAATCATCATCGCTGGGATCCGTGTCCAGGTCATCGTCATCCTCATCGACGGACTCAAAGTCCTCATCGCTTACCTTAGGCAGAGTGGCACGTCTCTTGGTTTTGGATGCAGCCGATGTGGCTGCCTTGCGCTTGCGTCCTACGCCGCCAGCATCGCCGCCACCGCTGCTGCTGTTGCCGTTGGCACGTGACTGTTTCTGTTGGCGCTTCTTGTTGGGCCGCCAGTCCTCCTCGGAGTCATCGTCGTCGGGACTGTAATCCTCCTCGTCGGAGTCCAAATCAAACGTGGTGGTCACCAGTTCGGTGCGACTACGCATTTTACACCTGAAACTGACAGAAATTCTCTATCCTGTATTTTCTCTAGCGCTGACTGCGGCTGCTGCGTCGCAAAGCTGACTGAAAATTGTTGTTGTTGAGACTCCGCACAAATCGCTCGGGAAAATTGCAATACATCTTCTCAGAAGCGTCCATGTTGGGGGTTGTTTTGCCTGGTCTCCGGACTCTCAGCTTCTTTCCAAAAGCTTTTTGTGCCTGAAAGCTTGCGGCAGCGTTGCAATCGTCAGGGGATTTTCTGCACATTGAGCTTTTATTACTTTCATTTGTAAGCTACAAGCTGAACTTCAAATTAAAATGCAGCATCAAAAAAGCTTTCAAAAGGAGAAAACTTAAAACCGTAAAGGTTAATTAAAGTGAACTTGATATTAAGCACCAATAAAAAAAAGTTTCTTAAACAAAAACTGATTGCTTGAAAGATACTCCCTAAAAACTATAGATTGTGTGCGTTATTAATAAGATTTTGCTTATATGATATTATTATTATTATTATTTTCTATGTTTAGCCAACTATGAGGACTCAATTATTTTTCAAAAATATTGCGCTAATAAATAACACAGCTTAAGATCTCATTTTAAATAGCTATAAAAAATTTGATATTTTTATATTTAATATGCTATATCGACAATAATTTTTATTTTATTGTTTTTCAGGCAGTTATTTGACACATTGCTTTAATTTTACCAAAATAAGCAGTAGTATTTTGGCAAAATTTGTATGCCTTTCTTAAAGGCGCACAAACATATGCGATCATATGTAATCATATGTATTTTAAGAAAATTGTAATTCCATTGGAATAACCTACTAGATGAAGAACTCTATAATGGCTTCCTGGCTTTTCTGAGTACTTGTATACTAATATCATAAAAGCGTCTATAAAATTGCCTAAGAATATTGAAACTTTTGCAATACTCAGCATATTCGAACTTCATCAGTTTTTCTCATGCTCTCGCTGTGTTTGCCTCTGTGAGATGTGTCCAGTTCCAGAAGACGCTGTCGAAACTCACGCATACGCTTAACGCTCAGATCAGGCGGCGTCTGTGGACGCGAGTTCTTGGTGTTACTTTTCTGTTCTGCAGGTTTATTGCCATTTTGCAAATCCCGACGACGCTGACGCAGCTCACGCATGCGCTGAGCACTTGATTTGGGCGGAGTTCTTGTACGTGGAATCTCGCTTGATTTGTTTTCGGTATTTTTAGCAGGCGTGTGGACATTTTCCGGTTGCAGTAGACGCGAATGGAGCTCACTGCTTTTTTGTCTACTTGCTATGCTGGCGGGCAGTTTGATGGGCTGCTCCAAATTCATGAGACGCTGACGCAGATCCTGCATACGCTGTCTATTCGGCGGATGAGTTGCACTATCGGCTATTCTGCGGCGTTGTCGCATTTCACGCATTCGCTGTGCGCTGGATTTAGGTGGAGGTAACGAACGTCGATCAGCAGCTGATCTGTTGCTGGGTTTAATGGCCATGTCGAGTTTCAGAAGCCGCTGATGCAGCTCACGCACAATAATGCGGCGATTGTTTGATTTGGTTACGGCAGGCAATTGATGTGAGGCTTGTGCCCGTTGCGACACAGTGTACTTGCCGCTTACAGCTGGAATTGATGTAATTACAAAACAAAATAAAAGGCGTTTTCGAATTTAGGTAAATTTACCATTCTCCAAAAACTCCAGCTTCTGTTGTGCTTCTTCACATTCCATCGTTATCTCTGTGCTAACACCCGTTTCTATTTTAATGGGACCTATGTCGATTTCAGTTACTTCCAACTTTTCCATGTCCATATTCGTTGCTGTATTTACTTTGCTAGCATTGCAATGCTTGGGTACATTGTATTTATCTTCATTGTTAGCTTCCGTGTACTCCTTTTTAATGCAGCTCACATCTATAAGTTGTTCCATTTTAAAATAATCTTTGCCGTAGTTTTAAATAACACAAAAAAATTACTTCGTGCTGTTTATAAAAAACAGCTGTAGCTAGGGATGGAACATTCTGCAAATTCATTCATTCATGTGTTACTCATCTCTAAGGGGCCAAAGCAACCATCTCTAAAGAGCGCAATAAGCGCTATTTAAACAACTTGCTATCTTATCACAATTTAATCATTTTTATATGTTTAGTAATAGTATTTGTTCAATTTTAGCTCCTTTTTCTTACTCTCTTCATTAACATTTCTTGTAGTTATTGTTTATCGACCCATTTATTTCGCTTATCTTTCGGTTGTTTTTATACACGCATAAAATTTTGCATAGATCCATAAGTAAGAATACTATATTACATAGCTGCCATAGAAATAATCAAAATCATTTTGTAAACTTCAAATTGCAGTATTTTATTAAACAGTAATCAAGTCTAACATATTCACTATTCGTTTTTTTAGCTACGTATTTTTAAACTTATGTAAATGCACCCTTAAACCTTTATTTATAGTATTAATATTTACATAGATGTTTGGTCTGAAGCTTTTTTTTCATTTAGTTGAATTTAAATTGTGTCATTAACATTTACTTTTTTGGTTTTAGTTTTTAATTTTTTATTTATTCTATCCTTGGCGTGCAGAAAATGCTGTTGGCAAATTTTGTTAATATCAACATCCGTGGCATAACTGAATCTTAGAAAGCCAATTTCTGTAAAAATTTCAAGTTAAACGAGAACTATAAAATATATCATTTTAAATAGAACACTTACCTTTAATGACATTGAAGGTGGAGAAGCTTTGGAAACTGGGTTTGTCATTAGTGCCACACCAAGTTATATTGGTGGATGCTTCATCCGATAATATTCGCCGCAAAGCCAGTCTAGTAAATGCCGAGAGATCGCTTCCACCAACTCGAAGCAGAAAGTTTTTCTATTAAAAAAAATAAAATTGATTATTTTGAAAAACTTAAAATTTTTTTTAAATAACCCACCAGATTTACGCGAAGATCATTTTCCACTAAGAGTTTTTGATCAAATTCTTGAAATTTCGCGAGCGTTGGCAGTGGCAGAGTTGGCAAAAGATTTGATTCACTCTCTGTTACGGGTAGAGCTCTTAACTGGCTGACTTCATTTCTTAGATTTATGATTTCTTCGGTTAAGGTATTGAACATTCTTTGATAAACTTCATTCATAGTTCGTATTTCGTTTAAAATTTGATTAAATGCATGGCCAGCTGAAATATTCGTTGCAACTCCTGCTAAAAAGATTAAACAGACGAATAATATATATTATTTAATTTTGTATATTATATTATTATACATATGTATATTAAAATATTACCTTGGGTTGCCGAATTTGAAATTTGTGCATCTCTGCATTGTGAATTTGCGGGTATTGAACTTTCTAAAATGAACATAAGCAAGCTTTAGTAGAGTTATCGACTAAGAGTTATTAAGTACATAGTTGGTAAAAAAATATATATGTATATGTATATATATATTATATATTTATTTAACACCTCTTAAATCTTTTTAACACATCACATATACATTTTTTGTATAAATTTAACAGCTTAAAATATATTATTATTTATGTATATTCTTAAATTCAATTCAGCAGTCTAGCTTATTTCTTAGAAAGCTGCTCGTAACCGATTTTCTGCGGATTTGCCACCTTGAGGTATTGACGCTAAAGCAAAATATTTAATATGCATAAATATTTTTAGTATACAATATTTAAGTACGTTACCTATCAGGACGCCATGTACCCCTGCATATTGTACATTTGTGTGATGTTGTCTGAGACCATGTGATGCAATCTTTTGAGGATGCCATAGGGCTCTATAACAGATTTTAAAGCGTTCACCTATATAACTGGAATACGTTTGTTTAATACAAGCAAAATGCAAATACATTTTAGGTAAATCTTACATAATCATCGGAGGTCTCGGTTTTTATTTCAGCTCTTTTCAACTCTTCCGTTTGCGTAGAAAACTTGCTCAGCAATTGAAGCTCCTCGGCCTGTTGTTTCAATAGCTGACCCGGCATCACCTGTTGCTCGGCAAGCGCCTGCAGCATATGTTGCAATTTTTCTATAAATACAATTTAAATAAATAATCTATATAAATGACAAATTATATAAAAGGCCGCCATCCCACAAAGGACCGTTTTCTTCTGTTGCATGGTTTCTAAAAAAGAATGTATTCATTAGAAAATTATTTTTATCTAATATATGTTTTTGATTCTTACCTTTCATTTCATCCGCTTTCTTCGCTAACCTATTGAAATTCACGAAACAGCAGCACTATGTTTCTCTGAAGCAATTATACACTTTTTCGACTTCAATATGGTTTAAATGGTGGCTTGGCAGGAACTATTAGAAAAAATTTGAATACTTAAAAAACTGATACCGCGGTGCAGGTAAAGTAAAGTTATAACTCTCGAAATTGTATGATATCGCTTTTACCATACTTATCCAAGCCACCTTGTTATACATATTAACGAGACAATTGTTGAAAAGTTTTCACTCTTTCTTACTTTTAACTAAAAACACACAGACCGCGAAATAATTTAGATATATGTATATGTGTAAAACGTGTGGTTTTATTGCTATCTAGTTTCCTTAAGCACGAACTATAATGAAAATTAAAAATATAAAATATTACATACATACATATTTATATACACGTACAGACACATCTATTTATGTATTTATGTTATACATACCTACAATTAATGGAGTCTGTCATTGTAAGCTCATTTGATTAATACAATATCATAAAACTGTAAAACAAAATTACTTACGCTTACGTCTCTAATAAATATTTTTTTAAATTTATATACATATGTATACGTATACGTTTACGTATGCAAAATTTATTAATTATTGTGAAGCCTTTTGCGCAGTTCAACTCACACACACACACACACACACACAGTTACTGACATTCTCTCTTAAACTTAATGGAGAGGAAGAGAGAGCTGCTCGGCTGTTGTGCATAAGGAATACGCAAAAAACGAATGTCATTCATTTTTCTTTCGTGCTCCATTTCTACGTTTTCTTTTTATTATTTGTGTGAGATTATATTAACGCACTAGTTTTTAATTATTAACGCAATTAATGTGAAAACAAAGCTCGATTACTTGTTGTGTGATAAAATTCGTGAAAGTGATCGCTAATAATTTAAAGATTTCAGTTTTCTTTTAATCATTCACTTCGACTAAATTAACAAAATACATTCTGTGTGTTAACGCGTATTTGTTGCTTAAAAGAACTTTTATATTTGTAATTGAACGTGCGGCGTGCTTAACGTTAACTAAAGTTTAATATTGCAAAAAAGAAGTTGCTAATATTCCATCAATTTAAACACGCACGTAAATCAGCGCACAGGCAGAATAGGAACAGGCAGCAGCAGGTACGTACGTACATTCATTTATACTTATGTACATATATATATATACATATATACGTACTTAATTTAAAGTAGTTTTCTTTACTGGTTAAATCCTTATGAGGAGTGTCAAATAAGCAACCTCTTACCTTCTTTCAATCTGTAAGACATAAAATATGTTTAAAAACAATTTCATGGATTGGTATTATATATTTATGGCTCACGAGGTTTGTGACCGCTGCACTTCGTGGGCCGCCGCGGTGGCCATTTCCATTGCCCCACGTCCCTGTCCTATCTGCGTGGGTTCTATATCAATATTATTTGCCGTTAATTGCTCCGTTGCTTCCTCCACACATACGTTCGGCTCTGGTTTTATTGCATTGCTTTCCCATTGCTCAGATACAATGTATTCACAATAGCCGTTCTCATATTCCGTTTTAATGCATTTCGGGCTCACAATTGATTCCATTGTGGGAATATTTGCCGGCAGTAGTTGTTGTATGTAAACAAACTGTAGTTTTCATTTATTCGATATGGAATAATAATGCGATTAGTGATGGTATGCAGATTAAGTGCCGGTTTCAGCAAGTACTTTAAAGTATTTAGCAGCGGCTATCGGCAAGATACTCACGAAATTTAAAAAAATAAATTTAAATGTGGGCTATTTTCAGATTACTTTAATTTTATTATTATTTTTTATATATCGATTATATAGATATATATGTATTTATATATATTATTTCCTTATAGTTTTATTTATGGTCTTAATATTATTTATAATAATGTACAAAGCTTTAGATACAGCTAAAAGTCGAGTAAAACATATTTTTTATATGTACGTAACTTTATAGATTTTAGCTGGTCCTTTTTTTGATTTTGCGAGATCGACTTTTATGGATCCTGTTTTTGTTGATTTTATATGCAGATCTGATATTAATAACAAATTCTTCTCGTGTCTCCAAGTCAGATGCTTCTATAATAAAAATAATATATCATATAAACAAAATTTAATTTTTTAAAATTTTACCAAAAAGACCAGTTATGAAATGCTCGTAAACTTTAATTGGCTTCTTGTTTTGAATGCCATCGTAGTTGTATGAAAGAATTAATTTTTCACTAAATATCTTTGAAAAATTCTCTGTAATATTGGCGCAAAGTAGTTTTCGCATGTGCATTATCTGAAAAGTAGAACGTAAATTAGATTTTATTAAATGACATTTTCCTATATCTTTAGAATACTTACAATATTTGGTTTCTGCTCAGTTTGCAGCTGCTCTTCTAGGTATTTCAGATTTTCTTCATCTTGAAGTGGAAAAAGGTCTGCAAATTTGTCAGTTGTTAGGCCAAGATTCATTTTTAATAGAACACTCATTTCGGCCATTGCTTTCTTTAGATCGCTGTGCTCATGCAATATGTGATCTTGTTTAAGCAAAACATTTTGCAGCTTTTTATTAACATTTCGTAGCTCAATTCTCATGTTAAGTAGTTCGTCAACCACGGAGTCTGTGAAATACGTAAAATCATGTAAACATTGTTATGTTGTTGTTTAATTATTTTAAAAGAAATCCCACTTATGTTTAATTTAACTAACCTGGATTTTCAGTAATATACACTACTATGCTACAGCTAATATGACCCAAAAAAAATTTCCAATTAGTTTGATTGTAAATAATCTTGTTTTGCTTAAGTCAAGTATTTTGCTTATGAAGAAATGTCTGTCAGATTGAAATGACATCAGTCTCTTTTAGATCCTCGAGTTACATTATTTAAATCTAAAATATTTTCTGCTAAGGTGCCGTCCTTTTAGTCTTCTTGACATTTCGTTCTACAGAGTATATCACATAGCCAAGGAACTCGGGCTGCGACAGCTCTATGTAGGAAATTGTAAGCTTATTGAACTTTTCTCTATATAAATAGAAAATTTTGAGAAAATTTGGCTCTGTCTCCTTTTCCCTTTTAAAGAAGTAGTTGGCAGAAAAAGTCTATTTTAAATTTCCAAATATTTATTTAGGTACCTGTAAAATATACGTTGAAATAAATTGGTATAAATAACAAATATATCCCATACGCACCTGCCGATTTAGTAAGCATATATCATTCCTTTATAAATAATATATCCTTTAATTTGGAAACTGTAATGTATTACACATTCTCTTAATTTTTATTTCACTTTCACTTTTGAAAACAATATAAAATAATTTCAACTACACAGTTAAGTAAAACTTCTTTTAACAATTTTGTGTTCCTTGCAAAAATGTTTTCTATTTGGGGATGGAATTGATTAATACTACCAGCTGGTATTCGCCAAGTCTCTAGGCTTGTTTACTTTGAACGCGTTGTTATTTGATGGGATCGTCATATATAAACTACAATCCTGAGGCTAGTTATTACTTTGTTTGATTAAACAGAATATTTTTCCGATTTTTCTATAAAGCATATAAGTACAGTAGTCTGACGGCGGAGTACAGTAGTCTGGAAGCATGGTAAGACTCGTAAATGCCGGGTTTGGTCTTGAACAACGATTTTAAAACAAAACCTAATTTTCAACCGATCTTGCTTATGACAGCTATGTGATATCGAGCTCTGAACCAACAGAAGGACGAGCGCTTACAAGGGTCATTAAAACTGAGACTAGTTTACAAAGAAAAAGATAGTCGGGCATGGCTATATGGACTAAGCTAAAAACGAACTTCAAGTGTTATCAATCCTTGACAGTCTATTCGCTCTCTGATTTGAAGTTAACCTAATAACAATACAGTTAAGTCCGAATTGTCCATATTGCCCAATATTTAGACTACGAAAGGGGAAACAATTTTTGCTTCCTAAGTAGCCTGTGCAACTCTTACCTTTCGTCAACCTGTAAGCCATAGAGACGATTTGCGGTTAAAAAGCGGGCTAAAGCTGGGATTTGATATTGCTTACTTGTTTTGTGGCGGCGTCATTTCGTTGATTCCTTCGTTGAGCGTGTCTATCGCCTCATTGGTCACAAAAAATTGATTCTTAACCGGTCCAATATCGCAGTCATTGTCGCACAAAGGATCATAATTTTCGTCCTCGCCCGCAATCGGTTCCGGTTTAATGCTGTCTAAATTATAGCCGCGACCATGATCAGGTACAATGAAGTCTTCGTCGATTATTTCCGTTTTAAGTCTTTTTTCGCTTTGTTCCATACCAAGCTGCTGCTAACGAAATCAAAATCAAAACAAAATTATTTGCTATTAAGCAGCTGCCATTAGAGATGGTATGATATTGTCAGTTATTCTTGTCGCAGCTATCGCATATAGTCACCACATTCAAAAGCAGCGAATACACTATCGATTAGCTACTCGCCGTGATTATCGATACGGCACAACTATCGCTGCAATTTCAGTCGGTCATCAGCAAGTCTTATTCTATTTAGTTCTTTATTCTATAACGTTTCTTCCCGCCGCCGAAAACAAACGTTAAGCTAATTTAACTCTTCATCATATATTTTTGATCTTCTTCAACTTTACGACTTCCTTACTGTATATGAGAGAGGTACCAGTATGAGTGCTGATTTAAAAACAGAATTGAATAAGCTGACAAACGTGGAACACGTGGCGACGCAGCTATACGCCAAAATTAAGGATTCAAAGCTGGAAGAGAATTTGCCTTTTGGGGATCATAATGATGATGATTTGACCAAGCTGCTAGTCGAAAATACGAAACTTAAACACCGCTACGCTATAATTAAAAAAAGTATTTTAAGCTTACAGTCACAAACGACTTCTGAAATGCAATACGATGATGATACTTTTGCCATTACGGAACATTTGGAAAAAGTTTTTGCACAAGCAATAGCCACAGCCTATCCACGCTTCTCCAACGTTCCAGCAATTATTGCAGCTGTGAATGCGTCCCCCAAATTCGGAGATTACCAGTGCAACAATGCCATGGGATTATCCAAGAAAATGAAAGATGAAGGCATCAATAAGTCTCCACGTGATATTGGCCTAGAGATCCAGAGATGCTGTCCGGCATCCCCAATTATAGAGAAGATCGAAGTGGCAGGTCCTGGTTTCGTTAACATTTTTCTCAGCAAGGAATTCGCGGTGAGCTCCTTAACCCGTATGTTGCGTGAGGGCGTTAAGCCGCCAAAGGTGCCAAGGAAGCGCATCCTAGTCGATTTCTCTTCGCCAAACATAGCAAAGCAGATGCACGTCGGCCATTTACGCTCGACAATAATTGGCGAGTCAATTTGCCGGCTACTAGAGTTTCTGCAGCACGATGTTATACGCATAAATCATCTGGGCGATTGGGGTACGCAATTTGGCATGCTTATAGCACATCTGGAAGACTGCTTTCCCAATTTTCTGAATGAAAGCCCACCTATCGGAGATCTACAGGAATTTTATAAGGAATCCAAGAAGCGGTTTGATGCCGATGAAAGTTTCAAAAAACGGGCCTACAACCGCGTCGTTACTCTGCAAAGCGGCGAACCCGCAGCAACGAAAGCCTGGCAACAAATATGTGATGTGTCGCGTAAAGAATTTCAGAAAATTTATAATCGCTTAGATGTGACAATCCAAGAACGCGGCGAATCATATTATCAGTCACGCATGTTGACAGTAGTTGAGTTTCTGCGGAATAAGGGTTTGCTGGAGCTAGACGACGGCCGGGAAATCATGTGGCCGGATGTTAATAAGAGTGGAATTCCTTTGACAATTGTAAAATCTGATGGCGGCTTTACATACGATACTTCCGATATGGCAGCTATAAGGTGTCGACTTGAAGAAGACCGCGCCACTTGGCTAATTTATGTCGTGGACGCCGGGCAAAGCACTCATTTTAATGGAATTTTTAAGGCCGCAGAGCGGTCTGGCATTTTAAATCCGAATATTCATCGTGTCGATCACGTACAGTTCGGAGTGGTATTAGGGGAGGATGGTAAAAAGTTTAAAACACGATCGGGTGATACTGTGAAACTGTCCGATCTGCTTGATGAGGGATTGAAGTACTCCTTGAAGCAGTTACAGGAAAGGGGTCGTGACCAAATACTGACGCCCAAAGAGTTGGTCGAAGCTCAAGAAGCGGTCGCATACGGTTGTATCAAGTACACGGATCTGTGCCATAACCGTATTAGCGATTATATATTTTCATTTGATAAAATGCTCGATGATCGTGGAAATACCGCGGTATATTTGTTATATACATATACACGCATCTGCTCGATTGCTCGCAACTCTGGTGAAGATTTCAGCAACCTGGGTGAGATTTTAGATAAATTCAACATTGTTTTGGAACACGAAAAAGAATGGAAACTCGTGAAAACCCTGCTCAAATTGCATGATGTTTTAATGAAGTGTGCAAATGGCCTATTTCTGCACTTTCTTTGTGAGTTTTGTTATGAGGTCTGCACTGTGTTTGCCGAGTTCTATGACAATTGCTATTGCATTGAGAAAAATAAGGCTGGCGAAATCACTAAGATTAATCACAGCAGAATTTTAATTTGTGAGGCGACAGCCGCCGTTTTGCGAACATGTTTTCATATATTGGGCCTAAAACCTGTTGCTAAAATTTAATACAGGCAGCGCTTTTTAAAAAAATGCTTTTTTGAGCTGTATGCTAAATGATATGTATCTAACGACAAAATTAATAAACTACTCGGATTTTTTCAAAAACAATTCGTTTTATTTTTGTTGCTTTCATTCTTGATGTCAATCTTATATTTCTAAACAAAATATTAAAAATTCGAGCTATTTTATTCTATAATTAAACATAATTTATTCATAAAGCCCAGTTTTGGATGTGTATATTAAAATACAGTTTCGTAAATGTACTCAAATATACAAATTTAAAAAGTAAATACAATAAATATATTTATTTCCATACAAAGATATCTATTTCAGGTAAAGCTAATATTTTTATTATTAATAGATTTTCTCTACTATGTTTGAAGCATTATAATCCACAACATTTTCTATATGGTCAAAAAACTGCTTTTGTTTGGCAAACGATAATAATGATTATAATTTTGGAACGATTCATATTTCTAAGAGTTCTTAGTTTGATGTAAAAGATCTCCACCAATTTCCAGACCGTCAGGCTGGATTATGTGCAACTGAAATACTTATCTATATAATTTGATTGCTACTTTAAAATATTTAAGCGCTATACCAAAGCTTTGCGATTTCTAGTAGATCATAGATAATATTGCATACATTTGTGTATTTTTATTTTCCATATTTGTATTGTAATTCCAATATACGTAATTCATGTTCATTTGCTAGTTTTTGATAATCCAACTGTAGTTGGCCTTGTATCTTTCGCTTCTCAATCTCAAGCTTCTTTTTCTCCAGTTTTTTTTTCCATTCAAACCTTTGATACTCCAAATCTAGATGCCTTTTACGGTACAGCCATTTTTGAGATTTAAGACGTTTATTCACAACGAAAGCGTCTCTTTTCATCGTTTTCTTGACGGAAGCTGAATTATTTGTTTTATTTTTCGTCGACTCAATTGAAGTATTGTTCAGCTCGCTTTGTTCATCGGAGATGTCAGAATCGATCGAATCGTCGCTGTCAAGAGTTGTTGCCATTGAATGCTCCTCTTTTTCAGGGTGGAACACATTTGCGAATTGGTCGTAATAAGGACAAATTTTCAACAATTTTATACTGTCCTTTTTCTTGACAATAAATTATTGCATTGCAAATGGACTTAAAAAATAATAATAATTTTGTCCGTTTCAAAAGAAGCAAAATAATATGTGTATATAAGAGGCACTCCAAGTGTTCCATTCATTTAGGCAACATGAGTGCATATTATACATAGTGTTTTGTTGTCTTAACGTAGATATAGTTTTATATAAAGCCATTAATTAGTTAATTATTTGTTTGACAAATATTTAATTTATAGGCAATTTTGCAATTAGATAGTCTTTAAGCAGTTGGTTTCGCTCAGCTTGCAGTCTGTTAATTCTTGTATTTTGATATCGCACCCTTTGCCTTGCTGCATTGTTTTTCTTTCTTAGGATGCTTCTAGGACTATTGATTTCGGTATCCAAAATTATTTGCGCACATCTCTTCACTATTGGATAGCAGGGAGATGTCCTTTTCTGTTCTTCTACAGCCTCTGAAGTGCGGATTGACATATCATCATTCTTTTTGCTAAAAAATAGATAAATTTTGGTATTTGCAGCGATTCAATTACTTTCGTCGAATATATTGTCCTTTTTTTGATAATATTCCCATCTTGTTGTGCCTTGACCAGTTCTTCATTTATTCCTAACTGTGGTATATGTATGCTTTAAATTGCGAAACTTTCTGTCTAGCTTTTCCTGGGAAAGTCCTCTAATTCCACGCGACTCTAGTTTTTCAATTATCTTTGCCCGCACATTTTTGTTCTTTATTTTCGGATCACGAAACTCTGCCTTGTATTCGTGATATACTAAGATCAATTGTTTTGTGGCACTTGATGTCCAAGTTTTCTCATCTGCGGAAGTCATTTTAAACAGGAATTCAATAACTGTGCTTAACGAACTATTTGGATCGCTATATCCTTGCCGTTGGTATTATGATTTGACAAAACGCAAGAAGAATTTTGCAGATATATTCTAGCCATAGTCGATCAAACTCTTACCTGTTAGCAATCTATAACGAATAGAGATGTCATGAGCTTAAAAGTACATTAATAGTTTGAATATTTATTTCATACTTGACTGGCAATTGTTCATTTTGTTGGGGTTCTTCGATGTCCAATTCCGTTCCCTCACTGGCCGCAGCCTCCTCTTCTATTTTGTAGCTCACGCATTGCTCAGCGCCAATTTTTATTGATTCACTGTCGGCATAGTCTACCTTCATCTTAATGCAGACACCGTTTACATTTTCTACCATTTTAAGCTATTTTATTGCTGACGATTCTTGTTTTGCAATGTAAACAAAGTAAACTACAATAAATAGGAACCAAACAACAACTGTTATTAGGGATGCAAAAAATATTAAAAATATTTGTTTGAAGCATAGTTATAAGTGACAAAAAAAATGTTTACTGAATATATGGTGGAACTTCTTACATATTTGCTTCATTTTATTTTTTTTTAAATTTATTTAATTTTCTTTATTTATTTTTTAAGAATAGTAATCATGTGATATTGTTATTATATTAAAGATTTTACGATTTGTCCCAATTCTGATTTTTAAAAACCTTTCTCTCTCTTTACGATATATATCGATAGTTTGGTCTACATCCAATTGCGGCCTGCGACTCACGCGCGGTTACTATTCGTTTACCGTTTTAATTGTGAGCGTTGAAAATTTACGCGGTCATTGGTGCGGTCGAATTTTTAATTGGTAATGCAAATTATATGTATGTAAACGCGAAAATATCATACGTTTTTTCTCAAATCAATTAATATATTTTATCAGTGTGTGCGTAGGTACCGGTTATGTGTTTTTTTTATAAACTAAGAACGCGAATTTGTAATTTGAGTTAAAAAAAGAAGAAGAGCGACAAAGATGTGTGAAACAAGTGCGCGCGGCGGGAAACAAATTGGCGGTTGTGATTTTTATAATAACGAGACGGAAGGGCTATCTTCGGCACGCCGAAGATTTAATACCCTTGCAGACCCAACGTTTTCATAATGCTCATAGTGCTTTGCCCGTATCTAAGAAGCACAGGGAAAATAGTTATTGCCGACTATGGTTAAGATGTCTTGAAAAACAAAAAAGTTTTCCATAAAACAACTTAATTTCGACCATTCGTTCCTATGGCAGCTATATGATTTAGTAGACCGATCTTAATTGGATTTTGCATATATATGAGGAGCATAGTAAAACTAATAAATGCCGAGTTTAATCAAGATATCTTAATAAACAAAAATGCTTGTCATACAAGAACCTACTTTTCGACCGATCGTTCCTATGGCAGCTATATGATATAGTGGTCCGATCCAGCTGGTTTTGACATATGTACTGCGTGCAACAGAAAGAGGCACTCCTGCAAAGTTTCATATATGTAGCTTTAAAACTGAGAGACTAGTTCGCATGGCTATATCGACTCGGCTGTTGATACTGATCAAGAATATATATACTTTATGGGGTCGGAGATGTCTACTTCTATGCGTTACACATTTCACGACAAAATTATAATACCATCTGCAAGGGTATAAACAGCAAGAGAGCAAAAGAAAGTGTCAGTAAATTTTGCGCGATTTTTTTTATACAACTTCTAATAAAATTGCGGAAATGTGAAAAGAAAAGTAAGTCGAAGAACGTGCTTTGGAGTAGATTTTGTGGATTTGAATCAAGTAACGCAAGAGCGCGCGAGCAGCAACTTCTAATAAAAGTGCACTATTTGGCAACTGGAAAATCAAAAGTTGTTCAATTGGAATATTCGTGGTGGAATCAAATGAAGCAATAATTCAAAAGTTTCTCAACATCAAGGTAAATCTTTAGTTTGTTATCATTATAATAAAGCCATCATATGACATCTATTTTTGGGAACGTCGTTATCATGAACATTTTTTCAAAATCGTTTGTTTTTTTGTTATACTTTTTATAATATTTACAAAACGTAAATCTCGAATATTCGATATTATTTTAAATCTTTTTTTACTGGATTTACATATTTCTCATACAAAACGTTGATCACTTTTATTCTTTTATCCAAGTCTCTTGGCAATGCTCCTTCTACCTTTGTCAATGCATTTTCTAATACCTGCTTGCTGGCGTTAGGCTCACATTCTATTCTGGTTTCAATTTTATTTCTCTCCCGATCACTTTCTTGGCTAAGCCGATCTTTCTCCATACTTTCCAGGGTATGTTCCTTATTGTTTGAGAATTCCAATACTTTCTCACGATTCTTTCGTGCTCTCTCCCTTGTCTTTTCACTGTAATATTCTAAGGGTATGGGGTCCTTTTTTAACGCTTCCCTTCCTCGCTTTGGCATTATCCTTCTTTCAGCGAATGGTGCCGTCTAGAAAACAAAATTATTTAAAAAATTAAGGGAAATATGTAAGAACTTTCGATAGATATTTTTCTTTAATAAAAGCAAAACAAAGAATAACCTTATCTACTGGCTGTAGAGGTTCCTTGTAAGCGCACACGCTGCTCATTACATCAAAGAACCACTTATTCGCCTCGTACTTTTTACCCGACCCTAATTGTTTATTGTTTAAATACTCAATCTTTCTCTGCACGCGATAGTAGCGGGACCTAAGCGAACGGATTTTCTTTTGCATTTGCTGCTTGTCCGCATCAGGATAATATTCCTGATATTTGGCCAGCAGGCTTGCACATTGTTCTCTTTTTCTTTTGGGATCACGGTAATCGTCGGAATTAATATCCCACATGCCAGGCGAGGAGCGATATGCCTTGAGAAATTCCTCTAAAAACTTTTGTTCGGCACACTCCTCAGGTCTGTAATACAATATATGTTATTGTGTTATAGTTAAATAAAACCATAGCTTACAGATTTGGTTCACATATCGAGAATTCTTTGCTAAAAATTATAAAAAAAAGGATTACAGGTTTTTTTATTAGACATTCGAGTAAGGATGGCTCACTTCAAAGAGGATTCTTCGCTGTGCATTGTCTCCAATGTTTCACCGTCCTCTTGCAGCTCCACTTTGACGGGACCAATATCAATTATATCCATAATTGGATAATCTGTGTTTACCACGCAGGGGTCCACATTACTCTCTGAATTTTTTGCGCTCTCCCATTGCTCGGGTAATATATGTTCTTCTTCGTCCTCATTTCTCGCACTAAGATTCGTCTTGTCAAGGACTTCCATATTTTGTGCCATTCTATCAGAGACACTTTTTGTGTTATTTTCGGTTATCCCAATCGGAATTGCGACATTATCTGACATTAAGTTTCTCTTGGCTAGCGATTCGCCTAGAATTCGCTTCGTTTTGATGCTCATCTTTAGACTCGCTTGAACAGTTTATTGGGAAATTTTAAATTTTTATTATAGTAAACAAACTAACGAAAATAGACGCGTGCTTGAAACAATAGTTGTTTTTTGGTGATGGTATATGGATTTGATTGACAGTGACTGTTCACCAGTATTTTTATGTAGCAGTTTCTCGATGCAGTCGCAGTAGCAATTTGATATTTATAAAGATTTATTCGATGGTTTGATTTGGTAACGTAAATTTACGAACCAAAACAAAAATGAATGATTAAATATGTTTAATAGTATTTATTTATTATAGATTATTAACTATTTTACATGGGTCTGTACCTTGTTCATTACTTGTATATATTTATTTATGCAAATTTGTAGAGATAAAACTAAACGAATTCCACTCGAAAGGAATGATTCACCCAGAAAAAGTCTCATATAATTACACTACGTCAATCGTGTCATTTATAATTAGAAGCAATATTAATCGAGTATTTAGTCTGTTCAAACAAAATCATTTATCTGCGTGGAAAATAGGTAGAATTCAATAAAATGTAAAATAACTCTAATTCATTGACATTATATATGAACTTATCATGCAAATCTAAAGCAAATATGATACTGATTTATTTTTTCTGCGATTGACCAGCTTAAACTTGTATATATTTTTATAATAGTTGTAGGTTTTTATTAAATGTACATTTGCTTATATTAATTTCATAATACTTATATATGTAAAACATTAATATTATTTTCTGTTGTAGAATTACCATATTTCTCATACAAAGCGTTGATCACTTTTATTCTTTTATCCAAGTCCTTTGGCAATGCTCTTTCTACTTTTGCCACTGCTTTTCCTAATGCCTGTTTGCATGCATAGGGCTCCCAGCTCTCTTCTATTTGGGTTTCATTTTTCTTTCTGTCTCGATATCTTTTTTGCCTTATACGATTTGTTTCCAAGATTTGTTCTTTATTGTTGGACAATATCCTCTCACGATATTTTCGTGCTCTCTCTTTAGCTTTTTCACGGTAAAGCTCATACTTAATGGGGTCCCTTTTTAAAGCATCCCATAGCCGCTTTGACCTTAGCCCTCCTTTTTCAGCAAATGATGCCTTCTAAAAAAAATATTAAAATTGTAGGAGATTTTCGAAAGGAATATTAGAGGACTTTTGACAACAGTCCATTTTTTAATATTTGAAGACAAATTAAATTTACAAATTTAAATAGAATTGAGGTACTAACCCTGCTAGTTGAGGGAATAACCTTATTAATTGAGTCCAGAGATTCCTTGTTTCCGCACATGCTGGTAAATAAATCAAAGTACCACAGATTCGAAACGTACTTTTTATCCGACCCTAATTGTTTATTGTTTAAATACTTAATCTTTCTCTGCACGCGATTGTAGCGGGACCTAAGCGAACGGATTTTCTTTTGCATTTGCTGCTTGTCGGCATCAGGATAATATTCCTGATATTTGGCCAGCAGGCTTGCACATTGTTCTCTTTTTCTTTTGGGATCACGGTAATCGTCTGAATTAATATCCCACATACCAGGCGAGGAGCGATATGCCTTGAGAAATTCCTCTAAAAACTTTTGTTCGGCACACTCCTCAGGTCTGTAATACAATATATATTTTATTGTGTTATAGTTAAATAAAACAATGGCTTACAGATTTGGTTCACATATCGAGAAATCGTTGCTAAAAATTATAAAAAAAGGATTACAGGTTTTTTTTATTAGAGATTCGAGTAAGGATGGCTCACTTCATAGAGGATTCTTCGCTGTGCATTGTCTCCAATGTTTCACCGTCCTCTTGCAGCTCCACTTTGACGGGACCAATATCAATTATATCCATAATTGGATAATCTGTGTTTACCACGCAGGGGTCCATATTACTCTCTGAATTTTTTGCGCTCTCCCATTGCTCGGGTAATATATGTTCTTCTTCGTCCTCATTTCTCGCACCAAAATTCGTCTTGTCAAGGACTTCCATATTTTGTTCCATTCTATCAGAGACACTTTTTGTGTTGCTTTCTGTTATCCCATTCGGAATTGTTACATTATCCGACTTTAATTTTCTCTTGGCCAGTGATTTTGCTTCGTTTTGATGCTCATCTTTAGACTCGCTTGAACAGTTTATTGGGAAATTTTAAATTTTTATTATAGTAAACAAACTAACGAAAATAGACGCGTGCTTGAAACAATAGTTGTTTTTTAGTGATGGTATATGGATTTGAGTGACAGTGACTGTTCACCAGTATTTTTATGTAGCAGTTTCTCGATGCATTCGCAGTAGCAATTTGATATTTATAAAGATTTATTCGATTGTTTGATTTGGTAACGTAAATTTACGAACCAAGCTGAAGCACATCCAACAAAAACAAAAATGAATGATTAAATATGTTTTAATAGTATATATTTATTATATATTATTAACTATTTTACATGTACCTTGTTCATTACTTGTATTTATTTATTTATGGAAATTTGCAGAGATAAAAGTAAACGAATTCCACTCGAAAGGAACGCTTCACCCAGAACAAGTCTCATATAATTACACTCTGTCAATCGTGTCAATATTTATAATTAGAAGCAATATTAATCGAGTATTTAGTCTGTTCAAACAAAATCATTTATCTGCGTGGAAAATAGGTGGAATTCAATAAAATGTAAAATAGACTGATTCAATGACATTATATTTGAACTTATCATGCAAATCTAAAGCAAAAATGATACTGATTTATATTTTCTGCGATTGGCCAGCTTAAGTAAGCTTGTAAATTTTTGTATAATACTTTTAGGTTTTTATTAAATGTACATTTACTTATATTAATTTCATGATACTTATATATGTAAAACGTTTATATTATTTTCTTTTGTAGAATTCCCATATTTCTCATACAAAGCGTTGATCACTTCTATTCTATTATCCAAGTCCTTTGGCAATGCTCTTTCCACTTTTGCCACTGCTTTTCCTAATGTGTTTTTGCATGCATAGGGTTCGCAGCTCTCTTCTATTTGGGTTTCCTTTTTCTTTCTGTCTCGATATATTCTTTGCCTAATACGATTTTTTTCCAAGATTTGTTCTTTATTGTTGGACAATAGCCTCTCACGATATATTCGTGCTCTCTCTTTAGCTTTTTCACGGTAAACCGCCAACTTTATGGGGTCCCTTTTTAAAGCATCCCTGTGCCGCTTTGCCTTTAGCCTTCTTTTTTCAGCAAATGATGCCTTCTAAAAAAATATAATAAAATTGTAGGAGATTTTCGAAAGGAATATTAGAGGACTTTTGGCAACAGTCCGTCTTTCCATTTTTTAATATTTGAATACATAATAAATTTACAAATTTAAATAGAATTGAGGTACTAACCCTGCTAGTTGAGGGAATAACCTTATTAATTGGGTCCAGAGATTCCTTGTTTCCGCACATGCTGCTAAACAAATCAAAGTACCACAGATTCGAAACGTACTTTTTGCCCGAGCCAATGTTGCCATTGTTCAAATAATCAATCTTTCGCAGCTCGAGATTGTAGTAGGACCTATACCCATTGATTTTCTTTTGCATTTCTTTCCTGTCGCCATCAGGATAGTATTCCTGATACTTGGTCAGCAGGTTTGCGCATTGAACTTCTTTTTTTTTGGGATCACGGAAATCTTCTGAGTTAATATCCCACAAGCCGGGCGAGGCGCGATAGGCCTCAAGAAATTGTATCAAAAATTTTCGTTTGGCGTGCTCCTCAGGACTGTCACACAATATATGTCAATAATATATTAAAAGTTAAATAATTGTAATTGGCAACGTAAAAGCATGGCTTACAGGTAGGTTGCAAATTCGGAGAAATATTTGCTGAAACATATAAAATAGGATTACAGGTTTGTTTAGGTTTTCGAGTAGGCATTGCTCACCTCCAAGAGGATTCTTCGCTATTCATTTTCACCATTGTCCCGCTGTTCTCTTGCGGTTCTATGTTTACGGGCCCAATATCAATGCCTTCCATAGTCGGATATTCTGTTTTTATCACGCACGGCTCCAGTTTAATATCTGGCTCCGATTGCTCGAGTAATATAGAGTCTTCTGTGTTCCCATTTTTCTTGATAAAGTTCGTCTTGATGAACACTTCTATATTTTGTATCATTATAGCAGAGATATTTGACGTATTATTTTCTGTAATCACGTTCAAACTGGCAACATTGTCCGAGCTTAGTTTTCTTTTGTCCAGGGATTCGCCTTGAAATCGGTGCGTTTTTGTACTCATTTCTTCATTTATGTGTTTATTTAAAGAAAAAGAATACGTGTTTTAATGTATATAAATGTTTATTAACTGCTGTTAATAAACAAAACAAAAAGTTAACTATGTTAGGACGCGTGCTTGAAGCAACAGCTGTTCTTAGTGATGGAAGATGCATTTGCGTGGCAGTGACTGTTCACATGTATTTTTATGTAGCAGTTTCTCGAAGCTGTCACAGTAGCAACTCGTATTTGTAAATTAAATCGATTGACGTAAGGAAGACAGGAATTATTTATTGTTTGTATTGTTTCCTAAAGTGTACGAATCAAACACGAGCACATCAAAACAAGAAAATATAAATATTTTCCAAGAGTATTTATTAGATATTTGTAATATTTGTTATTTGATTCTTGATTAATTGTGATATATTCCTGGTGTGTTGCGATAGTGTGAAAATCGCTCATCTCGTACAAAAATGTCTGCGTCACTGTGTGAATGGCAATATGAAGAAGAAATAGGCCTCAACCATTTACAACGCACAACCTTGCCGTTAGTTTTTAACTTTAGCTTTAAACATGTTTCTTCTGAAAAGGCTTAGAAACTAAATATCGTTGTTGTGCAATCTTTCTTAATAATTCTTAATACAGGGCCCACTATTGGTTTTCATAATAAAAGTTCTGGAATTTGATTTTATTGAAAACCTTGCCCTAAATTTTGACACAAATCAATTTAATTATATTATTTTTCTTAAGCCTAAAGACTTTTAGGCCGGAACAAATTAAATATTTATAGTTGATCTCAATACAAAAATTCTATTGAATTGATTTGCAGTCGAAATTCAGAACAAAATCGTTTTTTATTTTATTTAACGTATTACATAAAGCTGGACAATGTAGCACACTAAAACTACTTGAGACTTGTATTTATTTATTTAGGCTACATATTTAAACTATGTATGTGTATAATTACTATTATATTTCGCTGACATCTGTTAACCAGGCGCAGTAAAGTCGCTGCATTAAAGTTCTACGAATTATATATATATTACATATTTGCTTATAACTAATTTCTGTATTATTCCTTTATTCAATTATTATCCGTTGACTAATTTAATTGATTCACTTAAACATTAAGCTACTTATTGGGCTAATGGTAATGCATATTTTAAGTGTTCTACGACCTCACATATCATTTTTCTTAGACTTTTAACCGCTATACGCGCGTGGGTGTTCCAAATATGGGGACGTTGTTGCGTCTCTGGGCCAACGGTGAGGCAGGCACCGGTGTTGGCCCATTGTTGTTGTTGTTCAGACGACGTTGCTGGCTATCCGAATAGGCACGTTCTATAAAAAGGTGGCATATCTATCAGATACATGTCCATATACATACACATATACATACATATACTTATATATATATATATATATACATATTTATATCATTTGGTACTATTGATTTGCCATGCTTGTTGGGTATTTTTGTAGGGTTGCTGCATGCACTTTTATTTTTATTTACCAAATATTTTCCGTTTCTTCTGCAAATTGTTAACATGCAATTGAAATAAAAATATATATTTACAATTTAATTTAATAATCGCTACAAATAATAATGGAGTGCGTGCTTATACTTGATGATAATTGAGAAAATTTAATGATTATATGTAAAATTAAATAATATTATCAATATTCCATACCCGACTCAATTTATATTACACACTTATAACTATTTTCTATCCTACTTTATCAATTTATTTATGCGCTCTTCATATCTATTTGTCCTTTCCATCCAATCTGATTCAAGTATCTAGTGTTAAATGTCACCTTTGTGAATGGAAAATGGGGGAAATAGTGGATATAAACAATCCAAAGTAGCCCCTTTTCACAAATTCACACTTCTGAGTGGAATATGTGTGGGATTCAATTAAATTGAAAGAAAGTACGACTATGTTCTTGAACTAAAGCATGCATGTCTCCAAGCTATTTGAAGATGATTACAAGTGTAAACTACACTTATATTATCTAATGAACTTTCCGTACCCAAATTTGATACTGACTTTTAAGAGTTGTTTTAAATTGTATTCTGTATTGTTTCTGTACCAAAAGACGAAAATGTAATAACCAAAAGTTCGCCTAAATTTCTATCTTAGAATTCCAAATATTTTCTCCAAACATATTTATTGATTTAAATAATCAATTATGTTACAATATTATTCGATACTATATACAAACATATACGTGCATCTATAAGGACAGTTGCTTACCTCGGAACTTCAAGCCCTGCGCTTCGTTGATGATGGCCGCCAGTGCCGGATGTTGATAGCGCTCCCGGAATATGGCAGATCCGTTCATGCCGGAGCTGCCATTGCCGTTGAGCGTGCCGTTGCCGTTGCCATTGCCATGGTGCATCATTTTGTGCTGTGGCGTATGTTGGGGCGTCAATGAAATCGGGGGCGTGGCATTACCATTCTTATAGTAGCGATTCTGATTGGGATCATAGGCGGTGGTGTTCTGATCATGATTGTGATTCAGGCGATTAGCCAGCTTGATGGAGGCGCAGCGCTCCTCTTCGTTGTTGCGCATCTTCAATATGCGCTGATCCTGCACCGAGTAGCGCGAGCCGTGCAAGGAGTTCAGCTGGTTCAGATTGTTTACCTGGGCGCTCAGCTTCTTGGCGCGAAAGCTTCCACCTGGCGAGTTGTTCAGCAGTGTGCCACGCGAAGAGCTGCCATTGGTTTCGGTGCTATCACGACTCGCTGCCTCCCGATAGCTCGAGGGACGATGTGTCGACGGCGGCGTATCCAGGCCGCTATCATGTGCCGAGCAGTCCAGCTCCTGTTTGTTGGCCAGGCCAGCATTGCTGCCGCCGTTCGTGTTGTGAGTGGGCAGCATTGGTTGCACTAGGGGTGAGGGAAGGTTCGATTAGTATACGGCTTTTATGAACAAAGCTAAGCGCGTGTCAGACAAGCCACGCGCACAAACCACAAAGTTATACGTGTTTCTTTGTGTCTCAGATAACTAAAGAAAAAGTATATTTTAGAAATCTACACAGTTTATTTGAAAAATTATTCATTTTTGCTTATATTTTTCTACATTCAATTGTATTTTTCTGAGTAAAATATTTATAGTCATAAAATCTTGCAAAATGAAGTACTTTTTTAAAGATTAAAATTGCTTCCCTATGGGAGAATTCCTTTTTAATGGAAATTGTGATTCATCAAATGTAAAAAACAGCAAAAATATATTAAATATTACATTTCCTTTTTGAATATACTTGAATTGAGTATAAACCGAGCTTGATTCGAAAGTTTCTAAGGTGACAAAATGTTAAAAAATATATAGAAATTTAAATTTTTAAATGAATTGAAACAAAACTCGTGCCTTGCATATGTATAAACTTTTTCGGAGTTAAAAATTTTCTTTATAAAAGAATTCCGTTGTCAAGTTGACAAATTTTCACCTGGCGTTCGATCTGAGTATAAAATTCTTGAATTTTTCTCTTCAAGAGTCTAGAACTTCTTTGACTTGTGTCACGAGAAACGACTTGTGGTCGCAGCTGCAGTTGGAAGTTTATTGTAACTAACCTGAGTGCCGCATATCGGTGGGCGCACGCGGTTTGCGATAGAGCCAATCTCTGTCCAGCTCGTTGCCATTGTCCGGTTGGGCGCTGATGCCACGGAAGAGCCGCGGACGACGCAGCTGCACCTCCGCCTCCTCGGCGGTCTCCTCGTCCACCACCTGATTGGAGCCAAAGCTGCTGTTGATAAAAATGCGCCGTGGCGAGCCATACAAAGCGCCACCAGCCTGCGTAAAGCTATTTTGTGCCGAGGCATAGCCATTCGAGTAGCGACTCAGATTCGCATTGCTGTGGTGCGGTATCTTCTGTGGCGTAGAGTGATTCGTTGAGATGCCGCTCAAATGATGATTGTGATTCTCATTATTCAATGCACTCAAGTCCGGCACCGAATCGCTGAACAGAAATGGATTGGCGCCCGCATAACCATTCAAGCTGCCAGCGCCGATTTTGTGACGCGCCAGGCCACCGCCGCCGCCGGCGCCATTCGTCATCAGCCAATCGTCCAGGGCGCTGGAGTAGGTGCTGCCCAGGCCGAAGTGCTGGAACTGCAGCGAGGCATGCGAGACAGGCGCGGCTAGGGAGGCGCGCGATCTCGGACCCTGGGCGATCTTCAGAGCGCGACGACGCTCCTTGGAGGTCAGCGTGCATTCCTGTCCAGAAAAGAAACACACATTATATATATACCCTAGAGAAAACTAACTAAAGACTTGCCTCCAGCAGCTCAAACCAATCCTCGAGGCCATCGTCGCAGCGCAAGAGCACGCGACCCTCGCGTCCCAGCAGCAGCCCAATGACGCTGTACGAGCGTCGATTCAGCCATTCCACCTTCTCCACGTCCACTAGTTTGATCTGAAATGGTTTAACAAAACAATAAGCGACCGTTGGCTTACAGCATTGTTACAATACAATACAAGTCAAAGGTTAGGCAATGATCGTCGGTTTCTCTGGGTCACACAGCAGGGGTCTGGGAATTGGATTGCCGTCGAACTAAAGACGTTCACGTTTCTTAAGAGCGATGAATGATCATCCAAAGAATTACATCATTTGCGTTGGGGCTTGTGCGTGATTGCAAAGGGAAACCCCAAAATTCCTTAAGACTTGCGATATAACTTATAAATACCCAAGATGTCGATATTCCCAAAAATAACATTTCCGTGCAAAAATAAAAAATATATATTTATAGAATTTTTTTTTTTATTATTATCCTGAGCCGGTAAATATCCAAAATTGCTTTAAAAACAATAAATAATTTCCCAAGACCCAACAACTATAAATAATTATTATTATAATACTTCAGTGTATATAAAGCAAAGGTTTTTAGCTTAGTCCGATTAAAACAAATTAAAACTTTTTTAACAAACATGCCTAATTATCTCTGGTCGAATTGATTAAACTTTTTCTTAGATTTATATATCTATCTTTATATTTCTAAAAATTCTTTTTACTCATTGTTTGTGAACTCCAGTGTAAGTTTTCTATTTGAGTATTTTAATTTTTAATTAAAAATGTTTTCAGCTTTCTTTGCCCCACAAAATTGGCTCAGAATGTTACGGGTTATGACATCAGCTGCCGGTTAGTAGCGAGTAGTTCCATTTAAGATTGCATCGCACTTGCCATACGAAACTAATGTACTTAAATTTAATGGCAGACGCCATAAAATAAATTGCTACTCAATTATTTTTAGCACGTCTTTATGCAAAACTTTTGGCCCAACAATACAACAATTAAGTGCCACCCTCTATCTGTGGCCCCCCAATATATCTATCTACCTTTCTCTAACTACTAAGCATTTCTTTTGCTTATCCGTTTGGTCTGGTCTCTGTTCGCCTTTATTTCTTCTTGGTGCATTTTGCAACTCGGTTAAAAGTCATTAGGCCAGGCTGACAGTTTTTGCCTTGGCCAAGTGCAAAACTTTTTACCGTGTAGAACTTTTATTGAACTCATTTTTCCACATTGTTGTCGTTGTTGTCGGTCTCTGCTAGGCAAGTTTATGGGTTTTATTTGCTGGTTGTTGCTGGCACTGCCTTATGGCCTGAACTTAAAGTTGTTACAGATTCTGCGCTCCAGCTAAAAACTATACGAGGCCATTAGGCAAATATGTCAGCAGCGTGTGGCAATTAGCCAAGTTATGCGATATCAAACGTTGGCCAAGATTTTTCTTAGCTCCTCGCTGCCTGCTTCTATATTTATGGCCAACCATAATTAAGTTGCTTTAAACGTCGCGGAGTGAACGGGGCACGTTGGATCGTTTTTATGATAAATTGCGCGATTTATGTTTACAAAATAAAAATAAAAAATCAAAAGGCATTAAAATGGATTTGAAATACTTTGGATATGCGATCGCTCATCATGTTGCATGTCAGGCCCAAGAGGCCTTGTCGAACACCTATTAAAATGAGCCCCAATAAAATGATCTAAGGCAACAAGCAGCGAGTCGCTGGAATTTTCTTGTGTGGGCTGGAACATGCAAAATATTAATGTAATTTGTGGCTGCTGTCTATATATAAAGATTTTTGTAAACTTATATAGAACTGTTTTGTGCATAGAACATTTATTTGGGATTAGAAAAAAATGTTTACTTGTAAATTCAGCTTTTGAGTTTTGCTGCTAAGCTGTTTGACATTGATGAATATGAGGCTGGAATACTTCGGATGAGGTATTTGGAAGTGCTTTGAAAAAGGTAAAAAATTCTAAGCATACATTATTAATTTGAATAAGGAAAATCCTTTAAGCTCTATTTCTAATAGAATAATATTGCATACATTTCAATATCTGAATTACATATTCTAAGCATTTGAAACATAAGATATTAACAGAAAATTGGTTAAAATTACTAGGAAAAAAATGTGCAAAAATATTTATATTTATGGGATCATTTTCAGTGTCCTTTTGCCTAGTCGTATACATTATTCGGTATCTGAGGGTGATTTGGGTAATATATACAACACAGAAATGAAATATATCTAAGAGCAAGGTCTCTTAAAGAACAAATGGGCGTGTTACGCAAATATAGGAATTGGCAAAAACATTTAAATATCAATGTGTCTTAATATATAAATAGGTATTTCTGTGTTCAGTGTTATGACTAATTAAAAGGGCAGTTCACTTTTACTTTCATGCCCATATGCATAATTATCTGTCTATTTAAACTAAGCCAACAGTTTAGCTTAACTGACCTCATTAAACAATTCATAATCGCATTTTCCGATTTTCGACACAAAATTTAAGAGTTTTTAGACTACCAAACCAAACTTTCAAATACAAAAAATTAAATCAGATTTTCAAGGTTGGCATTGATTAGCTGTTATTGTTATTGTTATTATTTTGTTTGTTGTTTCATATTTTGTCATATTTAATAGCATTGTCTGTCAAAACGTAACAAAACTAGACGGCGACTGACTCATTTGTGTGGCCCATTCATTGTATCAACAAATTTGATATGTAGGCTTCACTCTATATTGAGTACTCGCAATTCAAGTAAAGCCATTGATTTCGCACACTTTTGATTGATTTGTAAGGCTGTGTGCTTCATTGCTGTAAAATTATAATAATAATATTTTGGAAAGCATGTGAAGCATTTTGTCATCTTTTTAATTTTAATTATGCAAATGCATTTTTAACACGATTTCAACCTGCCGTCAGGCATTCAACTCAATTAATATCGAATCATTATATGAGGAGTACATCGGATTGCCGCATAAAAATCAATATTGATTTCATTCGCTGTCAAAGTGCAAAAGCTGCAACTTTGAGGCAACTTTTGTGCGACCCGCAGGCTCTCGATTGCTCCGTTTTCCACTCTTCTCCCCTATATCATTATGCACCTACCCCCCATCTCATCATGGCTGTCACATCACCTGTAATTATTAAGCTTCGCTACGTTTCACGCGCGATTGATTTCCCCCATGGAAATCAACTGCAGTCACTGGGCACAGAAATGTTTCATCGACAGGCGAATCGAATCATCATTTTGCCAAAGGTAGATACAAAATTTGCAATCACTTTGAAATTTATGCAAAAATTAAATTAAATAATTAGACTGTAAATGAGACTGCCGCCTCTCCATCGCACACCTAATTGATTAAGTTGATTACATTGACATGGCGTTATTGATTCCAGCTCCAGTATCGCTTACTGTCAATTGCCACCGAACAGAGAAACGACGAAAAATACATGAGTATAAGAATACACTCTGAAGATAAAAGAATGAGTATAGAATCCTATTGATTAAATTGGATAATTATTGGGTTGTTTCCGGCTCTCGATTTGACTACAAATGATTAATTTTTCGGTTTATAAAATAAGAATATTCCACAAGAGAAGTGCAATGTTAAGAAAATAGAATAATGTATTAAAATAAAATAAGCAAAAATTTGTATAAGTTCAAAAATTAATTTGAACTCTTTAAGTGTCTAGTTTCAACATACAATTAAATCTGATGTTGTTATGATCAACAATTCACACTTTCCTAATATATATTAACTAAAACATATTTTACACCCTTTTCAATTTGTTTAACCGATATAGTTGGAAAAAATTGAAACTTTGAAGTTCTTGATATATTTCCATATGCATAATAATATATATATATATGTAAATAAATCCAAGTTCACGCTAAAATTTTGGTCTAATGCCAAAGTAAACGTACTTATTGAACGTAAGAGTATTATGGACTTCAAAAAGTCGCCGACCCGGAGGCCTCTAATGAGGAAGGCAGCGAGTGGCCTCTCTGCTCAATGACTCGACTTTGTTCATGGTTCGTTTATCTGGTTGTTGTCTCTGCTAATAAGTGTGGGTGTCTAAACTTATGAAGACCATTTTTGGTAACATTTTTGATTTTTGAAGGTCTCTCAGGTGTAATATTTATTGCTATGCGTGGAACAATTTGAATAATCACGAAAATAACAATAAATATTTTGTGGCGAAAAACTAAGTAAGATAATGCTCAGTTTACACGTGTCATCATATTGAGATAACACGAGATTGTATATTTTGTGACTATTTTTCGGGGAAAATAAACAAAAGAAGGTCAAGTACAAAAAAGAAACCCATGTTTTATCGTTTGGTATAATATAATATTTTAGATATGGTAATATTATAGATTTTGTAGCTCATACTAGGAAAAAATTAAATTTAAGTGAATATTTTTTGAAAACCTATATTTATTTATATATAAAAAAAAAAAACTTCACGAGCTTGCATCAAATGTTGGATTAGCTACTTACGAAGCGTGTGAACACGGCTGCAATTATTTGGGAAGCTTTTTATATAATTGTATTCCACATTTCATGGCTAAAATAAACCCGTAATACCCATTTAAGGAGCTGTTTGCATTATTTCACTACAATTTGTCGCTTTAAGCACCTGAGCACAATTCCCAACTTGTTTTTCTTTTTCGCATTTAATTTCATTTACCTCGATTATCTTCTGCTCGCTGAATTGTTTATTTTGGAAAATTGCCCGAAATAAACAAAATGTTTGCTGCTGCAGCTTTAGAAATTTATTTTAATTTTAAATTAAACTGTAAACAACAGCGACCGCCAGCTATTTATTGATGTTACTCTTGCAGTGATTTTTTTGTTTTAGCAGAAAAGCTAGCAAATAAAACTAGAAAAAGCTTAAATTAAATGAAAATAAAAGCAATTTCCCATGATCTCTTTACAGTTGTTGTTGTTGCTGTGCACGTTAAGTGGCATTTGTGTTGTTGTTGTTGTTATTGTTGCAGTTTTATGTGCATTTTCCTTATTTGTTTAAAAAAACAACAACAACAACGACAATTTCATTGCAATCGTGTTTTTTACTGTTTTTTTCCTGTTTTCCTGTTTTCTATGTATTTTAATTTTTCCAGCTGCCTTTTAGCCTCGTATTTGCTTTGTTTTAATGGTAAAGTTGTGCGGCATTGCATGGTAGGGGCAGGGGGGTGGGGTGGTAATTGCTGCAGTTGGGCCAGTGGGCCAGGCTCATGTGGGACGAAACGATAGTTAGGCAAATTAACATGCAGTAGCTGCAAGTTTTAGCCAATTAGTTGAGTTTTGCCCAAAAGTTGCCGGCGTTGTAATGAAGTTTTTTTTCTTCAATTTTTTGTTTATTTTTGTTAAGTAGGTAGGGAAAATGTAGTAGGAAATCGCGCTATTTTAATGAGAAACTGTGCGCAACGCCAAGTGCAAACAAAGTTTGCTGGTAAACTGCAGAAAGCATTTAACTAATGCATGAATTTCTCATATGTCTCGCACATCGATAAGTTCAGTTTCCCTACCCCTCCTAATAAAAGATCTCTATCAGGAGACCTCAAGACTGCAGAACGTGACTTTATGTGTCAGCCAGCCACAGTGGGGACTCAATTTATAAGCATGTGTTGTATTGTGTTGAGTTGTTTTTATTTTTATTTTTTTCAAGGTGTGTCCTGCTGTCTGATATGGGACATAAAGCGCACAGTTAACGCCCCACCCTGTCCCCTGGCTTCTGCCCGTACCCCTGCACAGCTATAACTCTCATAAGTATGACAAAGTTATACTCGTAGTTGTCATAATGCTTGGCATAAATCTCGTTGTGGTAATAGAATTTTACAATGCGTAGTAAATAAGCATGAGATGTGTACTTTTTGTGCTGGGTGTGTGTATAGTGTGTGTTGCCTGTTAACTTGGTCAAGCTGTTGAGGTAACCCCACTGAGGTAACTCTGGATAATTGAGGGGCGTGCTGGAGATGTACAGAGATATGTGCGCTAATAAAAGTTTTACACTTAAATATAGGGTAGTGGCAAAGTCTATTGAAACTTCCTAAAATTTATGACGTCACTAAAGGCCTGCCTGCCGATTTCGTAAAGTTTGTATTTTAAAATAAATGAAAATAATCCAAGTTAATTTGTTCATGTTGTAAACAAAATTTAGAGTTATTTATTTATTTATTATTATTTTGTGGAAATTGTTGATGCATATAGCTGGCGATAGACTTTATATATATACAGTCTATATATAATACATCATATATAAACTGTTAATTCAAAATATGTTAAAAATTTGGGAAGATTTAAATAAAACCTTGGCAGTGGTACTTGTCTAGCGTTTAGTATGTTCTTTAGATTAGTTACTTTTCTTTTCTTTATTAATAAATTTTTTAAATTTTCAAAGAAAATCAATTTAATAAATCGCAAACTGTGAAGAGATGGAAGTTATAAATAAGCCACAATTTTTCACATAAACCTGTTCAGTACTTGATGTTTGGAGCGTAACCTTTGACATATTGTATTATTAGTAATTTGGTCAATGTTTGCTCACCTTAAATTTAAATTGTCCCATATCCGAGGCACGTTCATTGGCCGAGCCCGAGGCACGTAGAAAGCAATGCAAATAGTCGCGGGTGAGCACAAAGTATCTGCAATAAAAGAAATAATAAATAAATAATAAAAAAAATTCGTCGTTGGCTATATTTAAGGTCTCGTTTTAAAGGTCAATTGCTTCAAGATAATAATGATTATTATTCAATAATTATCATTCAGCAAAAGTAAGTTCAACAATTGGCAACAGCTTGCCAATTGCCAATGCAACAATTGGCCAAGATTAGACACACTTTGTCCTCTTCAACAGGCCACCCGCAGCGCGCAAAATTTTTATTAATAAATAATAAATCATGCGGCAAAATAAAAGAAAAAAAATACCAGAAGTCAAAGCCAAAAGCACTTGAGTAACTCGGTCTCAAAAGCAGCTTTACATTTTATGGTTTTCATAAGACGATGATAATAATATTTTATCGTCTCGGTCGCAGCAATGAGAAATCTTTTATTAATATGCTTTTGGCATTTATTTATTTTTCTTTCCTTTCAGAAAGTATAAATTTTATTTTGGCAAAACTTAATAATGCATGCCAAGAGATATTTGCTTATATACTTCTTTAACTTTATCCATCGATTTATTTATGGCCAAAAGTTTCTGGCGAAAGCAATGAAAATTTTGTTTTTCGAGTTTTCAAAAGGTGGTTTCAAATAATTTACGGATCTGTTGAAAAAGCGAGTTTCGCTTAGGCAACTTCTTTTGTTGCCAAATTGCTCACTTCCCATTTGGCAGTTGGTTGAGTTTTGGGTTCTTGGCACTCGCAGCTGCCTATTAACGTGGTCAAGCAAATTGAGTTAAGGCGAGACGTTAAATGTTTTGTAAGCTCTTTGCAAAACCGTAAGATGCTTTCGTACCGAGTTTGAGTAATTGCTTAGCCATTGCCCGGGTTTGGTTAACAAAATGGAGCTGCAGTGATTAGTTAAGCTTGCTAAATGCTTGGAGCATGAAACCTAGTAAAGAGGATGGGCATGCAGATTGCAAGAACTTAATGACTGGAAACTGAGGGAAACTAATGTGGAAAAAGTTAGAAAAATTGGCAAAGCAACGGGTGAGTTGTAGAACAATCCAAATTGACGTAGATGAGCGGAATGAAAAATAAATTTCAAATGAAAGAACAGGCTGATAATGCAAAAGAAACTAAAATTTAAAACTAGCATTAGCATTTTTTAAAATTTAAATCTCCTCGAATATAAGCTTAAAAGCTGTGAACGTATTTTTTAAAAATACAAGAACTGTAAAATAATTGTAATTTGGGACCGCGGAAGCGGGTAAAATTTGATTTTTATTGATTAAGGCAATAAATTTATATGCGTCAACCAAAGTTTTAATTACATATAAGAGAACTAATCAAAAATGTGTGTAGAAACATATTAATTATGATGGATGAGCTTTTCGACAGCTAATATAGATAAGGAATGCAAGAACACATCGGCTGGCTATGCTGATTGATTTCGGCAGTATTGTGGGGAGTTTTAAGCCGTTGGGCAGGAAGCAAGAGCTGGGATGATAATCAAAATGTTTAAAAACAATTTGAAACTAGTCAAATTACAAATATATCAATTACAAAACAATGATAAAACAGCCGAAATAATGCATCAAATATCTAATTGGCATCATTGTTAATGCAATTTTCATGCATTTGGCCAGATCAAATATGCGCAATTGATGGCTGCGCTTAGTGGCTATTAACTGTCAATTAAAAATATGCCGATAAACGTAATTACCAGCTCATTGAGAGCTGTGCGCCGAGAAAAAGAGAGAGAGAAACATAATTAAATTTCAATTAAATATACAACAAACAAAAATAAAAGCAGAGACCTGAATGCCCTCTGCCACCCATTCACTCAGTTGGTAGACCCATTCGCAAACGCATTCGCATTCGCATTTGCATACCCCTATTGAATTTGCATCTCACATTTTGCATTATCTGCAGTCCCCAATATGAAAGCGAACTTCAGCCACTGTCAATTATGCGCTTTTTGCAATTAACAACCCCTGGTTAAATATATTTGCATAATTTTTGCCCGGTCAGCTCGAGAGGGTTGTTAAATTTAACACTCTTTTGCACAGGTATATTCGAAAATGCTTAAAGGTTTATGAAGTTAATACACTAAGCGAAAAAGTGAAGAGTTCTATTTTTTAACTAGACATATTATTATTTAATATTAGACATTCTTTTTAAGATCGCAGAAATAGAAAGTGGAATTTTCAATTTTATTAGGACGTAATTCTAAATACTTTTCTTTATTATAGAGAATTATCATATATTACATATTAAAACTGTCTTAGTCTGAGGTCATAGTGAAAGAACTGAATAATCAAAGTTCTAAAATATTTTGCATGTATTTGAGGAGCCTAGTGAAACTAATAATTGCCCAGTTATATATATCTCTTGATAATCACAATAGTTTTTCTAACAAGAACCTACTTTTGAGGCTGATCTAGAATATATATACTTTATGTTGTCGGAAATGTCTCCTTGTACACATTTCTTACCAAAATTGTATACGCCCTATAGTATAATAAGTTATACGATTTTTTCTAATAAAAACCCATAATTCATCTTAAAAGATTTATAATTTAACTTGACAAATTTTTAATTATAAAACTGAAACTTTGAAATATAAGTTTAACAGTAGAAGATTTTTTGAAATCTTGTTTTATTGGTCCTAAAATTTGAATGTATATATACGTATATCTTACCGCTCCTTCCAACGCGAGAAGAGACGATCCCGTTGCTGTAAGAGTAGTCCGCGTTTAATTGGCCCCGTCATGGAGGCCACAGGTATGCGACCCGCCAGCAGCGATTGCTGTGGAAGATAAAAGTGCAACAGAACTGATTAAAATACGCATATATAATATATATACTTAAATGTGTGTGCGACTATTAGGAGAGGGAGTTAGTTTTTGCTGATTTTTCAAATTTGCTTAATTTATGATAGAACATTTTCTGAGCGTCTCAGCTGTTTTCGCTATCAGTCGCAGTGGCTGTCATAATTCTTTAGCCCCTGCACTTTACGGCACTTTAAATAATTTAAGCAACAACAACAAAAACAACAGCGAGTCGTGAACCTTTATGTCTGGCTCCCATGAGCTATGATTAATGTTGCTTTAAAAAGCCGCCACTTGCGCCGCTTTTCAGCCCCAAACCCTCCGGACAAGCATCCCCCCATTTAAGACACGCCTGCTGCACCATAAATTCCATTTTGGTGTATGTTTCTTTTTTATGTTGTTGTGTGGTTGGTTGTTGTTGGTTTGCTCATAAATGCAATTTATTATCAAGCGGGTTGTGTTATAATATTTTATATTAACAAATGCTTCGTAGCTGGTTAAATAATATTCGTAAATATATGAACGCGTTTGTTTCATATAACTGGCTATGTTGGAGCATGTAGGCAATTATATATTGGGTTAATCTTTGCGGCTTACGCTTAAATTAACAATAAGCAATAATTTAGCGGTTTACGCATTGTGATGAACTCTCCGAAAATAATAATAATAATAATATTACTCTGGAGTGTCGAAACGGAAGCGAAAGCATCCATGAAATAGTATCTATTAACTTGTAAAAGAGTCTGTGAACACTTCTGCCACAAATTCAATTACATATGAGTTATATCTGAGCTCTAGGGCAGTCTGTGCGATCCAACCTTATTAAAGGGAAGAAACGATATATTTCTGGCTTACAATTTTTTTTTTTAATTTCATCCTAAGTATTATCTTACTTCTTTAACATACAATTTAATTAACTCCTAAGTTTTCCAAAAATATCAGCTAACTGGGAACTTAGTATGCCGCCCACCAAATGGCCCCAATTTCAAGAATCCAGTCGAAGCTGATTTGCTCATTAAACTCAATTGCTGCTGCACGTTTCTACCCACAAAAAAAAGACAACCTCAAAGTCCACTCAGTCCATGGAATTGTTCGAACTGAACAATAGTTTTTAATGTGCTAAATTAAGTTTCGAATGCCTCTTATACAGAGCGCTTCCCACTTTCCCCCTCAGAGAAAACTACCCGCACAATTTCTTCTCGAATTTGGGTGCCCCGCGACGCCTCCTTACTCCTTGCCATATTGAATTTGAAGTTAGCCAAGGCATGCCTTTTGTTCTTGTTGTTGTTTGTGTCTGGGCGCTTAAACGTGACTACCGTTAATTTGGCCAGAACCTTATTTAATGCTCTGGCAAAAGCAACTGGCAAGAACTTCTTGCCATAGTATACTTAGATTGTGTGGCAACGATAAGCGAAAGACGTAGCACAACAGAAGAAAAAACGAAAAAGTATCTTTATTTTGGGTTTGAAAACCGAAACGGAGAAAAAAATACAAAATAATACAGCGTGTCAAAGATTTATCGGCTTGAAAAAGTATTTCGAATTAAGCGAGCGCTTTGCTGCCGCTGCCTCTGCCTCTGCTGCTGATGATATCATTTCTCAGATTTGAGATTCACATACTTTTGGCCAAAATGTATCTACAGAATACATATACATATAGATACATACATAAAAGCGATTGATGCGACGGCATCAAGCCGGCATGGCCTTTAGCACCCATTGCCTACCACCCGGCGATAATTCATTTTTGGTATTTCGATTCATGCTTTTTTTTTTGTCAAATCGAAAGCCCGTTAGCGCCCCGCTTTGCCCCGTTGATTGATTTCGTTTCGTTAGTTTGCACTGGCCATAAGCATATCATTAAGTTGTACGCCCCGAGCCAAATAATGCCACGGAGGTAGCCGCAACTAACCATTGGGTAGCTATTTTTATGGCTTTATAATGAACAGCCTAATGCTTGACATTTGTTGTCCGCCATCTGATACATAGCCGCTGATTTATCTGTCAATCCAAATTCTATACGAGAGATAAGCTATAGACGCTGTCGAAATTTCGCCTTTAATTTGGCTAAATGCTGATTGGCGCCGTTTGCATAGGAATTGGGAATTTTTAAAGTTCGTTTCGCAGAATTTAAATAGAAATAGTTGAGTAAAAAATATACGAGAATTACATTATTAAGAAAATATTTATTAGTCTTTTGTTAATAAATTTGATATCTCAATTAATAAAACATTATTAAAAAAGTATTTTTTTAAATTGATAAATAAAACTAACTTTTCCATTTCTTTTACAAATTAAATCAATTAATTTAAATAGATATTTAAATTTATAATTCTTTATTTGAAATATTTCTGAACTATTTTCGAATTTGTTTAAAATTTTGAAAACAAACTATATGTTAGTAATAAATATTTTACACTATACTGCTCATAAATTCTAAATGTGCTTGACCTCTTTCCACTCATTATCACCTTCATCAGTTGATTACTCAAAGCCATTAGAAAGAAAAGGAATATACATAAATAAATCCGAAGAGAATAAAAGTCATGACAGCCTTTACAAATAAAGCCAACCAAAAACTTTTATTTTAAAGAAAAATTTGAAAAAATTAAATAGAAAAATAACAAAATTAAATTAAATTTTCGTCACGTTCTGTGCATGTAAATTATGGCAAAGCATATCAAATGTTGTTGTTGCTTTTGTTTGTTAGCTTTGTTCTTGTTGTTTATTCGTGTGTGCCCCATGTGGCGCGACTGGGAGCGGAAATAAAGCGTATAATTGTTCAACACGCATCTGTGAAGCTGTAAACCCTTCCAAGAACTTAGCTTTTATGGCTTGATATGAGTTATTTTTATGGCCAAAAGTGTGCCAAAAGCTGTTGAAAATCAAAAGGCAACTGTAACTGCAACTCTTCACTTTGCCAAGGGCTAAAAGTGTGGCAAAAAATCTGTCATAAATCAATCAAGTTGCGCAACCATAAATTGAAAATTATAAGATGAGCAGATGCGCAGATGAATGCGGCTGCAGATGATCATTGATGATGATGACACAATTGCTCAATAATACGAGCAGTATAAAATGTGCGCCTTCAGTTTTGGACTGAATTCGAGCCAAAAATTAAAGCTAACATAAGAAACACAATTTATGACGAATCCACGCGAAAGAGGAGCGTCAGCATCTGCCAAAGGCTTGCCACAGTTCTGTGTTGGCGGCGCATTGTAGTGGGTGTCTCTGTGTGTGTGTGTGTGTGTGCTCGAAAGTGACTGAAAAATGCAATGCGAGGGTTGTTTACTGAGTAGATAACCTTGGCTAGATGAGAAATAATTAATCAAAATTAGATTAACATTTATGCGGTTTTCCTCTTTTGAATTTTTTGGTATTTTTATAAATCTCATAGTTTTTAATTATTTAAAAAGGATTAAGATTCATAGAGATTGAAGCAATTTGTAATTTTGGTTGCAGTCAATTAATTCTGAGTTTAAATATACTGAATATATCTGCTTTGGGCATTATATAAAAAGCATCAATCAAAATGAATTAAGGATTTGATTCATAAGAAGAGACATAAATGCAGCTTCTGGGTCAGGGCTAGGAAGGCTTTTTCATAGTCAATAGTTTTACTATAGAAATTATAGAAATAAAAATTTCATTTAAAAAGCTAAGCAATAACAAAAAAGTATATATAAAAAATATTTTGATTAAAACCATAATTTGCATGCGCCATATAAACAAACGACCCTCTCAGAATGACATTACGCCTGTGGGCAGCTTAGAATAAGATGTTAGATCTTGGCATCACGACTCTAGTCAAGAGCTTAGCCCCTTTTTACTGCCTCAATAGCAGCTTCAATTCCAATTCCAACTCTTAACGTTGAGCCAATTCAATGTGCTGAGATTTTTGTATGCCAATCCAATTAAAAACCACTAAAAGTGCGCCATAAAAGGCTGCGGCCAGTCTGTCCAGACCAGACCAGACCCGACCCGGTAATTATGTAAGCGGCGCAGACTGACTGCAATCAAAATAAATATAAAAAAGGAAAATACCTGAAAAAAAAAATACCAGACATTTACGTGCCAAATTTGGCGGCGTCTTGAATACATCATTGAGCCAAAGGCAAAAAACGCGCCCGCAGCATAAATAATAAAACTTCAACTTGTTCGCTGGCAAAAGCGCGTCAGCTTCCTGCACTCGTTGGATTTACACAAACCAACAAAAAACTGACATAAAATGCAATGAAAATGGGGGCATTAAGCCATTGGAGTTATATAATATTTTATTTGGCGCGGGAAAATTATGAAAAAATTTATTCACAGATGTGGCGAAAGTGACAGAGATATAGCTACAGTGAGAAAAAGGGGGACATATCGCTGCTGGCAAATAAACTGAGAGCTCTTCACAACATTAAAAATGTGGCATAAAAACCCCTTCGGTACATTTGCTTATCTGCTTATCATTGCGCATTATTTGCTCTTTATCAAAATTTAACGGATATGCTAAAGTATGTATCTAAAAGTTTGTTTACAGCTATGTCGCATAGTATCTTTGAGTGTGCACCACCTTTGTTAATTAAAAATAAACTCATTTAAATGTTGTTTGCTTTAAGATACCAAATATCTTTAAATACCCTTAACAAAAACTATATAAATATTTACAATATATGTATTTACTACTACAAGAAAATTGCTGTGCAAGTTGATAAGAAATTTGTACAATGATAGATATGTATGAGATTTCGGACGGGCTGATGAGGAAAAGCGGTTTGATGTACAGTTTTTGTACAATTTTAAATTTTAAAATCTATGCGTAAATAAAGCACAATAAGTATACTCCACAACTTTATTTTTTGGATGAATATGTTGCTCGAGTTTATTTAAACAAAAGCGGCATTTGAAATAATTGCATTAACGACCCCAAAGTCAATGACTTTTGTAAAAATAAATGAAAAAGCTTTTGTAATTTAATTAGGCATACATTTACACACAAACTACTTGGCTAAAATGGTAAAAAATCAGTGAAAAGAACGCGGGGGAAACTCAGCTCAGCGAAGTGAAAATTACGCGACTAGCGCAGGAGTTTTGGATGTAGGGGAAATGGCAACTCAAAGGTAGCGTAGGAGTCGCATTTTATAATTTTTATTATTATTTTTTTTTTTTACTTTAGTTTATATTTTTTTTATTTATTTTTATTGTTGCCACTTGAAAGCACAGCAAGTATTTATGACTGCTTGTTGGATGGATGACTGCCTGGTTGGTTTGGATGACTGGCTGGCTGGATGGATAGGTGGATAGCTTGTTGGGTTGCCGACATCAAAAGGCAAACAACGTGCAGTATAAATAAAAGGAAAAATTAAAAAACATTTTATGATTGCTATGAAAAGTCAAGTCAAAGAAAAATCTGCGAAAAAATAGCGGACCGTGCAGCGAATGAAATTCAATTTCCAAACAAGTCATGTTGAAACAATGTGTGAAGTTGGCAAATTGTTCAATATTTGCCCAGCGGTAATTGAAAATCAACTAAAGCATCATAAAATACGACTATCTGCCTGATGGTATGTGGCATACGCGCTATCTGGTAACTTACCCAGTAAAAGTCCGTTGATAAAATCATGACACGCGCGCCTATAAAAGATGTGTGTTTACTATGCTATAAATACCAATTTATAGGCGCTGCATTAAATGCCTTTGGTTTTTCAAGACAATATGTCGTATAAATTTATTTTCTTTTTTAAAATTTCTTTAACACACACACGCACACACAGCACTAATGATTCTTATGCGCTGCTAAACAAACATTTAGCTATACGACAAAAAATGAGGAAAATTTGCTGCGGCTGCAAACTCTACCGACACGAACCAACTTCCATTGACGACTATTCAAAAATTCTGAGCGAAAAAAATATATATTTATTTTTCATGCCACAGCCGCCTAAACATTTTACACATATGGCAAAAACAAGCCCAGTCCATTGTGCTGTTTGCCGTTCTACACATGAGCACGCAAAGTATCTACAAAAAAGTATCTGTATCTGTAGCCGTAGCTGTGGCTATAGCTGTGTAGCTGTTGCCATTGCCGTTGCCGTTGTCGTTGTCGTCTGCCGTGACGTGACACACATGTGGGCAATTCTATGCAGCCAATGGTAGTTGTTGTTCTTCATAATGTTGTTGTTATTGTTGTTGTTTTTGTTGCTGTTGTTGTTACTGTGTTTAGCCAAACATGTGCCTACGGTCGATTTTTTTTTCTTTGGTTTTGGTTTCTTGACTGGCTTTTATGGTTTATGTGTTAATAAGGCGACCTTCAGAATGCTCTGAGATTTTTCTTCGCTTTTTTGGCATATTTAACAGCCAAAAAAGTAAACCTTATAAACTTTACTTGTCTTACATAGCGCTTTACAAAGACCAAGTTTCTTCTTTTCTTTTGTGGTTGGTTGACACCCAAATATTGGGCGTGGCTGTCGAGTGACACAATGTCTGGCATATTTCAATAGGATTTCCTTCTTTTTGTCATAATCGCAACCCACTCGAAGTTAGTTTATGTTATTTAAATTGCACAGCATAACTATAAAAATGTATGCGGAACTGAGTTTCTATGAACTGGTTCTTTTCGAGTTACGCTATCATTTTAATCAGCTGAAGGAAATCCAAACTGGAAAATCTGAATTTAATTTATACACATATTTCATGATTAGCGATTTTTGTGTCATAACATGATTATGACTTTGTGATGAGTATGTCTATAAAAGAATAGTTGACTAATTGGTTATACTGTTTTATGTTGGGGAGGAAAAAAATACATAATTCGTTTTAAATACAAAAAAAAAGGTCAATAAAATATAAGTGAATGTTTTATGCCTGTTTTAAAAAATGTATAAAATGTATATATGTATATTGTTTGTTTATTTAGGATTTAATTCGAAGTAAATTTTGTTTTTTGGCCACTGGGACAAAAGCTAAAGCAAGCTTGCCAATTCCTTATTTTCTTGCAAAAACTAAAAAAAATATATTTAAGTTCACAATTTGAACTGGAAAGCTCTCGCTTGTTGACGTTACTTTGGCATAGCACATTTATATTTTTGCGTCGCTTTTAATATTTTCATAGAGACTTTCCTCCACTCTTAATGAGCGAATGTACCAAAATCCTGACCTAATGCTTACTGTCGAGGCGTTGGAGTTTCAGTCAAAATTTTGGCTTCGTAACTGTGAAGGCTTGAACTGTGAATTGGTCACTGTTCCGTTAATCAGTCAATCAGCGGGTATAGGATATATCTTTTTAACACGTTTCGCCTTTGTGGAAATTTAAAGTCTACCCATATTGTTCAGTACTCCACGTTTTAGGTAATATTTTGCAAAGATAATTTTAAATTATTTTAAATATATCGAAATAAAAACCAAAGAACGAAACTTAGGCATTGTACCCATTTATTCCTGATATTGAAACAACATATTTTTAACACAATTCATAAACTATAAATTTACTTTTAAGAACAACATTATAAAAATTTTAGAAATAAAGCAAAACTCGTATGCATCGGCTTGCATAAATGCAATAAAAATAAAAAATTTTCAATAAGATTCCCTAAGGGCTACGATATCAGCATTGTACATATGCAGCTTTTAACCATTTTGTCGGGCAAGGAGCTGCTTTCTAACGAATATGCTAGTCGTTGGTTCAGTTCTAATTTGACTGTGAAGCCTAATTGTACTAGAATATTAGCGAATATAAAATGTGGTTAAAAATAATTCAAATTTGTTGCATATATTTTGCAATTGATAAAGCTAATGCTGGTTTAAATTCAATAATAATCCATACAAGTAATTGTTTCGTGTATCGGTTGATATTTAACACGCAATGCCCGCCAGAAGATATGTATTTAATTAAAGATAATTCGTGTAAGCTAACTTTAATTGGCGACACTCTTGAATTTAATTGCTCCTCTACATTTGACGATTTAAATGATTTTAAGGGAACTTGTTATGTGGATAAAGAAGCAATCAGTGCGTTTTTATTTTTTGAGGAAAAACAAAGATATACACAAAAGGCACTGTTTTGCGACATGTTTGAAAAATGCGAAACAATTTTAAGGAACTGCAATTATACACACGTTAATTCAATGCTTATAAAGACGTTTAATAATGACGGCTTACGCACCTCTCCAAACTTGCCAAACTTGAGGCAATTAGTTTGGCAAATGCATGGGATACAGAAGTATTATCATGTTTTGGGAATATTATCGAATGTTGACAAGTACGAACTTTTTGGCTTTACCAATTTACCCCAACTTAGAGAACTGCACATATCGATTTTCAAACCTTCCGGTTTGCTAATATTTAACGTTAAATTGAATATATTTATATTAAGTAAAATGTTTTTAAGAGGAATGCCCAAATTGGAACTATTTCAAGTGAATAATATTGATTTTTATGAAATCGGCTTGGATATTCATAAAGAAATGTTTGAAGGCCTGAGCAATTTATCAAAAATAATATTCGAAAACTTACAAATTTATGGCCTTACTGCAGACCATTTTAAAGATTTAATTAATTTAAAATCTTTGCATCTCAGAGGCATAAGCGTAGAACAGTTTGATTGGCTCAGTTCTGAAACATTACAAAATAATTTGGAATATTTGGAAATGAAATATTCTATAAGTGAAAAAGAGGATTTATCTGGAATGCAATATTTTCAAAAATATTCAAAATTAGGCATAATTGATATTATATCTGAAAGTACAAACTTCGACTGGATTTGTAAATATAATACAACTGCCTTTATTTGTACTCAACTCTCAAGTGATTGTATTTTCAAAAGAGACATTAGTAACAAAACCTGTCCCTTTGGCTGTGTATGCACTTTGGATCGTACAAAAATGTGATTTAAAATAGATTGCGCTTCCATGGAGCCACTTGGACTAGTTCCAGATTTGCCTATCCCAATAATTGGTGATGCATCGTTGTACTTCAATAACAAAACCCTGACTGAATTACCAAACTCAACCTTATATGGATATTCCAACCTTCGAGAGCTGCATGTGGCCAATAACAGAATCACAAGTTTAACTGTGGCCCAACTGCCACCTAATTTAACCTATTTGGATGTAAGCAACAATAGTTTAAAAACTCTTGATAACCAAGTGCTCGAGTTTCTCTCCAACAGATCAGGTATCAGGATCAGGCTGTCAGGCAATTCATGGATATGCAATTGCGATGCTGAGCCGTTGATATCGTTTGTTGCCGATTTGTCTAATATTATTGAGGATCGTGAAAATATTAAATGCAATGAAATACATTTTGGAAAGATGTTACATTTAAAAATAAGAGATATTTGCGGATTTTCTAAAATAACACTCATTGTTGCCAGTCTTTTGGGATTCGCAATTATAATAATTATTATGACGTATTTCTACTTAAAGAAACCCATTATTATATGTCTTTATGAAAGAAATCTTTGCGTAAGCTGCATTTCCCGTCCGGAACCCGAAAATAGTACACCGTTAGAAATTGACGCATTTCTTGCATTTTCACACAAGGACTTGGAACTAGTCGGAGAATACATTGAAAAGCTGGAGAAGGGCTCTCGTGAATTCAAGCTTTGTTTTTATCAACGCGACTGGTTAATTGGCGAATCTATTCCGGCATGCATTTTAAAATCAATAGAGGAATCGAAAAGAATTATTATACTGATGACCAAGAATTTCAAGGAGTCATCCTGGGGTCGCTTCGAATTCCGTATGGCCATTCAGGCTACCTCCATCGACCGGTATAAACGCCTGATACTAATCGTGTATCCAGAAATCGAAGACTTTAACGACTTGGACTCTGAGCTGAAAACCTTCATGAAATTTAATACGTATCTGCGACGTGATGATCCCCAGTTTTGGAGAAAATTAGTCTATGCGATGACCCACAACCATGGAAATACTGGACGAACTGATTAGCAGTAATGTCCGACAGATTCAAGAGCGGCAACTTCTGAGATCCAGATTAGTTGTATGATATATTAATTTTTTTCGTTACGCAAATATATTTGATATTTTCAATTAAAATATATAAAAGAGATCTTTTCTTCAAACTTTGTACTCAGTGTTCCGACCCCTAGCCCAACGAATCCTAGCCAACCTTCTAGAGAATACCAAAAAAATTAAAGTAAAGGCTGACAACATTCTTTCCTCAACAAAAAAAAAAACTCACATAAGCTTTACTCATCTAGAGTTTTAGCCTGAAATTCTGTAAATGCAATGAAGTTTAGCTCTCTTTCTAAGGTTTGCTCGTTTAACTACCAATTGAGCAGCTCTGTGTCAAGAACTCTTCTGGTATATCCTGCTGTTTTACATGAGCCAGCAGTCTATAACAAAGCAACCCATTGACCTTCATGTAACACTCGAGAGGCACTCGCAGTACATCAAACCACTCAACCCGCTCAAAAACCGTTATCAAGCGCACATATTTGGGCATGTCAGGCCGAGTGCAAAAATGTTCAAATGCTGTCACATGCAGCTCATACACACTCACACGCACGCACACACATTTGAACATTCAAAAGTCATTTAAAATGCAATAGAAAACTCGCTGCCACTCGCAGTGGGGCGGCCCAACGAGAACCATCCACGAACTGTGAACAGAGGCCTCAACGGAACCATTCACACGACCAAAGATCCTGCCGCGCGTAAGAAGGAAATAAATACACATATATATAAAAAAAAAGGCATGCCAAAAAAGAGGTACACAATTTTGCTGTTCTCGTGGTTTCTCAGAACTGAGCAAAAAGATGAAAAAAAAAGAAGAAAAAATACATCATCTTGGCTGTCGTCTATGGCCCTGGTTGTGAGGCGTCGCCAGGTCTGCCAAAAAACGAATGCTCAGAACTTATGCATGTGCCACAGATGGAAAGATACAAAAGGCAGAGCGGGAGAATAGCCCTTGAACTTGGGCCAGGAAGTGTCGGTCGATTGGCAGTGCCAAATACTGTTTGTCTTTTCTGCGTGTGAGTTTAACTTGAAAGTAGGTATAGCTAATACCCTTTAGAAGCAAGTGATATATTTGTGTAGTGATATCATCTCAGTTGAGTTAGGTATTCGCATGAAATTGAGTAAATGGGAATTATGGTTGAATTATATTTTGTGGAATTCAGAGCAGAAAATCTTGACATGGATCTTTAAGTTAAATGTGCATATTTATATATATATTATGCAAGTTATGTTCAAGTTATGTCAAGCTAATACTAGTATCTAGAAAATATTTCGGTTTATTAGGCTATAAATGCGTTTTGATCATTCTTCTATATTTAATATTGGAAATTAAATGGTGCTTGAACCACGCATTAAATATTAGCTGTTACTTATTAGAATTTTAAAACAATAATATAAACAAAGCAAGGCCTGTATGTAGTAAAATTGAAAAAAATCAATTATTTAAATTTCATTTTAGTTTTGTTATGCTGGAGTGCGTTTTCGTTATTCGTATAGTCTCCGTTTAAAATGCCTCGCACCCTTTTAAACAGAAGTGTATTACTGCTTCGTTTTGCATAAAACATTTCTTAAACAAAAAATAAATAAAATAAAATAAAATAAAATGCGTTGCATATTTCTGCAAGCTCTCAACTCAAATGCGATGGCGTCATGCGGGCTCGATAAAAACGATGCGATTGGCGCTGTTTGCCTTTTTTGGTTCTGTTGTGTGAACCACTGCATAAATCTGCAGAAATTATGGCTATATTTTGAGTTGGTTTTTACGTGTCGCAATTGATGACAGCTCAAGTAATTCGCATAAGAAACAAAACTTGAAATGTATCTAAGTATCTGAGTATCTGTGTAGCCATTAGCCACAACTAAGTATGTGTGCTGAGCGCTGAGGTCACGCCCCCTCTGTAAAGGCGAAGGCAATGCCATTTCGCATGCTGTTTACATTTATGCAACATGTCGAGAGTGGCAACTTTGTATCTAGATACTTTTAGTAGTGTATGCGTGTGTGTGTGCACGTTTGTCTGTGTGCGACTGCGTCTGATTATGACATTTAACATGAACACGTAGCGAGCGCAACACATGCGAGCGACAGGATTGATATTTTTTCTTCTTTATATTTTTGCTGTTGGTATTTTTGCTAGACACGAACGCAAAGCATGGCAGCAGGGGAAATAGCAAATGGGGGCGGGGTATAGAACTGCAGGCAAGTTCTCTTTTTGGCTTCATTGCGAATTCATTCATTCATTTCGTGCTGCTGCCCTGTCATATTTTGCAGTCTTATCGCAGCCCAAAACAAAATTGGCAAACATTTTGAGGCGCCAAATGCACCTTAAAAAAACCTAACTGCAGTGCACACAAAATGTTGCCCCTGCTCAAGGATTGGAGTCGGGCTTGGGTCTGGCCCGGGTCTGGGATCGGTGTTTGTCCATGGCTAAATTGGCTTGTTCGAATGTATCTTGATAAGAACTGACGGCCTATTGGCAGCGGAGTCAGCGCATTGAATTGGAAAATGTTTTTAGCTTTTCTCTATTTTTTTTTGTTTTTATTTTTGTTGCTTGCCTGTGAAACTCGCTTGTAGACATTTTTGTTGTTAACACTCACCTGCAAAGAGAGAAGAGAAAGAAGTTGGAAATTAATTAAAATATGTAAAACTAACCACTAATTGTAAAACTAGCATTTATCTAGATTCTTTGTGAAAGCAGCAGTAACAGATTTCAGACAGTATATGGAAGTACGTTCAAAAATGTACATATATAGTTTTTAAATAAGCAAACTAATCGGATAAACTCTCTTGTTTCCACACTCACCACTTAAACATTCTTAAACATTAGGTATTCTTGAATTAATTTTGAATTTTTTTATAACATTAAATTTGTATATGAATATAAATATCTTGAACAATTATCAAGCCTTGGGCTGCAAGCCGGATCCTTTTAAATCACTTATTTGAATTTTATGAAATTAAACGCAGTTTAATACTTAAATTCGAATATTATTTATTGCTGTGTTATAATTTCTGTATACAAAATAATTAAAGGCTTAACATTTCGAAACAATTGAAATAAGTTTCGATAGGTATGCAAAGCGAATAATAATACCTAAAGCTTGCCTGTTTAATGAGCAGCTTATAGAGCACTTGTTATAAATGCCACAACAACAGGCTTAAAGTATATTTATATAGCCCGATAGACTGCCAAATATTCAAGTGGGCCTTAAGCCTAACTCAATTATGTTATAAATGTTTAAATCTTGCAATCAATGAAAAATAAATTCCAAACTGGCTTAAAAGAGAAGAAATATGTATATTTGTCACCTCAAAAACGAGTTCTATAAAGAAATCAAGTGGAACGAGAACAGCTACAACAACAATAGCGGCAAGTCAAGTGCTCGGTGGCGACTTATTTGTCACTAGAGCTGTTTAGCAATGGTTGTTGTTGCTTTTATGGACAGTGTACAACAATGTTGTGTGGGCGTCAAGTTGAATTACAGACAGGGGCGTGCAGGCTGAGGCGGCAGCTGGATAAGGTCAGGCGTTCACCAGTGCGTATGAGCAATAATTTTTTTAATTGTCGCATTAAACAGTTAACGGGCGTCACGATTGCCTGCCACAGTATTTCACTTACGCCCGCCACGCCGCCTGCCTTCCACTTGTGGTTGGTTTTGTTTTTGTTATGTTTTATTTTTGCCCGCCTTTAATTGTTTATGTAAATTAGAATTTACTGATGAGCAATTCAAATACACATTCAGCGCTTTTTTTATTGTTAATGTTTGAGGAAGCGAATGGCGCTGAGCCGCTTTGCGCGAAAGCATCTGTAACTCTCAGCTACTTTTAGCTGTGCAAATAAAGGTGTGAATACACTTTGCAAGCAAATCTTAACGAGTACTTTTGCCTTATTAGAGCCTGAAGCGTAACTTCGTGTCAACTGCGCCACAAAAGACGCCGCAGCATTTCAACTGGGTTGACAAGTGCGCGTATCTGTGGCTACGTGTATCTGTAAGCTATGGCAGCTGAGCATTGGGCACTCTTCAGCATAATTGGGTTCGCTTGTCAAGCGCTGTAGCAATCAACAGCATATAGTTTTACATTAGGGGTGCTCGTTATACTACGATTTTCAATCGAAAATTTTAAAAAAATTTTAGCTTGAATTGAAAAATGAACACAAAAATTTGAATTATATTTAAAAATGGGTTTTTAATAACTTAAGCAAATATTTAAAATTTTGTGTTATTTAGATATTTTTTTCCTGTCTATTTAAAAAAATAATTATTCTAATAAAAAGTTTTGGTATAATTTATATTTTTATAAAAGATTTTTCATTTAAAATGTTAAGCCAGAAAAATGTTTTTGGTCTCTTTTGATATACGTTTTTTTAATTTTGCTTTTGGCCACTTAAGATTTAATCCATATATAATATATATATTCTGTTTCAAATTAATTTTTTAAATTTATAAAAAATATATTTTAAAAATGTAAGGTATTCTTGTAATTGACAAACAAATTTAAAAGATTCTATGAATCATGAATATCCCCACTTCATGTACATCACGAACAGGGTACGTACAAAATTTGTGCAGCTCTTGACCGATGCACGCAGCACACAGTTTGCGGTCAAAGCTCGTGTCATTTATCTTGATATGTGGCCCGCCCTGTTTACCCTACCGCCCCTTATCAAATTAGCTCAGCTAACAGGTAGTGTAAACGTCAGTTAACCAGCTCTTTTGTCGTCATAACTCCGTTCGTCTAGACTGAAGAGCGTACAGCAAATTCCATTTGATTGAACGCAGCGTTGACAAACGACGTAAATGTCTGTAAAGTCGGTAGATAAACTCCGCATAACTCTTCCATCCGCCAAACCCCTTCCCCCTTAGCAGTCGGTAGCGTTGGTCCAGGTTCAATGCTTCAATTAAATTTCCTGTCAATCATTTTTTGACTTCGCTGATGTTGCTGCTGTTGGCTTTTGCTGCTTTTCACTTGTTTTGTTTTGAAAAATTCGTTGAGCATTTTGAAAATTTCATAGCTGGTTTTGATTAGTTGGCGCTGTCGGCGCTTGTGTATTGGCCAGCAAATGGGTTTTTTGACATTGACTTTGACTGATTTGCATTGAAGTTCATTGAGGTGTCTGTCAGACAGCTGTAAGAGGCTCCTATGATTAGCGAGCTGGTGGGTGCGTGTACTATTTATGGAATGCACGCTTTTCTGTGGGGGAAATTTTGTTTGGTTGTAAATTTTGGAAGATCATCAAGTTTACCTTTTAACCATGTGTATTTCCCATGTGCGTTTTGACCCAGTTTTCGAATCTCTTTGCAGGTGAGGAGATACTTATCTTTCCTAACCAATGTTTTTCTCTTTACAAAATAGTATAAAGTGTACTATTGATATTTCATACACCAAAATATTTAAATATAAATACATTTAGGTCTGTAGAGTACTTATCGTCTTTATGAACTTACATTTCAACTCCATAAAACCCCAAGTTCTCATATTTCTTCATTATTTAAATAATTTTACTTCCTTTAAACGCTAGCAACCCTGATTAATTATTGTAATTCTTCTACTATTGATATTTCATACACAAAAATATTTAAATATAAATACATTTAGGTCTGTAGAGTACTTATCGTCTTTATGAACTGACATTTCAACTCCATAAAACCGCAAGTTCTCATATTTCTTCATTATTTAAATAATTTTACTTCCTTTAAACGCTAGCAACCCTGATTAATTATTGTAATTCTTCTACTTTTTAGCAGATCAATGATACTCTTCTTCTCTTTCCCTTTCTTTTCTTGTCTAGGCTTTTACTTTTCTTTATCTGTTTAACACCAGTAGGTAATAGTAGGTGACAAACATTTGGTCTTATGTTTAAAGCGCAACTGTCTGCCCTTCAATCGGTTCTACAATCTACAATCCACTCGTATTTGCACCTCATTCTCTCAGTTGTATCGCTCTTCCGTATCTCGTTCGCTCTCTTGCTTTATCTCTTCGCCGCCCACTTCCTCTATGTGTTTTCATTTACCTGCCTAACCAAAACGCAGCTCTGGTCGGTTTTTGCCTACCCACCGCGTTTATGCCCGCCGTGAGAACTGTGCCAGGTGAATGGCTCTCCATTGTTCTCGGCCCGTTGTTCAGCGACATTGTAAGAAACTTTGCGCTCTTTTACCTATTTTCTTGTGCAATTATTTATAATAGCGCCTGGTTTCTGCCTGGTGTCTGCTTTATTGCCATGGAGAACGCGCGCGCTCATACGCCTCGGAATTATGCAGGTAGCGTTCCGCACTTTGTCGAACCCTGCGCGCAGTTCATTAAGGGTAATGCATGCCAAAAAGATTGAAAGAAAGACAAATTGTCTGAAAAAATACACACACATTGCACACACCCACAGCGCAAACACATCAATGTAGCCAGGGAGGCAGCGCCTTAATGACAAAACGCCGCCTGTCTACAGGCACCTGCTGCAATTCCTTAGAAATTGTTACCTTCATTTGTTGTGCAGCAACGCCTACAATAACAACAACAAGAACAACAATTGCAACAACAACATTAATGTACTGATTCTTCCAGAACATGCTCAGTTCCTTGCAATTTAGTTAAATGTTTATAAATAATTAAATTGCTGGACTCCGCTTTGGGTGCAGCTTATTGATTTATTGATACCCTGTACCCATAGAGTGGGCGTAATTGAGAATACGTGTGTGACAACAGCAGATATTTCTTTTATAATATTGCAAAATATAAAGCCATATGCTTGTCCGATACCAATCGATATACAACTTTTCTTAACTATTCCAGAGCTAGAAGAAATACATAAATCCAGAAAGTATGTCTTTATAAACCATCTCAAAACAATAGATATCTTTTTGTACCTGAATTTTTAAAACCAAGTTCCTAATGATTTAAAGATTTTATAGACTTGGGAAATTTTTATATGACATTTGAATGATATTTATAATCTGCTGTTTCAAATATTTTATAACTACAGCCCACTCAACTTACGGTTTGATGAAGATAACAATAAAAAATGCTGTATTCTCATTCGTTTAGGATACTTTACAACTTGCTGCAGGGTATCTACTAGTTAGTTACTCTCCAGCATTCTGACTTGCTTGGATTGTGCTCCCTTAAGTTTTCTAACTTTGCGGAAATGTGTGGGATCAGATGAGTTTGCTTTGGCGCTAGCTGCACAGTTCATTGCACTGACCCACTGCAGTTGCTAAGGAGCCCTTTGCTTCTTCTTCTTCTTCTTACTATTATTGTAAGCCATACAACTAGCCGCAAGTGCTTTAAAATGATGACATTGTAGCACCTACAATAAGCATAACCCTCCCAACGACTTCATGCCACACCGAAGTCTTACATGTGTGTGTTTATTTCTACGGCCTGTCACATATGTCATACAGCGAGCGTCTCATATTTCCGCAGCTGATTAGCATGTGCACTTGAAGGACCCGACTCTATATAGAGTGCGTGTGTGTGGCTACCGAAACCGAAGGTTGGGACACTTGAGGTGCCCGTGAGAAAAGTGCATGGCGCTGTGTTCTTTTTATGCTGCTTTATGATGTGCTAATGGGCGGTAAACATTTCGTAAGCTTCATTGATTTTTATGCATTGTTTATGGGCGGAATATCTCAAGTGTGTAATTTAACATGTGTTACATAACTATAGTTTAGTTCTTCATGGCAAGTACTTATTGGCGGTTCTATAGATTGAACTGCTTTGCATTTGTCTACATATATTTATTTTATTAACATATAATTTTAATTTAATCTTGTGCGATCCCATATACATTTATATTTTTACTATACATAGCAATACATTTTTAATTTAGAAATATTAGTTTCTTTGTGCATCGATAATTTCTATTCCAATTAATTATCTCTATTGGATTAAAAGATTTGGTGACTATAAGTATCGTTAATATGATTTCAACTTTCTCATTTAATGTGTTTCCTGCACTTCCTGCTCCTAATTGAATCCGATTTTATATGGTCAACAAATTAATAATTAACATGTTTGTGTTGATCATTTTATCAATAGCGACGCTTTTCCGCAAACGAAAATGAAAAACTGGTCAAGTTTCGGTCGTTAGAAAAAGTGACATTTGCGATGTGGCGAAAACAAGTCGGTTTAACCACTTAGTTGGACATCGCCTAGAGAGTGAAATCTTTTGAGCGGGAAAAGTGCTCGGAAACATGTGCTGCAACTTGTGTCCAAGAGCGATTTATCAGCTAGCATCTCGCAGCGACGACAACGACAACGTCATCATTATCATTATCATCAGCCGCATCATCATTTACAAAAGCAGAGCGCCAGTCTTTTGTCATTGGCATTGGTGTAGGGGGCCTAGGGGGGTGGAGAGTTAGGGGCATTCATGATAAATGAAATTTTCTGCACTAAATGTTGCTTTTACTTAAGACCAAAAACTTTTGTTGTCTTCCCACTGGGTGTCTGTGTGTTTGTGTGGATTATGTGGGGCGGCGTTTATCATTATTGTAATTTCTGGCCATAGGCATTTGGCCAAAACACGCACGTCTCTCTCGCTCTGGGACATTTGGCACACAGCCAAAACAACAACAACAACAATAATGAAAACACACCATAATACAACATATGTGATTGATTGTAATTGAGGTTGGTAAAAGTTGTTGTGTCAATGTCAAAGCCGGGGTGCTAAACAAAAAAGAATCTGAGTAAAAAATTGGTCTTTAACTTTGGGGGCTGTCACTTGTGAAAAACCAAAGGAGCGGCAAATTTTCTATAATTTTCATACAAGCTTTGAATGATGCAGCACATTGTGAAATTATTTAGAATGAGAATTACATGTTAGCTATTTGTCATTTAAGTTGATTAAAAGCGGAATTCAGTTGTTCAATAATCATAAATTTATAGTTGAGAAGGACGCTTTATTAAGTTTGATGTTGGAGAAGCATATATAAGTATTATCTTTAAAAGTATTTGTCTATGTTTTTCCAACAACTTATTTTAATTTAAAAAGTGCTTTATTAATAATTCTCCTACGCAAAAAACGCATGAAGCAAACAATTTCTAAGGAAATGGCCAGACTTTTATTTTGGGTTTTAATAAATATATAAAAAGAACAAAATCTCTTAACTAGCAGGCGCAATATATATTTTGTATACCATTATTTTTGAGCTTTTTTATTAAAAATAAAATCCAGTTACTCAAGTCTAGCTCTTTTCAAGTTTAAAGAGCTTGCATAGAACATAATCATAAATTAAACCTCTTTCGCAAAAAAGCTTTTTGTCTAATTAACATAGAAACCTTCCCGAAAATGACCGTCAAATCCCACATTAACTCTAGACAACTTCAAGTTAAGGCCAAAAAATAAAAAACAAAAAACAAAAACTTTTCAGTTGCCAGAAATTTCACTTGCGAAAGTTGTGCGCCACAATTAAAGTGGAAAAGTTAAGAGCGAAGAGCTGACCAGGTTTTTTTTTCATTTGTGTTTCTATAAAATTGTATCTAATTTTTTTTGTGGGGCGGAGCCGTGGCGTAATGCTCAAAAACTCAGAAGCCCGAAAGGCACATTAACACGTTTCAAATGACTTAAATACGTTGCCAAATTATAGCAAGAAATATAAAACAAAAACTTGGGAAAGTTGGCATATCTGGAAATATGTCAGAGTGTCAACAGCACAAAATAATGAACGAAATAATCGTAAGCAACATAATCATAATGATAATAAAATGTAGCAGAAGAAGAAGACAGCAGCCCAAACTTGATTGTTGTTGTAATATTATCTGGCTTTGTATCTGCAACTGCTCGCTATGATTGCCCAAGCGAGCAAATAAAGGGGTAAAGACTCCCAACTCCCCGCTATAGTCAAAACTCTGTTTGCGAGTTTTGGTCTTATGCAATTGTCATTATTGTCTGCGGGTGTTGTTGCTGCTTTTGCTTTATGAATATTAATATATATACATATATATATATATATACATATATAGAGTGTATTTTGTTATTGTCGCCCCGTTGAATGCGCAAGCAGCGCGTATCTTCAAGATGATTTTTTCAAGTGTTGTGTATTTTTTGTTTGTTGTTGTTGAAAATTTCACTGCTTCTCTTGAAATGAAGTTGTTTCAATTTGTTTCTTCTTTCTTTTTTTTCAATTAAATGCGCCAAAAGCGTAAATTTAATTAATTTAATTGTTGCAGCAAAAGAAATGCTATAAAAATATTTCAACTTAGCCACATTTTAAGGCTAAATTTGTGCAGGTTTCAGCCAAGTTTATTTCAGTTTTTTTTAAAGCATTTTAAACTTTTGCTAGACCTTGTGTTGTGCATAATAATTAAGGAAAATAAAGTTGTTTTTGTTTTTGCACTTGTTGAACATATTTCAGTTGTTAAATTTTATGATGTATTTAATTTGTTTCTTAGTTTATCCGTAGTGCTACAAGGATTTCCTTAAAAGCTTAAAATGTATTTGTTTTAATTTGTTTGTTTAAATTTAAATTGATTTATTTGTTTAAACATTTTCTTTGCAGGTGCAATTGCTTATTAATTAACGTCGCTTAAATACTTCAATATTCTGTTGGTAAGTGGCTTTTATTTTATTTATTATTTTTATCAATTTCTTTTCCGAAAAATGAAATCTTATGTTCTTATATCTCTTGACAACTCCTCATTCAGGAATAACAAAAGAATTGTAAAGCCTTGCACTCAATGGTCAGTCCATGCAAATCAAAGAATTAGTATTATTCTCGGCTTTACCAGATTCCATTTATTTATCTGAACTTGCTTTTTTTTTGCTTTTCTTACTAGGTTTTAATTAATTGTCTAAGATTTTTTACAAGATTTGTAAGGATTAATCTTGCTGAATAGTTGGTACACAGTTAAAGCTTAGCCATAATTTTTCACGAAGAACAAAAACTAAAGTCGTATAACATCATACAGCAGTTTCCATAGGAACTCGTACAATTAACAGACGCCTACGACAAACTATGACTAATTGATGATGCTCAGCTGTGCAAACAGTTAGATGAAATGAAATAAAGAAAAAAACAGCCAGCAGAAAGAACTGCTCACTTGAGCGAAAGTATTTCATATGCCATAAATTTCCATAAAGCGTTCAGCTTTAACGGGTCCGATTACTCATACGCTGGGGTTTCGCCGCTGGCGATCAAGAGAGACAAGTGAATCATCTATGAATTAAATCCGAATGTTATGTGCACTGCAATGGCAACGCTCCGAAGCGGCAAATGACGCAAATTCATTCAGCAAATTTTTTGTTATTAACCAAAAGCTTTTTATAAATTTATATATATTTTTTTCTCCTATTTTTTTGTTGTCAAAAATTTTGGTAAATGATTGCATTTTTAAATACAGCACGCAGCCAGAAAATGTACGTGATTTGTATGCAAATTTGTTTTAGCGCGAAAAGTGTATCTGATGGATGCCTAAACGCGAACACTGTAGCTGTTGGATGCAAATTTTGCTATCATGACATTGGCCGCATGTTGTGCAGAGTGTTTTTCGTGTTCAAACATAAAAATTAAAATGCCTGCGGTTTGTATTTATGGTATTTTCATTTTTTATACATTTTTTTTATGTTTTGTTGCGGTCTCGCTTGGCAGACGAGTGTATAAATTTTTTGTTAATACGGCCAATCGTAAAGTAGATAACTAGACCTACCAAAGAGGCAAGAAGAAAGAGTGTGCATTTATTAAAACATATTCATTTTCGAATCAGTTGTCATTGTTTGGTCATGTTTTTTTGCAGTTGTCTGACACCTGCCGGCTATAATAATTGTGGCATCACATTATGCAACATTTGGGACAGAGTTTTATTGAATTAAATTTTGATTAATGTTTCCAGCAAGGAAACTAGTTTAAGTCGTGAGCGTATACTGTAATTTAATTTGTTGAGTGGTTTTTTATGATGAAATATTGTTGTTTTATTTTTGGCATAGTCAAGATGTCGGAAGGTAGGTAGAAAGGTTTTTTCTCTTTATGGCTATTTCGAATGTTGTTTTAAATGCATTCTTAATATTTTTAAATAAATGTACAAGAATATTTTGTAGAAACGTGTTATTTTTCCCTTCGATTCCCATTTATCCAATCGTCTGGTTATTGATGAACAACTTCTTACGGAACTAGTATTCATTTACTACTTACTAGCTCTTACTAGTTCTTACAAAAAAAATTATCAGTACTGTATTAAAAGATTTCTTTATATTACTTTTAATGTTTGCAAAAATGGAATTAGTCTAATTTGAAGACTTATTATTCTTAAGAAGCCCAAGTACTAGTTTGTTGTGCCAAGAACTAATTCATGCACTGCCAATTCTACTAGTTCCTCAAATATTTTTTCAATATCGTCAGGTTTATCATATGCTCTAATGCTCATTTGCAAAAGTTTTCCCTGACACGCTCCGTACTAGTTTCTAAAAGTAGTACCACAATATTAGCAACAAACTGTCTCGCCAAGAGCCACATATCATGTTTGGTACGGTTCTAAAAGTCCGAGTACTCTGTATATCCAATTAGTTGCTTTCACATTTCATTTCAACAGTTTACAGCCAACTGTCAACACTTCTTGTGCCGCTTTTGCCCGCACTCAATTGCCATTTCAATGGGCCACTAAAAGTGTCATTCTTCATTTAAGAGCGAGATCATTTCTACGCTAGCCTCTCAGCACTTGCGAAATTATTGGGTAACAATTTCTGTCATATTTTTGGGTAGAGCTCCAAAATGTTGAAAACGCAACTAAAAAGTGACATTTGACATTTTAAGTTAAGTGCTTGCTGCAATCGCTCAAAGGCGAAAACCATTTAAAAGTTTTGTCATTGAGTGGAAAATCAAGAGAACATAGCGTCAATTTGATGATGTTATGAAAGTGAAGACTTTCAGATTTTCCAGCTAATTTAGCAGCTGTGCGTGGCAATGGAAAGTTAGGGCGAGATAAAAAAGCAAGTGAGAGTTCTCTAGTCGAGAGTGCCCGACTAGCAGATACTCTGTAAACAGCTTAAGATAAACATAAGCAGCTGCAATTATTTTTTCACTTTGCTACACAATATTAAAATTTACACCAGAGATATTTTTTATTATTTGTTTTCCGATCGCTTAGAATGTTTCAGCTAGCAAATATGTCATTCTCTATTTCAGTGGTTGCAGGGTATACATAAAAAGTTGGCATTGGCTACACAGTGGAGCTGCCAATGCGTGAATGCGCCCCAGAGCAATTTAAGTCTATTGTTCTTTTTCGCCCATTAAAAGTGGCCTCAGCTACAGTGAGTGCCCCCTGCCCTGCCCCTGGCGAACAAGTCGCACTAATGAGCGTCATGGCATGCATAATGCATGGTCGCCCGGCACCAGCACAGCCACCCACTCGACAGTAACATAATAGTGGTTGTCAAGTGCAGCGCGTCGTCGACGTCGTCGTCGTCATCGTCATCGTCGCATGTGTAAGAGATACAAAGATACTAAGATACTTCCTTGTCCGAGAGCTCTTTGGGCCACAGTCGAGTGCGCACACGAAACTTAATGACAATATCAAATTACACACAAACGCACTGGCAGGCAGTCGGACATTCACGACAATTTGCATGACACACTTAGCCAGGCCAACTGCCAGCTGTGGGAGTGGCAATGCTTAAATCCTCAGCTGTCCGCAAGTTGAACTTACATTTAAAGCCTCCGTCGACGGCCAGTTGGCAGTTTGTCAATGATTTGTTAGCAATGCGAGGCAGTGTCCACACAAATTAATGCAATTTTCACTGACAATTTCTAAAAGCCACAACGAGTCTGAAAATGAAAGTAATTTGCAAAAAGCCACGCAGCGTCTTCTTCTTACTCAAACACAAAGATCGTGAGGCCATAAACAAACCTCAATGCAACTCGCCAAGAGAGAGAAACATGTGAAAGTCGATGATCGCTCGACCCGCTGCTGATGCTTTGGCATTTAACGGAGGGGGCACAATCGAAAGTGTGGAGTTGTCTAATGATATTTTCTAAGTTAGCCACAAATTTAGACTTGACTTTTGCGATAATGGATTATGCGCCAAAAGCTTAATACAGGTAGCTATTTTCAAGATGAAATGAAATTAAGTATGTGTATATCGTTAGATTCTGTGCAGATATTGGTTTAGCTTTAAGAAAATTATATAAAATAATAATATATTACCCGGTAGGGTCTCTTGTATATATCCATCAAAACAAAAACAGACATGGAATTTAAGATACATCATTTTTGTAGCACAAAAAACTTCAAAATAAATGCATATTTCTTGTCATCTAAAAAATGGAAAATTCCTTGAACAGATTTATTTATACGAAAAAAAGTGTCTTTGTGCATTATATCTTTGGGGCTTAAGATTTCAAGAAACTATTGTGTCTTCTTCTTTATTCATTTGTCAGTTTGTCATCCCCTCCCCCCATTTCCACTTAGGTTTTACCTGTCCTACAATTATCATTTTCCTACCATATTTCCATTTCAAATTTTGCTCGCTTTGATCTATTATAGTTTTGTAATTATCTTCGCTCTCATTTCCTACACTTGGCACTTATTCATGGTCTTCCTTTCTCTTTTGCTCCATGCTGTCTAATTGATTAACTCCCACACTCTAAGCTTAGGTCTCGCAGCAATTGTATATTTTATGTTTTGTCTTCCTCATTCTGAGCACAGTGCATCTTTCATGGGGTCTTTGCATGCCTTGTAAATAACTTCCTGCATACTTAGCTCAACCAATTAATCAAATAATCAAAAACAACAAAAAAGAAACTGTAAAAGGTATTCACGCGATACCTTTCCAGGCGACTCACATGGAAACCCATCAATAGCAGCTGAAGTGCTTCCTGAAAATTACTCATCGCGATTGGATCGATAAGAAGAAACATTATAAACTTAAAAGCAGTGCAAATAAAGTCAGCTATTAATAAAAATATGCAATATATAGAAGAAGATATATATAAATATTCATATATATATATACATATATATGTTAATATAGGGAATGCAACTTACTGATGTCAGTGAGAGGCACTATGCGACTTACCTGGAAAGAAAAAAAAAACAATATGATTAATTAACGCTGAGTCAAGTAGTATTTAAATATAATAATCAACTAAGTAGTACTTTTTGGAGTGCTTTGTATGTACTATATAGAAAAAAAGCCTTGTGCACCAAGCATTGTAAATTTATTGATCTTAAAAATGACCAGAGCCAGCACCCACGTCGTATAGGAAAATATAGATATAAATATATATGTATTTGTGTATATATAGATACTTTTCACAGTTGGACATATAATTAAGTGCGAACAAAATGGCAAAAGATAAAGGCGCCTATGGATCATATATGTAGTACTTTATTATAAATAGAGGCCAGCGAACTTTGAAGGTCTTAATTGGTCGCAGCATTTCCGTTAAGCGGGCGTGTGCACTGTAAAGGGTTGCCAGATCAGTGCACTGTCTGGGTTCATTTGAAGTTGGCTGCGATATGTAAGCTGTCATTAGCATTATCATAAAATTATTTGTTGATTATACAGCCAAGCAGCAGCCCAGCAGCTGGCTGCGACTTTCATCTTTAGCCAGTTGTCAGTTTTGGTTTTGATGTCCGTGTGATCTTTTCTACTCATGCTCGTTGGCTGCATCACATTGACCCTGACTGAGTGATGGGGTCGTAGCTGGCTGGCTGGCTGGCTGGCTGAGCACAGAGCGTGGCATTGTCTGGGCTTATGGCGTCTGTAAATTGTCAGCTAATTGCATTCGATATGAAGTTGTGGGTCATATTGATGTCTCGCTTGAAAGGCGGAAGTTGATGGCCTATCTATAGCTCCCATATGAATTCTAAGCTTCAACCCACGCTTTGCCAAAAACTAACACCATAAAATAAGTAAGTAATACCTATTGACAGCGCTACATTTAAATTGTCACCTCTACAAAAACCCACATCCAAAAAAAAATTAATGAAATCAAACCTGAATTCCTTTTCAAAACATTTCGTGTGCCCAGCCAAATTTGGACTGTATTTCTATATAAGGTTAAATATTTTTAGTGGCGTTGCGCGTGGCCAAAACTAAAGACCAACAAAATTTGCCTTAAGTTTTGGTCTTGTGCGACTTGTCGACACGCTCTTGTTGACTTTGAAATTCGATTTAGAGACTACGCAACCTGCCCGATCTTATCAGCTGCCGTATCTTATCTGTGTTACTTGGCTGCAACACAATTTTGAGTTGTACAAATTTGTGTTAATTACGTCACTAAAAACAATATTCATTAGGCATAGCGCCCGACAATTGAACGGGTTGGGCTGGGGCGGGTCAACTGGCAAACAATTAGCGTTCCCAGCATGTGGGAGTTCCGGAGGGTATGTTACATAAACTCTTAAGTGATTAAGGTCAGTCCGTTAATTAGAAGACCAATAAATGAAAGTGGGTGAGCTTCGGGAATGAATCTAAGGTGTTGTATATATGCATATATAGCGGCTACTTTGAAGTGCACTCGCTGCAGTAGCTTCTGTGAAGGGGACGGGCTTTTTGCGAGAAGCCCTAGAGAGCTTATTGCATCGGGGAAATCTATTAAATGGACTAAACAATGTGGTATTTTGTATGAAAATTATGATAAAGTTATAATATCATAATGATAAGTTTTGAAGGTTTTATAGTGATTTTGGATGAGGTTCAACAAACAAAATATACGTACGCCTGACTTAAAGATTCTGATATGAGCTATAATCAAATAATAAGCATTGAATTTATGTAAAACATTTTAGCTTAAGTTTATGATAAAAAGAAAAAACGATTAATGAACATTCCAGAAGAAAAACAGTATTTTTAGAAAAAACAATAAGTTATTTTGAAAGGCAATTTATTGTGTTTGGATAACTGAGTAAAAATGTGTGCCCTCTTTGTCAATATCTAGGATAACTGTGGGTTGACCCATGTTTGAAAATTGGATTTTAACAACTTCATATGTTAAAGCTAGCAATTTTTCAATGGTAAACCTTTCTGACGGGTTTTTATTTCTCAACGCTTTTTTTTCATTTTTAATTAAATGCTGACAATATTGCAACATGTGGCTGGCCACATTTCAATGCAAGTTTACCTAACGACAATTGACAGACATCAAAATAAACGGAGTAAAAAATTCAAAAAATTAATATCCGAGCTGTGTATGCCCAGCTGCATGCCGACTCTCTGTGTCATGATTTTTTGGCATTGCCACAGTGACATGTTGGCCAAAACGGCGGAAATATCAAACAATTGGACAGTGCTCAGTGCCCAGGCCGTCACTAACAAACCATTGCAAATGCCGAGGAAAAACTGAAAACCGAGTTGCCGAGTTGACATTTTCCAAAGGGACAATTGCACATGGCAATGCGAATAGGGAAAAACAAGTGGTAATGCCCAGGCCCATTGTTTCGCCTAGAGAAACAGCTGCCAGAAACCGAACTGAATCCCTGGGCTGCCTTTGTTCTATAAACATTTTGCGCTGTTAAAATTCAACTTCCGCTTTGGAAATATTTTCTCTTCTTTTTCCGATGTTTTTTCTCTCTTCTTTTTGCTTGACTTGATTTTAGTGCTGATTTATATTGTATAGCTCGGCACGGCCTGCAGCCATATATTGAATATCAAATATGATTTTAAGACGCTGCCAGCAAAAAAAAAAAAAAGTACAAAATTGCCTTGAATTGAATTTTATGTCGCAGCAGCTTAGGCCCTGACGTCGACGTTGACGTTGACGCTGATTCTGATTCTGACTTCGACTCTTAGGTTCTGCCTCTCGCTCTTTCATTTTTTACTGCACTTTACTTGGCGCAACAATAAATTGCCTTTTATATATACATAGAATCTTCGGCTGCATTATGTATGACTACCATGAGATAAACGAGCGTATATATACATATATATAGTATGTATATGTATATATATATTTTTTTATATATATAAATTCTCTTTGTGGCTTTGCCATTTATGTTATTAATGCGGCGCATGCCTTGCGGCTGCCTTTGTCTGGGCCCAGGAACCTGTTTGCCCAGGAGGCTTTGCTGCCTATTTTTTTTGTATGCCCTTTCGGAGGGTCTTATTATATTGCCAAGCGATACGTAACGAATGTTGGGTATATGAGGCCTCATGATCTAGCATATAAGGTAAGGTTCTTTGTTTAGTATCTTATTTTGTTCCGCCTTTGATGGCATATATGTATCTATATCTTGCGTGTTAATATTGGGTTTCTTGCACAATATTGTAGTATCATATATGCGGTTGACACCGATTTGATAGACCGAGGCCCATATAGGTTTGATTTTAGCTCATAATTGTAGTTTATAATAAAAGATCTATTTTGACATATTACTCATGCAATATTTGTTATCGTTTTGGTATATTTGTAAATCGGAACACTTTATTATACACCCTTTTTAATTTCTGACTAAGAATTTCTGTTGTTCTTAGCTACGTTTAGATTACCAACTAATCTTTAAAAAAAAATGCAGCTGCAAGGGTATTTTATGTTCGTTGAAACGCGAATAGCGGTTGTCTATCTTGTTTTTTCTTCGCATGAAAATCAAAGTTTATAGCTGAGCATATAAAAAATATCGTCGATTGATATCGCTTTGGCATTTGATGTAAGTGAAACGCGTGCAGCGCAAATTTCATTAAATTTTAGCAGTTGCCCGCATATTTTACAGATGCCATAATTAATAGCCATGTGGAGGCTTTTGATACATTGTAGAAAACTTGCCCGTCGGCGATATAATTACAAGCGTATTTTACAGCACATGTGGAGATCGATCCGAGAAGTTTCTCTGCAGCTTTTAAATGGGCTTTGGCTAGGGTGTGTAAGCGGCTAGCGGCTTTTAACTTTTAATTATATTCTTTTGATGTGCCTTCTTTGAACTTCTTTCTGGCGGCTGATTTAGCAAATGGGTCAGAAATTACCAGGGCTAAATAGTCGATATGTTCATTAGAAAAAACGAGTGGAAAACTAAAGTAGCTATTTTGTTCTACGTTCTGCGTCTATATTTTTGGTATTTTATAAAGAAACCAGTAATTGTCACTATATACCCAACAGATTTCTCAGTATTTTCCCATTTATATGAACTAAAGTATCAGAAAGTTATATCAGTCATATCATTTCCAGTATTTGGTAATCTGTCCTGATAGCAAAAACAACACGTACGAGTCATTTGCCACTAACGGCACAGTTCACACTTTGAAGTCGAACAGAAATTGGTGCTATATCTAATGCAACCCATTTATGAACCCATAAACTTCACACAACAGTAGCCAATTGCAGAAACAGCTCTCTAACCACCGTAAAGCAACGCGCAATCTATTCCATTTCGCATTGTGACGCACGTATCACATCTGAGTTTTTTTTTTTGGCTGCCTAATAAAACTGGAAAGTCTATCACCGCATGTTCTACTTCGCATTTTGAGTTGCACTCGTGTCAGACAAATCGTCAACAATTCAAAACGAAATGGAAAATTATAGTGTGCGATCAGTTGGTATTTCAGTAGTTGGACTAAAAGCACGACGGATACAAACCACCGAATCGGACGAACACAGACACCACACATTATATGTGTGTGTCTCCGGAGTGACAGCGGCAGACAGAGCCAGGTAGATGGGTGCTTATGGCATCCAACTGTAAACCGGTTCACGCGACTGCGCAGCGGCAGAGAATGGCCGGCGCGTCGGCTGCGCATGCGCCGGAAAACCTGTCCAACGATTTGCTCTGCCCCCAAGACAATGTAATGGAAGAGCATCGGCGCACAACAACAGCCTCAATGGCGCATCAATTATGCTAATGAAGCTTTAAATGTGTCTTGATATTGAAAAACTTGTACAGGTTTTTCACAAAAAAAATAAAAAGTTATGTTGCCGGCTGGTGCAGCTTAGCCGGGTTTCCTATGCTGCTGGCAGAAAATTTCAGTCTCAATAAAAAAAAAAGATCTAAAGACCAATTTGCATATGGCGACCTTTGGCACTCACCAAATATCTCTCGAGCCGGGCCCACACCTTTCAGCCGTGTCATTTTCACAGCGATATTACACATTCTGTTTTTCTTGGCTAACGAGCTTTTGTTTATATTTCACGCTTTTGCCAGCAACGGGGACGGCTCTGACCCTGAGCTGATTTATCCAATAGTTTATGGCCGACACGTAACTGGCTTTCATGTAATGCATGTGCGCAATATTTCTTGGTGGCATTTTAAGTTGCCGTAAATGAGAGTATTTGTACAGATTTATCCTCAATCAGGCTGCACAAATTCCCCAATGTCATGTAAAATGTCAGAGCTACAGTTATTCTGATAAATATGAAAGTCGATTGCCTTAGAACTTAATGCATATCTTATTCCTCCATTTTCACTGTACGCTGCGGATTTAAATTTTTGTGAAGGTTTATTGAATTACCTTAAGTTTGGACTACAATAGAACTAATTTGAGAGTTTCCCTGATATGTTATCTTTTGCTCATGAATTTTGCGCTTTACTTTACTTATTAACAGGTTTATTATTCTAATATTTTCCCAGAACGAAAATCAGCAAGAACTATATATCTATATTATTTTTTTATATTTAATTTTTAGTCAAGCTAAATTTTTATATATATTAATAATTTTCTTCTTCCTTCTGTACTCATTTTTCTCTGTACTGGTCGCTTAACAGTAATAATAATATGTTAACACGAGTAACAGCTGTTTGCATGATTATCTTGTCAAGTCTCTAGATCTTACAATTGACTATACCTATTGTCATTAAAACCCAGCTATTGGTATTGAAATTTATATATTTCGATAAATACTTATGATGTACTTTCTGATAGCAGATATATTTAAAAAAAACACATTTTGATCAATTTATATTTCGATTTCCCCCGCCTAACTAAAGATTATAATTTCATTAAAAATATTTTAAATATGTCTATAAAATATTATTTGGTAATCATATTCTGCTTAATCCTTAATCCTTGTATAAACATAAATATTTCCAAAAATCTGTTCAAATAGTTATCTAAAGTTATTTGCAGTATTTCAAAGCTGAAAGAGAGGTAACCATATACATATAACGTACATACATATATATAAAATCATAAAGTTCAACTTGGCATGCTTCGTAAAGTTGCACTTATAACCGCGGGGTTGCCTTGGAAAAGCCAATTGCTGGCATTTGGTTGCAACGAGGTTTACGATTATGATTACGATTATTATGAAATTTTTTATGCATTGCATTAAATGCAACGTTGAGCTCGGTGAGCTCTGGTGCTGAGGTTGCTATGCAAATATTGTGAGGAATATTATGGGTAGGTGGAGATTAGTGAGGGGTGGCTTAAGTTAAAGCATGGACAAAGTCGGCAATATTTAATGCTAATCATAAAGCCAGGCAAAAAACTTTAAACTATGTAAAATCCAAAAAGCAAATTCCAAACCAAAATCCGTCAGCCAAAAATTATAAAAATAAAATTAAGTATACTTTAAAAGTAATTTAAAATTCTATAAGTTTTATGTGGGCTAAAAAAAAAACAAACTACAACAAATATAAAGAAAAGTAGATATGAATATTGAAAATTCATCGATATATTATACCCAAATAATTTTCTACACTTATGTCTATGCAAGACAGTAAAGTTGTGCAGCGAATAACTTTTATTTTATAAATAACCGAAACCAAGTACTATCAAAGATAGTATAGCCATAACCATGCCAAAGAAAACTATGGAACTATAGATCTTTTTGCATATGCGTATAGCCTACCATATCGGGCCTGAAGTAGACCTGTTGCGTATACATGGAACTTTTCAATGAGGACGTCTTATCCGGAAATAATATGCATTTGCCTGGCATTGTTCCTCTGCCTGAGCCAGCATTAATTGTTGATGTTGTTGTTGCTGTTGTTCTGGTTGTTGTGTTATTGTTTGCTGTCAGGTGATGATGGCCAACGCCCACGTCTGTTTTCTGTGCTGTCAAACTGCTCGTCGAGTTGACTTTTGAGGCGTGTGAGAGGCGTTTCATATGCGTCCACATCTGATGCCAGGGCGCCGCGTCTTTCTATATAGTTTATTTTGTTTCGTTTTTTATTTTATTTTTTTTTTTTGGGGGGGTTGTTGGGGTGTGGCGTACACGCAGGAAGAAGAGTGGTTTGTTGTTGTTGTATAGTTTTTTTTGTTTGCGTGTGTATATGTAAGAGAGTGTAAAGGATTGTATTGAGTTTGTTTGTTGGGTGTACGAAAAAATAGAAATAAATACAATTTTATTTTAATTGAATGCGGCCAATTTTTCAGTATTCAAAACTATAATTTTAGGTTATGTAAATTTTTTAAAACTTTATTTTAAATAAACAATTGCTATATAGAGTTTTAAATAGTAAATGGGTATATGTCATAAATTTACTGCCATAATATTTTGATATATTTAAACTTATGATATTTGAAAATTTGCAAAACAGTTTTTCAAAAAATCACAAAGAGTTAAGAGTCGTTATAATGGCATAATTGTGTTTAGATCAGCTTTGTAAAGCCATTTCAAGTTTTTTTTTAACTTTTTGCTTAAATTATGATATTTGAGAAGCTCTTTCTCTGTCACCCTCCCTCTCTAGTATATTTGGTATATATGGATGTATATTATATACATACTTCCTTTAGTTGCCAAGCTAGTGAACCCCAAACAACATTCAACCGCACGCACTTGGCACATGGCACACACTTAGCACCCTAACACATATACACGAATCACACCCCCCAATGTACTCAGCGAGCCCCCCATGTCTCAGCTACTATGATGTCATGCACTCGACTCTTAACAATTCACAATCCATCCAACCAACACTAGCACGCGAACAATTTAAATTTCATTCGCATTTACTTAATGTTTTTATATTTTTTTTTAGTAAGTACATATATGTAGACAGCATGATGTCAACCTTATAGACTGAAACGGCAGCGTTGCGATAGACGCCGGAATTTTGATAAGGCAACTTTTGTGTAATTGTCAGAGCAATTTGCTTGATAGGGCTGACTAACTTGGTTAACTGGAATATTTATGACGATTTCATGTTGAGGTAGTCAAGCTATTTTTGTGAAGAATTTTAAATTTCTCCAAAACTGTGAATCATTGTTGATTGAAGACGAAAATGCAGATTATTTGAAGAACATATACAAAGTTGAGCTGCATGAGGTATTTAGTATTAATTAAATATATATACATATATAATATTTACGGTGTCGAAATACTTGGAAATAATAGTTGATTTTATTACGCTTGATATGGGAATAACAATAGGCGCGAATTTCGACTGACTAATTATTATGGATACATAAAAAAAAGCATGTGGTATAAAGACATTTCTATTGATTTATTCATTTATTGTAAAGATTTCACTTTGCCGTAGTTTTTTTTTTAAGTTTTCTTATGTTTTATATTAATGCCTTATCTCAATAAGTATTATTACAAACAATTTTTGTTTTAATAATTGAAATTTATTTTAGTTTGACAAATTTCAAAATAAAACTTTCTACGTTTAAAACACCCTCAGAAAATAGTCGCTAATTAGCTTTATATTACCGTTTACCCAGTTCCCCCATCATGCAATAAATATATATCGTTTGTTGTGTGCCTATGGCTCTGGCCAAGGCTAAGCCCACAAAACATGCATATGCCACACACAAAGGCCCCAATCATAATATTCATAGCTCAAATTTACAAACCCCGGACCCAATGCGGTCAGCAATGCATTTAAAAGTCATGCCCTTGTCGCTAAATGGGTCTATGGTTTTGGGGTCTCTAACCGCGCTGTGCTCACGTAATACCACAGAGTTGGTGGCAGAGAGAAACGGTGCGAGAGTGAAAGAGTAAGACTGCAGGGGGGCCTTTCTCCATACATCAGCGACGCAAAACGCTAAACAAATAAAAACGATTTCCGTTCGTCATGCAAACAGTTGTGCACCCCTCCGCCCTCCCCACGCCCTTTAGCCAAAAAAAAAAAAGGGCAACACGCTGCCATTTGGCAAGTGCAACAGCAGCGGCGGCTGCAACAGCGGCAACAGCAGCGGCAGCGAACGGAAGCAATGAAAATGGGCACAACAATTGCCTCGGCTTTAGTACCCACACACATGGGTGTGTGTGTGTGCGTGTGTGTTTGTGTTGCTGTTGTTGTTGCCATGACCCACGCCGCCCTCTGCGCCGACTGCATTTATATGCATGCATATAGCTCTTTTTTTCTTAATTCGTAAACAATTCATTAAAACGGGAAATGGCAATTAAAGCATATGCATGATATGTCATTAAATTATATACAAGAGGACGTTGTGATAGAGTGCCCGACTTGGTGATACTCTGTAGCAAGCCCCGTATTGCTGGAGAGAATGTCTGACTAGAAGTTACTCTGGGACAAGCCGCGAAATGGCCTATCATAACTTAAATATAACTTCAAAAATGTATTTTTTGAACAGAACCCTTGAAGATATATAAAAGTTAATGACAGTTGATATACAGAAACATACTGAATAAGGAATAAGATATCTCTAGTATCTTAAATCTTCGAGAGATTAAAAAATTATCGATATTTTTTAATTTGGAAATTGAAATCTAGACGCTTCCCTTTGTATGTTGGATGCATTTGCACAAGTTTAATATACCCTTTACACATTTTAAATGGTTATAATATATACATGGCATGCACAACATGTGGAAGAAGGAAGTTTGCCATGCGAGGCTGTACTGAAGGAGGTCAGTTCCCAGTTCGCATATTAAAGATATTAAATATTTATTAAAGTCGCGCCCCCCCACAAAGATAGCAGGTTGCTGTTTAGCTATAATGCGATGTGAATCAAATGCTAACCGAGTTACTCACGCATTCACTCACACGCACACTCACACACTCACTCGTACACTCACTCTCGCACTCACACAATAAGCGCTGATTGCAATGCAACTGATGAGGGGGCCACGTCTCGAGCTGCATCTTTCCATGATTTTACTTTAGTTTCGTCTTGTCTTATTTTTTATGCCATGGCTCGTTTAATGCAAGTCGGGCGGGGGTTGAGGGGATTGCATGCGCAAGTGCAGGGCGCTTAACTCAATTGCATGTATGCAACAATTCGTTGCAGCTTCGCACTGTGAGCAACAACAAACTAGATGCAAACAACAACAACAGCATTTGGCATGCAACATGTTGATGTAATATGCAAATTTGATGCTGTGCGCCCCATTGTTTCGAGTTTTTCCGTAGAAATTTGCTAACGTCGAAGTCGTAGTCAACGCTGGCTTGTTTAAGGCGCAAGAGGAAGCTGCTGCAAGCTGACAGTTGGAAGGGACAGAGAAAATCTTGAATATATATATATTATGGGTAGCCAAGATAAAGCGTATGTTTACTTGAACATTCAGTTATATATAATATAAAATACAAACATATTTTATTTATATTTTATATCATCAATTTGATTAAAGTTTTCTTATGTATTTTGCTCAATTATTAAAGTAAGCAATTGAATGATTTTTTTAAAATTTAAGAGTTTTTTTTTTGTATTTTTTTTGTTTTTAACAGGACAAAAAACTGTGAAAATCAATAATATATGCAAAAAATATTTTTTAATATACTTCGCTAATTTCAGTTTTGAAGAGACAAAAAAAATAATTATTAAAGTACGTAAATTTAATTTTTAGTCTTTTCATTAAGGTTTCACAAAAGTCCAAAAAAATAAAAACGCACAAATATAAAATTCATAAAGCTGGGCGCACGCTTTAAAACTCTTTTAAATCTTGTAAGGAAATGAGATTTAGAAGGTTATCTGCTAATTTATTTGGATAAACATATTTAATTTTCGATCTGCCTCTATTTCATTCGAAATACCAACCTAATGCAAATATACATCTAGTATGCGCGCCCTTTTCGTAATATGACCGCACATCATCTCTCTTATTTTTGAGGTCAGCCCTTTCACACTTTACTTGCCACACTTGGCGGCACTTGGCAACCCACTCTTTATCAATTTCACCCAATTTACATGTTGCCATATAAAAATTAACACACTGCTCTACATAAGAACTGCTGCCCACCAAATGCAATCTATCAAAGTGCATTAAAAATAAAACTTGCCCCTCTGCTACAGCTGGGTGCACGTTTCGGGCGTTTCGGTTTTGTTTTTATGGGTCAAAGTGGCCGGTCCGCTTAATTGTGATATATCACTTCACTCCGAGAGAAACAGCATTAAGATATAATAAAAAGCAGTACAGCGGGTAGAGAAGTTCAAAAGCTGCGCCGAAGATCGTGTTAAGATATACAAAAGTTCAATTAAAGTTTTAGCAAATATTTGCAGGAATGGGAAATATTTTTCAGGAAATTACTTGTATGATCATTTGCTATACTCTGTGAAATTGGACAATTTTTTTTTGACTTTCTTGAATTTATGGACTATAGAATAGAAAATTTACAAACCAATATAATCTTTTCAAAGTTCTGATAACATCAAGAAAGCATAAGAATCTTATTCAGAATTTAGTTATATTAGTTTTACTAAAAACGCCTTTACGCATAAAAAAAAGGCAAGTAAATTTATGAATTAAGATTTAAACTAATCAAATTAAATTTTATATCTTATGGGGAGTCATTTAATTATTAGGTTTCCAAGAAAATATTCATTTAAATTCGTGAATAATGTTTTACAGCATGGGAATTATTTTATTTAAATAAAAAATTTAATCAAAATTAAATATTTTTAACTATACCAATTTATTTATATTAGGATAATGTAGGAACAATTAAAATCGTGTACCATTAGTATGTCCCTTTCTCAAATATCTGATTTCTTTGCCGATTTTAGCCCTTTTCTCATACACTTATCTTCTTTTAGAATTTCAGCGTTAAAGCTGTTGGCAATTTGTTTGCAACCCAAAATTTTTTTTGTATGTTTCTGTGGCAATTTTTACCCCACATTTTCAATGTAGTTGCTTTTTCAGTTGATTTGCTGCTACTTCTGCTCCTGCCCAATTTCCTGCTCTGCCTTTCCCCCTCTCTGACCTCTCTTACATTGCCAAAAATTGCACTACTGTGTGCCATTTGGAGCTGCGACTGGAAATTCCCTTGCGTAACAGCCTCGACCTGAACCTGGGACTGTTTCTGGGCTTCGGTTCTAGCATTGAGCCTATTTGGCGGGGCGCATTTGCAGCCCTGCCCCTTTACCCACTCTACCCGTTATTTGCATTAAGCCGGGCCATTTATTTGTATATTTTATTGTGGCGCATATTTTCCGCTAAAGTTTTTCCGTATGCTTCGCTTCGCTTTTCTTTGCCTTGCCGCTCGCCTTATGAATGAAAACATTTTCGTTTTGGGGCCTGTATTATGAGAGGGGGTTGCATGATTTTCTAGGAATATAAACATATACTTATGTATATACATGTATATATATATATAAATTTCTTTGGCTCATTTTTATTTTTACGCATTTCTTGCGTGTCGTTGTCTTTGTCTGCCTTTTCTCTGTTTGTCTTTACGTTTAGTTTACTTTTAGTGGGGGCTAATGGGTCGAGTTGGGGGAACGTGCAGGTTCTACGATGCGTCGCTCTATTTTTTGACTTTGCAGATAAGCAGCGAGTGTTTGTCTCTGGGTGTGTGTGCGTGTGTGTGTGTTTGTGTGTCTGCGCGCCCACTTGCCGCTTGTGCCCCGTGTTTATTCAACGATTTTGGATGCGTGCTTGGCGGCAATTCCGACTCAAATTACCCGGTTGCAGTTTTGCCTTAACCCTAAAAATTTATTTGATTTTCTATTTATTTATTTACCTTGTCGTATTTTTTGTTGTTATTTTAGCTGTGCGTAGCGCTGCAGCTGGGTTTAGTGTTACAGTTATTTTGGGTGTTGCTATTTATGAGCTAATTTATGGGGTCATAATTGCTTCTTATGGAGAAAACAAGTGTTTGCGCGTTTTCGGTGGGTATTTGGTATAATGATATAACTAAATATTGCTGCGGATATGAGCTTTGAGAAATACGATTTTCGGTAGTTTCTTTTTAATCGAGAAAATGACTTTGACAAGAAAGTTAACATTTTTCTTTTAATTTTTGAAATTCAGTAAAATAAATAGTATTTTCTACAAGAACTCTAAAATATAAATAAAATTATTTTTTAATATAAATAAATAATAAATTCTTATAAAACTTGTCTCAGTTAATTTTAATTTATTTATATTTATATTCTTTGTATAACATGTGGGCAACGTTTTCATATTAATTATTAAATTTTAAGTAAATAATTTGTACTTTTTAGTAAATATTGTAATAATTCTGTTTTGCTAATTTCTCGAATAATATTTAAAGAAACATAGGGAAGAGTTTTTATTGTTTTTTAATATCCTCTAAAAACTAAATTTTGTTTACCGTACAAAAAGCTTTTGCCATTTTATTGTTGTTCTCAGAAACAATTGGAAAACAATAAAATCATTTTGTGATTTATTTTTATCTTTAGCTGGTTCGTTTTATTTTTCTTTGTTCTCTTCGGCAATACAATACTCAATTTTATGACTACAAAATTAGAAAATCGTTGTGTTTGATTTGAGAGCTTGTCATTTATTGGTCAAATTGAATAATCTTTTTGTTATAAAAATAACTCAAATACAATTTTTGAAATGTGCATAGTTTAGTTAGTAAGGATTGACGCTTTCTCTGCTCTTTTCTCTCGTTCTCTTTCTTCTCGCTCTCTTAACATTTTCCGGCTATTAACTCTATTATATTTACGATCGGCTACACACTTTCTACACCTCTTTCCCTGCACATTTTCCCATCAAATTGGTCACCTTACCCCGACCCGCTCGCCCATGAGGCCTGTGTGCGCATTCAGCCGTGCAGAGAACATTTTTCATTTTAAAATTCTTTTCTTTTTCATTATTTTTAATTTGTTGCAAAAACACTGAAAATGTAACAACGCGAATATGAATTTGTTGTGTTCTAAATGTTGCTGTTCCTTTTTGTTGTTGTTGTTGTTGTTGGCTCTCTGCCGTCAAATTGAAACGCGCAGCACAAAATAAATTGACATTGAACGTAAAATTTATTGAAATTGTTTACGTGGGGGCTGCAATTGTTTTGCGGTCGTTGTTGTTGTTCCTGTTGTTTTTTTTTTTGTTGGCTTGTTTTTTGCGCCGAGAGTCGCTTGAAAATATTTTACAACCATTGGAATAGATTTCATTTCATTTCTTTTAATACCCTTGCAGTGTGTGCATCATAATTTAGTCACGAATAACGTAACACATGGAAGGAGACGTATCTAACCCCATAAAGCTTATAATATTATTGATCAGTATAAACCAACAAGTCTGTCTCTTAGTTTTGAAGCTATCATGTGAAGCTTATCGCAGCAATCGTTTGAAGAATGTGAAGAGATATGTGACCAGATGTGGTGCAAGTGTATTCAATTTGCGACACTCTAAAAGTGAACCATGTTTTCTTGCTTTAGCTGAATTTCACCCAACACACACACACACACGCTTTACCTAACACATTTCTCCCACATAGCGATGCATGTTTTCTGCTCCAGATACGCGACTTAAGCCCTTTGGCAACTGCACTCGAGTGCAGCGAGGCTTGGCCATATGGCCAGAGATGGAACTGGCCAAACTGACCGTGCAGACAATGTCCGTTTGTTTGGCTTTTGGTACCGTATATACAAGTAGTGTACATTTTCTAGCTATCTGTGGCAAAGTCCAGCCAAATGCTCGCCGGGCACGTACCAAGTTTTTCTCGATTTTCTTGCCGAGATTTTTGCTGTTTGCTTTCCATTTGCGAGCGCACTGCTTGAGTGAGTCGCCCTGGCGCTTCCTACTCATAACTTTGGTGCTGTCTCTGTGCCGTGTCTCTGGTTACCATTTTACTTGTGCTTCGCTTTGTTTCAGCTTTTGCCTTTGCTCATATTTCTGGCCTGGCCACTAACGGGGCAAAAACTTTGAGGGCCAATGGCTTTTTAAGTGTGACTAATTATGAACTTGTCTTAATGTCTTAAGCACTTGAAGCGTTAGGCCGTTGGGTTCAATGAACCTCCCACCTTTCCTCCTCTCACCGACATTCACTGTCCAACAAAATGACCCCGAAAAAGTGCAGCATTGATTTTGTGCCTTATGCATAACGTTTCGGGCGTTGCCAAAACTTGGCTTAAAGAAAACTGTGAGGAATAAAAAATGAGGCACACAGAAATTTATCGACCTTCGCTGCTCGCCTCTCTCGTACAGCCTTCAACGTGCTCAGCTTCCATTTTCCAGTTGCCAGTTGCTAAATCTATTGACAGCAGCCCCAAACAAACTGCATAACAACTGCGCAAATATTTGGCAACATTTTGTTGCAACGTCGCGTTGCGACATTCAGGAAACTGAGGAAATTATGCAGGCAATTTGCTTCCAGACGAAAATTCTACATAGTACAATTTGTTACGAGTCAATAGACTAAAAAGAGTGGCCAGACAAACTGGCAGAGCTCAAGTATTTGGCATGCACTACTTACGAGCTCTCAGGTAATCAGTCAGTTTGCTGGCAAAGCTGGCTTCGAGCCAAAGTAAATTGAAAAGCCAAGCGAATTAAATTCTGAAAGTCACAAACTTATGTGACTCAAAAGAATTGCATTAGTCAACATTAAAATTATCTAATGCTCAACTGGGACACGCTTAAAAAGGCACAATAAAGAGACAACCAAAGAGCGAGCTTAAGAGCGGGAATTTACTCAAATTTTACTACTAAAGTCACCAAAGTCGAGCTTCAGCAAGACTAAGCTTCCGCTCTCTTTATATAAACCTCTTCGTCTCTGCTGTATTATTCCAATAATTTATGAAATATTTGTGATGAATACAATAAAATAAATTATGGGATAAAATGTAAATCTAAAATTGCTAAATAAGATTTACGAAAAGGGAAAACACCCAAACTAACACTTCATTCCTTCTGTTGAGACTCAAATCCTCTCGTAGAAAATACTCTAAGTCGACATGTTTGAATAACTCATGAAATTGAATCTCTGCAGTGTTCCAAAAATATAAATAAAATGATATTGTATAAATAAAATATAATATAGAGTCAAAGTTGTCCGGCATTCATCAAAGACGAACTGTATTTCTCATATATGCATTATTATTTTGTTTACGTTCTTTCTGACTAGTTATCCCGTCCTTCAATGAATGGGAAGAGAAAAATTAAAATATGACATGAGACGAATTTTTAGGCCTTTGTTATTTTGGGAGCACTTAATTAGAGAGGTAACAAATCGCATAGTGAGACAAAAGTCAATTCTACCTCCTGAGTATTCCTAGACTAGTTCTCTATCAGTTCTTATTTCAATATCAAAAAATAATTTTCTAAACTGTCTTTTTTTTACAAACTGTTAGAGGATCTTTTATAATAAAATGTTTTAATTAAGCTAGTTATAGGCAGCCAAAAAGAGAGAACACAGGCTCAAATTCCAGGCTAAGGTATGAATGTTATTGTGCCTTAGTTAGCAGTGCTATTTTTCAGTTATGTTGAATATATTCCGGAGGTTTCTGGCGTAATCATAACAATAGCTTTACTCTTTCTTTCGTTAGAGCGAACTAACTTTCTCCCCCGAGACCAATTCTAGTCATTCCGCACTGACATTCTGTACTGTGTACAATTAGAAGAGCTTTTAAAGTGGTATTGTACAAGGGAGAGCTTATGTGCTCTACTCATTTAGTGTGAACTCCTTACTTAAGCACACAGTGGCCATCGATCATGTAATCGCAAACACGATTCATTTAGTTTCTGTGTTGGCCCAGCATAGATACGAGTAAGCGATTGTGCCTATCTTAAGTCCGTGCTGTATTGTCGGGTATCTTTTGCAATTCATTATCTTTGTTTGTTTGGCTTTTGTTGTTGTTGTTGCCGTTGTTATTGTTCTTGTTGTGCAGAGCCTAAGCAAACCCTACAAAAATTGTTAGTTACCTGACAAGGTTTATAGGCTGCCCGTTTTAGGCCAGGTTGACATAGTAGCCGGCAGAGCAGTATGCAAAAATGGAGAAGAACAGAAAACAGAGTCAAAAAAGTCGACTTGGATTAGCTTTAAAAACGAGCAGAGTCTAAAGAGCTTATGCTCTGTAGATGATGAGACCACAATGCCAACAACTCAGATAGACGCTGCTCAGATAAACACCCGACAGATAACAGTGTTAACAAAATAATAACAAAATAAAAAGCATTTACATACACACACATAAATGCACAGATATATACGCAGCCCAAAGGCCAAGTACATGGGGGAATGGACCAGGGGACTGGCCATTAGTGAAATGCCGACAAGAGTTGGTCAGGAACACGCCAGGAGCGACCCGACAACAAATGTGAACATGGCTTAGTATCAACAATGAATGTGAATATACTCACATTTTTTTTGGCTCAGCTCACGACTAATTTACCACATCCGAAATGACCTTTATTGTCGCCGAGGGATTGACAGAGCTGAGATTAAAGTTTTCGAGATTTCTGGATTTTTATTAGCTAGAAAGATACGATATGTATGTACCACAGAAATCTTTGAAAGCCGAAAAAGAGGACTTTGATTTTGGCGGGTTAGATAAGTTCCATCGCTTTAATAATTTAACATGGACTCGGACAGACTGCGTCACTCTTTTTAAGGTTTGCAAAAAACTCTGGCATAGATGGAATTGGAAAGTAAAATTTAATGATATAAACAAATTAAATTTTCTAGAAATGAGATTGTTTGATGTGTGCAAGTTTCTTAGCTAACAATTACTTGCCAAATGGCAGCTGTTTGGGAAGAAACATCATCAATTTAATTAGTTAAGAACTTGCATAGCGTTTCACAAACGACGCATATAAAACATTTGGGAATTCAAATCACAATTGGTTAGCCCCACGATTAGAATGACTGTATAAGATGAAAAATCTTCTAATCGGACCTGATTGTGGAAAACCAAAAAAAGAAAGAGATTTTTGACTTCAAGAAGAAATTAATTTGAAAGGCCAAACAAAAACTTGAATTCACCTAAGAGAATTATACAAAGTATTATATAAACATAGGAAATTATCAAGCAAATGCAAATACATTTTGCTTCCTTCGTTTTTTATACCATATAGCTCAAAAGTCTTCAGAAACTGGTATTTTATTTAATTCGATTTTTTTTTTAGTTTTTCTTGAACACCCTTTACTTTCAAGTGAGTTTCGCATCAACAACTGATCGATAAACTCTAGTTGCCCACTTAACAAACCCATCGATTTAATTCATATCTCGAGACTGAAGGAGTTGTCTGAGTGGCTTCCATTCTCAGGCTCTCCCTGTACCATGCCAGACATGGTAATCATTTCATTTTCACATCACAAACCGAAACATTGGCGGAAACTTAATTGTAATTTATATGTGTGTGTGTTTGTGTGTGGCGACTATCGGCTCTTGGACTGTTGGACTGGACTCACCTTTGGATCGAGTATGCTGCGCTCCAGGCTATCCTCACGATTCATGGTCGTTGCTGTGCTGCCTGTGCCGCTGCTGCTGCCACCACCGCCGCCACCGCCGCTGCCGCTTCCTCCTTGGCTGCTGCGCTGGCTGCTGCGTTCGCGTTCGCGTTCATGTTCCAGACGCAGACGCGCACGTTCCACACGCGCCAGCGTGGGACTGTCCAGTATGGAGGGTGCGCGCGAGGGGGGGCGTGAATTGTTTGTTGTATGCAGTTGCTGCAGTTGTTGTTGCAGCTGCTGATGCTGCTGATGCTGCTGTTGCTGCTGCTGCTGCAGCGTCTCTAGCGTGGCGCTGTTGTTGGACGACGTCGAGCCCGGCGTGGGCGTGGCCGATGAGGATGAGTTGGTCATCGTTGCCGTCGATGTGGTCGATGTGGTGTGCATCAGCATGTTGCTTTTGATTTTTATTTTTTGTTTTGATTATTGAGGGGCGTTTCAGGAGCGAAGATTTGTTGAGAGTGTTCTCTCTTCTGCTGCACTTGTATCGTTATATAATTTAGAACTTAACTGCAGTTGGTAATTCACGCACTTTTTATATTCAATTTTATCTGACTGTGAATTAGAAATTTAGTGAATAATTATTTAGCCTTTTAATTCGTTGCATATTGCGAGTTTTATGGTAAAAGTCACTAAATAGATTGGTCAATGTAGTTGCAGTTACTTGACAATTGAGAATCGTTTTTCTTTCTATTTTTGCAATATTTTGTAATATATTTGCATCCAAACGATCTATCTAAATATGTTTCCCAAATTGTTTTGTTAAAATAAAATAATTATATGCCCTGTTTTATGAAACTATTTTTTATCTGACCCTTATTATGAATGTACATTTTCAGGTACAAATGTTAAATTTCATTTCCTTCCCAGTAAAAGAATTTGGAAAATTAAATTGTAAAGATTTTAAAATATTCTTTTATTAATCAGAATAAGCTTTAAATAATACTTTAAGAGCCAAGCTTAATATCTTTTTAAGTAGCCTCGTCGAAATCTTTCTATTTTTCTATATCTAAGAAATATTTCCAATTAATTTAAACTAAATGTTTTTTCAAACATATGCATAAAATATATCAGAATATTTAAAATAACAGCTATATATTCTGCAACTTTTCGAATATATATTTATCCCGATGTGTATATAATTCCTGATATTTAAAGCAATATCCCGAGATTCATTCGAACAGTCCACCTTCAGCTGACCGCTACCTACACAAAGTGCACAATATTTTACGAATCTGTCGTCGTGCAACACTTGCAGCAGCCAATTGAATGGCCAATTTCTGGTTATTATTTTAGGGGGGTCTCAAATCCATCGAATGAGTGAGCAGACAAAAAAAAAGGAAAACAACAAAATCTGAAATAACGAAAAGCAACCAAAACAAAAGCAATGGCCAATAATTTTCACAAAACTGGTTTCTCGGCCAGTTGCCAAGTGTTGCAGGTAGTTTTTACTTTCGCACAAAACAAGAAAACTGATAAAATAAAAAAATAAAAACCCCATTGACGACAACGACTGGCAACTGCACAAACTGCAAGGCACAAGATACAAATGTATCTTTGAGTACGTTCGAGCCAATTTCTGGCGCTGTGCTTGTGCATAATTCTTAGGTTTGTTTGTTTGCTGACGTCTTTGGCTTATTATTTATTTAGTTGGCTCGTAGCTTTTGCATATGGCATGCCAAACACGTTTGTTTTCATATTTCCGCTGACCATTTAATTCTCTATATAACAATATCGAACACATACATTTGTTGTTTTGATTTATTTGTTAATTTATTTGTTGTCGCGTCGTATTTCTTCGCGTTGCGATTGAAAAAACAAATTTTGAATTTTTGGCAAAATTTTATTTTCAATACTGCTTCTTCTGCCTCTTGGCACGCCAAGCAAACGAGCGACCGTCGACGAGCCGAGAACCGTTTTCGAACTGCGTACTGCGAACTGCGAACTGTTCACGTCAGCTGCCCGTCGTTGACTGTGCGCGCAAGAAAAACTGGTTTGCCGTTGTATCTCGGTCGGCAACGTAGCCCATGCATCGGTATGCGGCCGTCAGCGAACATGTTCGAGCTGCAAGCCAATAAATTTCCCAGTATTATTTGCTGGCATCGTTGACTGTGGCCTGCGCAAGTTTTATATGCAATTCTTGTCAATGATGTGCGTAAATTGCTGGTAATCTCAACTTCAATACATAAAAACCATTGTTTTGAATTTGTCGGTAGAGAGTGGAATAATATATATATACATATATATTTCTTATTTTGAGAAGAAGAAACTGACACATTAAAAGTAACCAATGATTAATTATTAGCAATCTAGTCATTTTATTTATCTTATAAAACTCAATACGATTATATTGCAAAATAGTACAGATATAAATATCTGTTTTAGAACAACTTTTACCTCATTTATACGTATCTGTCTGAGTAATTGAGATAGTACAATTTCCATTACTTTTCTATATAACACTCATTTAACTTTAAGTAGAGCACACCACAAGTTGAAAACAGTAGACAAAAGACAGCGACACAGAATGAGCACTACGGCTCTACATTTCCTATCTCATATTATGAACTTTATAAATAGGTTTGTACTAGGAAAAAGTGGTAATTTTTTAATAGCTACGTTTTTGATAACATATCTAAGATTTACGGAAATGCGTGAACTTATTTAAACGAAGTAAATTTATTTATTAATTAATTCACTATCTGTCAAATTCTAATAAAAAAATGTTATCTCATTATAATTACATCATTTCTATCGTAAAAATCAAATACTTAAACCATAGAAAAGATACTAAAAATAATTGTAAACAGCTGATTTTTAGCCTTAATCATTTATTCCCAGTATGTATCTCGCGTACATATATAAATATAAGGACAATTTTTTTAAGAGAATTACGCGATTGCCAAATAGGAAAGATCTTTATTATCTATTCAAAACTGTTTTTAAGGCAGATGAAACATAATTCAAATAATTTCCCTCCTTGGGTTATTTGATTACACAAAACAAACTTAAAGAGCGCCAACAAAACTTGAAATGCCAACGCATAGCGATCGAACATGTTGGTTCGATTGTGTTCAGCCGTTATTTTGTTTGGGTAACGATTGCGCTGAAGAGGAAAAAAAACAGGTAAAAGCAGGTAAAGTTAGCGTCTTATGAGCGTTTTTATAGTAGTATCTAAATCTGTGGCTGGGTCTGGCGTGTGTTTCCTCTTTGATATTATGCCTGCCCCATTGTTTGGCTGGGCGGCATTTCAAGTGATTTATGCCGCGCGACAGCAACGACAACACAACAACATATTTGTTGCATTTCGGTTGCAGTTGCGGTTCAATGGCCCACACTTTGAGATCAATTGAAGGCGGTTCTATGATGAGCTAATCAAACAAACACTTGACAATCATTTGACTCATGGGGCTTTATCCAACTATCCATTTACTATACAAAAAAAAAAAAAATATTAAACATATTCTCCACACATGATTCATGCATTTGACGGCATGCGAATCACGCAATTATGCAAATAATCAACGCATATTTATCTTTTGGCATGGGACGTGCCAATTTTAGGCATGGCGCATGCCGCCTAATTTTGTTAAAAACAATAAAGTGTTTCCAAAAAAAAAAAATAAAACCGAAAGAAACAAATGTTTCAATTTAGGTTTCCAATTACTGCGCGTCTGTTGTCGTCATTCATGGGCTCTGCACGACTGGCGCCAACATAATTTTTATAATTTCAGATACACATTCATATAAAAACCCATTGAAAATCTGTCGCGACTTGCAGCTCGCGTTTGTTGTTGTTGTTTTTTCCCAAGAATTTTACGTGGTCTTTCGAATCATTTTAGATTTTTGGTTTTATTTTTATTTCTTGTTTTTTCATTGTCTCTTGTCTGTAAGTTGACCGTCAAGTGGTTTGATAACTTTATTAGTTGTGTTCCCAAATGTTTGTCTGTGTAATTTGTTGTGATTATCGCAACTCGATTCAATGAAGTTGTTGTGTGTGTGAAGAAATATGATAGGGTAGAACAGCTTGTATAAAGATATCACGCACAATGCAAGGTCTTAACAACAAGTATATCAGATTTTTATAAATGTTTTGTACATATTTCTTAAAAATATAATTAGGCGCTTCCGTTTATTTTTTAAAATTACTTTTGTTTTTTAATAATTAGTTATATCAAGTGAATTGTTAAAATCGGAATATCCCATTTGCAACTCTATATTTATGAACTTACAAAAACTATTCTTAAATATAATTCAGATGTTATCATCGTTGTCTCTTTTTTTTTTATATTTTGTTTATTAAGAAATCTGGTATCCTGTTACTCTATGTTAGCAACTTTTATCAGAGTGACACAATTTACTTAGCTTAGCGACGATTGTGGTTTTACAATTAGTTTAACAGATTACACATATATATATATATATATATATATATATATATATATATGTATATAAATATGTATATATGTATATATATATATACAAAAACATATTTGGATTTAATTAACGAAGCTTGTCACCTATATATAACGATCGATTAGGTCGGTTGGGTAGGTCCTCTTCAGTCGCCTTCTTCTTCGCCTCCTTAGCAGGTTCCTCGCCAGGATGTTTGGCTGGTTGTGGAGCTTTGTTGAGTAGCTCGCTGCTTGCCTGTTGACAACGTCGCCCACCATTGGAACCTTGAGGTCCTTGGCGATGTCGCGTGTGCGAATATACCATTCGGCTCCAGTTATTTTGCGCAGGGTTTTGGCCTGAATGATGCGAATTTTGTTCAGGTGTGTTTTTGCAGCTATACCGTAAACTTGAAGCCCATAACGCCACACTAGGGCAAGGATTACCTTGTAGATTAGGACCTTGTTTCGGAGCGAGAGTTTGTTTTTGGAGTTAAGGAGCCAGCTCATTCGCCTTATCTTAGATTTGATGTTGCTCGTTACTACAGAGTCGTGCTTACTAAATGTAAGTCGTCTGTCGAGAGCGACACCTAGGTACTTGTGTTGACGATATTGCTCTAGAAGTTCACCATGAAGAAAAAGTCACTTTCTTTGTTTATGCCTGCTGCCAGCGGTGCCCTAGCGCGCACACATACACGAGATTGCAGTTTTCACGTCCGATCTCCAGAGAAACACAAACGTAAGTGATCGTTGTCTCAATACGAGAAAAAACAATCAAATTAATTTCGGTTTTACATAAATTAATATATTATTTGTGCACATAATACACGATTATTGTTATCAAACTAATCACAATATATATTATGAACCATATACATACATATGCACATACCCCGATACCATAGTTAAGATTCAATAGAACAACATTTGATAGATTTTATTAAAAAGTATTTAATAGCTTTGCCTATGCATAATAAATATTTGTATACAGTATATTATTGATATTCATATGCCATAACTATTACTAAATGCCACTAAGTATGCCTGTTGCAATGTCTTTATGTCTTTTGCCTGTGCCACTGCCATATCTAGGTCTTGCCATATACGCATGCAGCGTTCTATGGAACCAAATGCTCCCAGCCCATTTCTGGGTCTGTGCCGCATTTCCGTTCCGTATTGGAAATTCTTTCAATGGGTTTTGTTCTAACATTTTCAACGTTTTATCAAAGCCGAGTCGCCAAGTCGTCTGGTCGCCATTTAAAATCAAAGTTTCTTTTGCGTTTCCCATTGTTTGCCATAGTTTTTTCTGATTTTTGTTTTTTTTTATTCGCTTGACTTTTCTCTCGCTCAGAATTACGCCCTCTCTCTCTCTCTGTCCTTCTCTGCATATCGCATGTACGGCTTGGCATATCTTTTGTATGCATTCGACGCATTCTAAAAGTTCTTTTATATTTTATATTCCTTTTTTTTATCGCAAACTTTGGCAGGGCAGGAAAAGGCGCGTTGGTTTCGACTTTGCGTGGCGATCTTTCTTTTAATTATATACATATGTATGTGTATACATATTTACATGCATACTCGTGAGTGTATATATGCTTTGTATGCATTGCAACAAACAATGCAAAAATGACATTTCCTCAAAGGGTGGCGGGTTCTGTTATCAGCTGCTTGGCATGCTGGTTGCCAGGCTGCCTCTTTTTCTTTCTTCCCTGACTTTACTGAAGATAAGCCGCGTCTATAGCTTCTTGATAATATTGTCTTATATAGAAGCCAAAGAGCAAACTGCGTTCTGATTGCCAATTGTCGATAGTAGCCGCATACCCTGTACCCAAATAAAAATGGGTAAACAAAGGGTATGTCAGAGTTGCGAAAATTAAGGGTACATGAAAAATTATATATCTGCGATTTTGTAGTCTCTATTTACGTCTAATGTGGTTTTGCAACTATAAGTATATTAAAAAATAATAATAATATAATGATCTTAACATAACAAATATTAATCATTTCTCATAATTACTTAATGATAATTAATAGATAAAGATATTTTCTGAGATTAACAATATACAATATTTACATATATAATTTATCGATTTTTATTCTACCTATGTGCTATTATATTATAGTTATAATTATAAAATATATTTTATTATTATTTCTTATTTAATAACTAAATTTAAAGGGGAAAAATCGTCTCTTTTCTTTAATTTCATATTTTCTTTATTTTCATATTTGCTACGCATATTAATTGCAGTTTCTTTTACGACTTGCGCAAAAGAAAAAACTCTTGTTTTTTAGCAGTCATCATAAATCATTGATAAAACGTAGGCATGAAATATTTTCCATTTATTTGCAATTTATATTCATTTATATGGTTTTAATATGACTTTCGTCAGCTTCCGTGCCTTGAGTCTGGTCATGGACTGGCCAAAGCAATTAGTTACAACTCGCGTCGCATGTGATAGAAACTAATGACTGCATTCCTTGCCCTCCCCTGTTCCGCTTTCAGTTCCACAAGTCAGTTGTAGTTGTACTCAAATGCATTCCAAGAAGCAAATCAAACATTTCATGTGGCGCTCCACATGAAAAAGGCCGGCGTTTCAGTGGAGAGTGTAGGGGCGCACTATAAGAGAAAATTAACTTAATTAAACTAATTAACGACCCTAATAACTTTATTTGTTTTGACAATTTCATGCGTTGTCGCGGCTCTGATTGAATACTGCACGCAGTTTTTATGGATATAGGAAATGATAGATTGTTGGTGAATTATTTTTATGGTTAGTTTATTGTTGATATTTTTATTATTGTAATTGTAATTGCTAATGGTATAGTTATTGCTATTATTAACTTTCTTAATATTTAAACACGTTTTAGATAGCGCATAAATAGAATCTATTTATTAACACATATATGCTTATTATATATAAATACATACATATATGTATTTATATTCATGGCATTTATAATTAGAAATTAATAAATTTCGGCCCATTCCTATAAATTATTATAAGTTTATTCAACATTTTCTTGCTTAAGTTTGAAAAATACATTAATCAAAATATCAAAGTTAAAGAATATTTTTTGTATTTATTTTATATAATTTTATATCCAAGTCGACTGAACGATAGTAATGTACCCTAAATATTATTATTGACTCATTCATTAATCGCAACTCTTTGGTCTTTTGCCGTGCGTATTATACGCCACACAGACTCCACAGACTCTTTCTGCACTACCCACATTCCCATAGACTTTGACACTGATCTCAAAATGATTGCGACATATTATTTCAAATTATATCATATCCTATCATATTGAAACCCTTTTCTTAATGCTCCGCTGAGCAGTCAAGACGAGTCGCATTCCATTGTCCAGCGCCAACCTTGATTGTTCTCCTGCCCAAGAACTCTGTCGCTTTGGTACCTGTTTCGATTGATATCGCAGGTAGCCCGAGCCCAAACTCAATAATCTTATTAGAATTCGTTAACAGTCGAACTACATACATTTGAATTTTAAAGAGGGGTATTCGTTTATCTGTCTTGAATTCTCCCGCGTTACAGTTCATTAAAACCATTTTGATGTTGTTCCCGTCGCCTTCTTTTTTTTTGTCTGGCTCATCAAATTGACGCCCGACTGTCTATACGCGTTTTATGCTATCGTCTGCTCAATAATATCGTAAGCAGAGGTGAAATTTGTATCTTTTCTTTTCTTTTTCAATCGAACTGCAAAAAACGCCAGTGAGGTGCGAGAGCCTGAGTCATGGAATTTAATGGAAGTGTTTGAGATAAAATCAAAACAAGGGCCGATCACGATCAGAAAAGAGCATCGGTCAACAAGATTTGATTGAATTTAAACAAAAATACATCTGGCTATGGGTTTTTTGTGTGTCTTTTATGCTCAGAAAGCATATGTTATTTTAATTGTATATTCACTTAGTGGACAATCTCAGGATATATTTGTATATATTACAATTTATGAAAACTGCATAGTAGGCATTGTGCAATTAAGAAAGTAAGAGGTAGTTTTTAAGGCTAAACAAATATGATAAAAAGATTCTTGTCTCTAAAGAATATTGATTGAAAACTGATTTACTTACTAATAATATTCATTCGCATCATGCATATATATTACTTTATACAGATCGTTGATTCTTATTGCTGGACTCGTTATATCGATACATCTATCATACAGATTATAATTTTATAGTACTTCTCTTAATATAATCTCTATATATAAAACTGTTTGTCCTGACTGACTGACTGACTTATTGTCTGACTGATTGGTGATCAACGCACAACCGTAAATTTTTACTGTAGCTACCTCATGTGACAAAGGGGCACATTAAACCGCCGCCAGTGTGGAAAAGTCGAAAAAAAAAACGCTCGTATGAATCTGTTTTGTTTCCCATTCGACCGGCCACAAACTCATTTTCAAGGATTCGAATTCATTTGAGGGGTGTTTCACACTTTTCGAAAAATGCATTCCTCCTTGGTGGAAAGGGTAGTCAAAGATTTTGTGGGCGACGTTTCGTGTTCAAATTTTATTTCAAATTTTCCCCAGATCATAAACTTTTCTAAAAAGCTCTACATAAGAACTTAATAAACACGTGTTTCACCGATTTGGGAAGTACCACCCACAACAGTGGTTAAATTGCGAAAAACGGTTGCATGAAAGCTTTTTGCTTAATATCAAATGCGGCTCAAAGGCTTAAGCAACGAAAGTTTATTCGTCAGCTTCCAGATTCTCACCGCTAGACTAACATGGGCGGAAATCGTTGTTTCCCACAGTTATGTATTTATTCGATGCACTTAAAACATATTTTTAAATAGAATTGGAGATCAAGGTGGCTAGATTTCAATTTTTCGCGGACGTGTCCTTAGTGGAAAGGTAATAGCCGGGCAATGCATACAATATACATACATACATACATATAAATATTCTTAAAAGTTAAATGAACGTTACTTAATATCACTGCAATGTGAGTTATCTCTTTTTGTTCTCGTGAAAAGATCTTTTATCTCTGCAAAGCTATGTGTGCAGTAAAAAACTGCACATTGTGCCTGAAGCTTTTATGGGCAGAGCTTTCAGTCTGCCTTTGTTTTTCAAAGTGAGCAGTGCACATAAAAAATGAACGCCGCTAAAGCTTCAGACGATGGTCATGCAGAGGTTGATTGTGACGTCACAACAAAACTAAACAATGACTGTTGGGAGAAGGTTTTTACTTATCTCGATCCAATAGAACAAATTCAATTGTCGCAAGCCAATGATCACATTCATCAGATTTTCCAAAACTACGCCAGCCGACGCTATAAGAACATTGGCACATCTCTGGTAAAAAGATTTGCCAATGAAGTATTTGATGATTTTTTACAAAATGTTGGCGAGCATGTCAGAAGCTATGCGATTCCCAGAGACATTACGGATAGATTCGCCAGATGCGAGTATTTCGAATATAAGGAAAATGAAAAGTGGACAAAAAATTTCCTAAAATTCAGGATATACAGATGCCAAAACTATATGGCTAAGCATGCGTCTAAACTTTTCATTTAAACGCGATTTTGAAATTGTTGTAAAACATTGCAAATATTTGGAAAGCTCTGAGTTCGGCGAAAGATATCTTACCCCGAGCGTACCGTACGAGATAATCTGTCAACTGCCCACTGCGAGACCAGTTTTGGGATGCTCTTCAATCAAAGCCAGGCGCACCAATGCTCAGTCTTTCCATAAAGGGTTTACCTTTGCCTGTGGAGCAATTGGAGCGAATCTGTGATATTGCCAGTCTTAAACAGCTTTGTGTATGCTGTGATACAGTGCCCAAAAAGCCTTGTTAAAGCTTCAACAGTTGGAATCTCTGCATCTGACCATGCCTTTCATAAAAAATGAACAGCTTCTTAAACTTGTACAAGGTTTACCCTATTTGCATACCCTGAATTTGCGAAACTGTTCATTAATTACAGAGCAGTTTGTGCTCGAGACAAGAGACTGGATGACCGCAAATTTGGAACTACGGAAAAGATCTATGTGCAGGGATCAGCCATTAATTGGGAAAGTCTCGACACGAGCAATAAAGAAGTCATAAATAAGGAAGAGACGGAAATGGTTCCTTTGCAGGGTGAACTTAATCAGGCATATCGATAAGCACATTTGTCAGCCGACGTAGTTAATGATTAAAAAATAAACACAAAATAAAGCTTCTTCAAAATTAAATCAACACAGTAGCAAGTTATCGGCTCGTTGATAAAAAAAACTTAAAAATTGTTCATAAAATTTAGAAAAATTATATTGAGATAATAAAATAACGAACTTAAAACTAATATAAAATTAAACATTAAACTGACTGTCTATGCTGCATCAACTCAATATTCATTATGATTTAACCCGAACAGGGGCCTTATTTAGCCATTTATAGCCGTTTGTAGCGGTTTTTAGCAGAATTTTAGTAGTTAGTACTGCATACTTTCGTGCTGTCTACATAATACGTTGAAATTAAAATTAAAATTTAAATATCTCGGGTACTATATGTCCGATTTCGAAATGATATACCTCTTTCTTCTCGTACGGATCCTATCTATCGATTGACACCAAAAAATCTGAATTCTAAGAAATGGCCCAATTTGAGAAAAACTGCTATGTTTTTTGCAAAAATTTCGATGTTGGCTGAAAATGGCTGTGACCACGTGTCGAACGAGACCAATCTTTTCAAGATCGGGGCTTTTTTGGCCGAGATACAGCGATTTAAAAAACGCCGTTATAATTTTGAAGATTTTTCGTTTTTTTCCGATAATTCGGCTAAAAATGGTCCGATTTTGGAAAGTTATACCTTTTTGAACTCGCACTGATCTCTGGAATCGACTTGCATACCACGTTTTTTGATTTTGTTTGGAAAAAAATCCAAAACCGACCTGATAGAAAATAAATTCTAATTTTTTACTGCATACTTTTTAAGTGCACATAAATAATATTCGCTGTCAGTTTGACCTGGCGCTCTTGTGGGCGTGCCCTTAAACTGCAGCAGCTGGAGAGCAGAAGATGGGGCGTGGCACTGAAGGCGCGTGCCTGAGTGCCGCTTGTCTAGACGCTGAACGCTGAAGACTCACAGAACGTCAAGTGAAATAAATTTCAATTCGTTTTGGCTAAACGACCAAAAACTAACACAGCAAAAGGCAAAAAGGCTTTCCAGAACTACTCAGAAGTGACAGGTGCTGCAACAAAACTACTCCTAAACGCTGTTTTTTTTACAATTGTGTTGACAGTTTTGTTGCATATTGCAAATTTAATTCACACACGTCATCTTTATATTCAGCTATTTATATTTGTATATTACTTTGCTATTTGTGGGAACTACATGTAAGAGGTATAAATTTATTTATACACATATTTATATTACCTTTTATAATAGCTATCATCATCAAACCATAGCGACCATTTAAATATTAATTCATTTTTTTCCTTAACAATAATTTTACGGCATTTTCAAAAAGATAACCACTTTTGTGAATTCAACAGTTTTTTATCTGCATAAAAACTTTTTTAAATTTTCGGTGTTATACACCTTAAAGTTTTGACTACCCTATTCGTACTCATTATATTTGATTTGAGAATATTTTTTATATTTTCATCAAATATATTTTCATTTATTTACTATTATGCACTATAATGAAGTTGTGGTTTTCGTATTAACTAAAAATAAAATCAAAATAAAATATTTAAAAAACAATTCATTTTATTATTATTTTATTCATTTCTTATTTTCTGTGGAATACGGGAATTTTTAATTGTGTCCTGTCACAAAAACAAAACACATTTAAAACTTATTTAAATATCTTAAAGCACAATTGATAACTTTTTCAGTACTTTACACATTTACATTATTTTTGGCCTAGCCGTATTATTTGTTCTTTAGCATCCCAATAGATGCAGTCAAGCAAAATAAAAACTTGGCTTGGGTTGAATTTTAAGGAACCCTTTCAAATCTCTCGCAGACGCTCAGCTGCGCCATCAAGCATGATTCAAGGAGCGCACAGCCGCATTTGGCGTTAATTAGTTTGGCAGCGCTGCGGGCGTGTGAATTTCACCAATCATTTACAACAGACCCTCAATCCTTGCCAGTTGCCCAATAAAAAAAATTGCCATGCGTGAGAGTTCGACTAGGCGTTACCCTGTAGTCAGTGCGAACTCTAGCACAATTTTTTAAAATAAAATAAGTGCCATACAGCACATAGAAAAATGTAATCAAAATGTTCAGCTTGGATAATAATATCTTTTTTTTAATAACTGTCCAAAGTTATGGATATATATAATTAGAATCTATCACATCTTATCTACTCTGAGAATAAATTCCCTTATCCTAAAGTATCAATACAGAAACCATTTTTAATATTCTGGCTGTATTTATTGAACTAAGAGATAGACTTGCTCTGCAAACTAAATATATGCAAATAATTTTTCTTCGATTCATCGTTGACTTGGTAAATAAAACTTTGGTAACTCTCTCCCATTCTCTCTAAACTTGGTCTGATAAATATGGCTTTTTATGACGAAAACATATCTGTAAATTTTGGAGAATCGAATATGCCGCTGTCAGGATTTTAAACTATTGTTTATTCTATAATTTCATTTTATCCACATGATGTTCATTGGGTATAGGGTATACAAATTCTGTGTATATGTACATTTTTTTTCTTGCCCTGGCCAAAAACAATTTTCATTAACAGTCCGTCGTCGTTCCACTCGTTCGGCAGACGCTGACAAGTTCAAGTCCCTCGATTCGAGCTCCGCCCAGCCCGTTTCTAGTCGTTTCTCTGATTACACATTTTAACGCCATTTTTGGCGCAACTTTTGCTGAGCTACTCGCAAAACCCTTTAGGCCAGACCAGAAAAAGTTTTTGGCCAGCACAAGAGGCAAGAAAAAAAATGTAAAGAATCTCAATGTAGGGTTAACAAGCAAAATTTGATTTATTTGATGAGTTTCTCGTGTTGTTGCCGTCGACATCGCTTCAAAGACGCATTTAATGAGCATAAAAATGGCGGATGGAGTCTTGCTTGGTTTGGCGTGGCAGGACATTTGGGAAATGAATTGCACAAAGCGATAGACGGAAAAGAAAAACTGTTAAAATAACCAAAGTTCGTAATAACTACAAAATAAGCAAGAAGCACAATTCAGAATAATTATTCTGTATACTGGCAGTAGGATGTACTCAGATAAGGGTTACCCTGTCCAAATGTCAAAGAATATAATATTTATTATTCGAAATTTTTTATATTTTATTACATCATATTAAGGCGTATCATAAATATTACCCTGAAAATACAAAAAATATTGATTTTTGGCATTTATTTTTTACCGTTTCCCCCATTGAAAATGGGTAAACAGGGTATAATGTATTTGTGCAAATGTACAAAGTGCATCTAATTTAACAGCCTTTTTAACTTAAGCGCCTCATATATGCAGTAATTTTTTGCCAATTTCTATGAATATCATGTAAGTTAACTGCGCCATCTATGATCAGATGTGCTGATTTTTGATTTGTTTTTCTTATGTATACAATAAACTGTATTGAAATTAAATTAAATGTAATTTAAATACATAAAGTTAATAAAAACTATCAAATTTTTTTAAATAATCTTAGTACTGTTAAATAGAATTCAGTGCAACATAACAAAGTCGAGGTTACCATGAAATCGATTCACTTTAAGGAAATAAAATAAATTAAGTTAACTGCCTTTTTAGGATAGCTACCTCTAATGTCTGTGCAAAGTACTCGAGGCAGCTAAACAAATTATACTGTACATGAAGTATCTTTCATTTTAGAGCTATCGCTACTACCTTATAGCTATAAATCAAGTAAAAACACCAATTTATGCTGCCCACAATTAAAATGCAATTGACTTTTTGATAATACACAAATATTCTATAGTACAAGATGTAGAAAATTTCATCAAGATCGGTTAAGAAACACAGAAGTTGTTAAATAAAGCATGTTATTTATTGCTGGCCTCGGGTTTGTGGCAGCAAGCACAAATTCCAAGAATTTTTGTATAGATGTACACACACACATTCATGCGCGTCTGCTTTGAATTCTATCAACAGCATTGCAATTGCAATGTCAAAATTTAATAGTATATTTAAATATATATCCTTATGGCATAAAATGGTTATATTATACAACTAATCTGGATCTCAGTCTCTCTTGAATCTATCGGTCATTACTGCTGATCAGTTCGTCCAGTATTTCCATTATTGTGGGGCATCGCATAGATTAGTTTTCTCCAAAACTGGGGATCATCACGGCGCAGATACGTATTTAATTTCATGTAGGTTTTCAGCTCGGAGTCCAGGTCGTTAAAGTCTTCGACTTCTGGATACACGATTAGTATCAGGCGTTTATACCGGTCGATGGAGGTGGCCTGAATAGCCATACGGAATTCGAAGCGACCCCAGGATGACTCCTTGAAATTCTTGGTCATCAGTATAATAATTCTTTTCGATTCCTCTATTGATTTTAAAATGCATGCCGGAATGGATTCGCCAATTAACCAGTCGCGTTGATAAAAACAAAGCTTGAATTCGCGAGAGCCCTTCTCCAGCTTTTCAATGTATTCTCCGACTAGTTCCAAGTCCTTGTGTGAAAATGCAAGAAATGCGTCAATTTCTAACGGTGTACTATTTTCGGGTTCCGGACGGGAAATGCAGCTTACGCAAAGATTTCTTTCATAAAGACATATAATAATGGATTTCTTAAAGTAGAAATACGTCATCATAATTATTATAATTGCGAATCCCAAAAGACTGGCAACAATGAGTGTTATTTTAGAAAATCCGCAAATATCTCTTATTTTTAAATGTAACATCTTTCCAAAATGTATTTCATTGCATTTAATATTTTCACGATCCTCAATCATATTAGACAAATCGGCAACAAACGATATCAACGGCTCAGCATCGCAATTGCATATCCATGAATTGCCTGAAAGCCTAAGTCGTATTGTACCTGATCTGTTGGAGAGAAACTCGAGCACTTGGTTATCAAGAGTTTTTAAACTATTGTTGCTTACATCCAAATAGGTTAAATTAGGTGGCAGTTGGGCCACAGTTAAATTTGCGATTCTGTTATTGGCCACGTGCAGCTCTCGAAGATTGGCATATCCATATAAGGTTGAGTTTGGTAATTCAGTCAGGATTTTGTTATTGAAGTACAACGATGCATTGCCAATAATTGGGATAGGCAAATCTGGAACTAGTCCAAGTGGCTCCATGGAAGCGCAATCTATTTTAAATCGCATTTTTGTACGATCCAAAGTGCATACACAGCCAAAGGGACAGGTTTTGTTACTAATGTCTCTTTTGAAAATACAATCACTTGAGAGTTGAGTACAAATAAAGGCAGTTGTATTATATTTATAAATCCAATCGAAGTTTGTACTTTCAGATATAATATCAATTATGCCTAATTTGGAAAATTTTTGAAGATATTTCATCCCAGATAAATCCTCTTTTTCACTTGTAGAATTTGTAATTTCCAAATATTCCAAATTATTTTGTAATGTTTTACAACTGAAAAAATATGTTATCCACAATTAAAAAAACATTTTAATCCCATATTCTCATTCATTGTTATAAGTTATAAGTAAGCATTAATAAACATACCTGAGCCAGTCAAACTGACCTATGCTTATCTCTCTGAGATGCAAAGATTTTAAATTAATTAAATCTTTAAAATGGTCTGACGTAAGGCCATAAACTTGAAAGTTTGCGAATATAATTTTTGATAAATTGGTCAGGCCTTCAAACATTTCTTTATGAATATCCAAGCCGATTTCATCATAATAATATTGAAAAGCATTCACTTGAAATAGTTCCAATTTGGGCATGCCTCTTAAAAACATTTTACTTAAAATAAATGTATTCAATTTATAATTAGATCGTCTCAAACTGACAGGTTTGTAAATCATTATATGCAGTTCTCTAACTTGTGGTACATTGGTGAAATCATAAAGTTCACACATGTTTGCATTCGAGGATTCTTCATCTTTGACATATCTGTAACTTTTCAAATTATCATTAAAACTCTGACATCCCGCATGTGCTTGCCAACGTAGGTGCCTCAAGTTTGGCAAATTCGGAGTGGTGCGTAAGTCGTTATTATTAAACGTCTTTATACGCATTGAATTAACATGTGTATTATTGCAATTCCTTAAAATTATTTCGGATTTTTTAAATACTTCGCAATGAAGTGCGTTTTGTATATATCTTTGTTTTTCTGCAAAACAATAAAACGTACTGATAGCTTCTTTATCCACATAACAAGTACCCTCAAATTCAGTCAAATAGTATAATGGACAGGAGCACTTAAATCCGAGAGTGGCGCCCAATAAAGTTAGCTCACACGAACTAACTCCACCATCAAATTGATTTTGTAGCGGGCATTCGCGGTTAAATATCAACCGATATACGAAACAATAACTTGTGTAGACCGTTATTGAAGTGAAACCCGCATTAGTTTTATCGACTACAAAACATATGCAACAAAATTGAATTATTTTTAACCACATTTTATATTCGCTTATATTTCAGTACAATTAGGTTTCACAGTCAAATTAGAACTAAGCCAACGACTGGCATACCATATTCGCATATTCGCAGCAGCTCCCTGCCCGTCAATATTATTAAAAACTGCATACGTGCAATGCTGATATCGTAGCCCTTAGGGAATCTAACTGCACATTTTTTTTATTTTATTGCATATACGCAAGCCGATGCTTAGAAAGTTTTGATTTTTTTCTATAATTTTGCTAAAGCAACGAACAGTTTTGTACTCAATTTTTTTTTAAAAAGAAAATTTAAATTTATTAAATTGTGTTTAAAGTTGTTTCATTCCAAGTTCTGTTAAAGAACATTATAAACTCTTGGATGGAAAATGCGAAAATTTATTTTTCGGGATGAATTTTGAAATTTTAGCTGTAGGTCCTCCTAGTACATGCGCAGATCGAATTTGTTTCCGATATTCGATAACTTGCCCCGTTTCCAAGTAATCGATAAAAATCAATACCGAAATCCTGTTTTTTGAGTAATTTAGGTAAATTATAAGAGCTTGAGTCACCAAACTTGACATGTAGCTTCTAAAATAGTATATATATATCAAGTATCTTTAATTTTATAGCTATCACCACCTCCCCGCTACTACCTTATAGCTATAAATCAAGTAAACAAACCAATTTATGCTGCCCATCAATATAAGCCTCAATTGAAATGCAATTGTCATTTCAAGAATACACGAATATTTTATAGTACAATAAGACGTAGAATATTTTATAAAGATCGGTTAAGAAATACAGAAATGATTAAAGAAAACGTATTTTGACTTTTCTCCTATTAGCGGCAGCAAGCGGAAATTCCCAGAATTTCTGTATACACACACATTCATTGGCGTCTTTTTTTAATTCTTTTAACAGCATTGCAATTGCGATTGTATTGTTTTTTATGCTGCTATTTTAATTCGCTTTTTTTTTTATTAAGGCTTAATTATTGGAGTGGCTATTGAGTAGAGGCGGCGGAAAGTAGCGCGGCCAGTTATGAGTTCGAGCCCTGCCATGGACATTTTTTTTAAATTTATCTTTATTACGAGTAGCGCGAGCTGCATTTGGTGTTGGAATAAGAGGGTTCAGGGTATCCCTTAGTCGGGAGCTCCCGACTAAAACCTCTTACTTGTATTGATTTTTGCTATATGCACTCAATTGAGAATCGTTTTCAAACGTGAAAGTCTTAAAATGCTCGAAAACCAAATTTATGCATAAGAAGGAATATGATAAATGTCAAAAAAGTAAGAATAATAAACATGTTTATTGCTTTCCCTAGTTATTCTAGCTCCATTTTCATTCACAGCAAAAAGCAAAACAAATAATAAAAATAAAACTGAAATAAAAATATTTAAACACAGAATTTAACTGCAAATATGGCCAAGAAGTGCACATAAACACAGTAATGCTGTAAAATATATTATATACTCTATAATAACTATAAAGAGACGAATGTTCCAAAATATCACACATAAGCAGCGTGAAAACTGCAGTAAAAACTGAAAACTCAATGTCTAACGCAAATGGTGCATAAAACAAGGCACTGTAATAATGAAAAAAATATATAAAGAGCAAATGCTAAAAGAAAACACAAAAAGTATGTAAACAGGTGAAAACATTTTTCTTTATGGCGTCGCTTTCGCGTTAAAGAAACTAACAGCAAAGAAAATGTATGAGGCGGAAAATTTGCGTTGAAGCTCGGCGAAGTCTGCCATAAAAATGATTTAATATGCGTTTTATATGAGAAAAGTTTTGCAATTTTTGCCCATTAAATGTCGGCCGCCCTCACTTGACATTTGACGCCACCGAAATAAATAAAAAATTGCAACTTTTTAAAGTTAAAGTCAAACTTTAAGCAACCTGCCAGTTAATTATGCAGCTAGCTGGCAGCTGGAGTTAAGCAATCGAAAAGTTTCTGCACCGGAAGTTGTCTTCCCGAAATTAAATCTAATTGAATTGTAAACTTGCGCCTTTGTTGGCGTTTATTGAGCTGACATTTTGGCCAAATGTGATTACAATGGAGCTGTAGATGTGTCCCACACTTGGGCATTATTCACTTGTCACTTGTACGACACGCCTTTGCCGGGGCCCATGGGGAGCCACCGGCTAATCAGAGGCTTTGTTGCCAGCAAAAAGCCGAACAAGTGAAAAGTTTGCACTTATTGAATTTAGCGCAAAGTGTAGCAAAATGTTTCGCTTGCCTATTAGAAAGTTCCTGGCCAAAATTGGAATTCCATTGCTGTCTCTCTACAAAGCGCGTTCGCCCATCCCGGACAAAGCAGCTGCTTTTAATGTGACATACATAAACAATGCGTGCCAAAGATAAAAGCAAAACTTTGTTGGTAACAATGTTGGACATGTTATAAATTGACCAAAAACATTAGGTTGCCATATTCATTTGATATGGAAAAACAGTTTGAAAGAAATTCTAAAAAGAAAATAAATCGAATTGATGCCAGCATAAAATCTAGTGATTAAAAATTAATCAATTTGTATAGGAAGACAAAAAAAATGAGTTGAATATTTTTAACATGTAGTGAGTTATAATAAGAACCAGTATCATACTAAAAAAATGTATGTTAACAAAGTTAACGAAAAGTCAAAAGAAATGTATTCAAAAATTCCTAGAAGCTATGCAAAAACGGTTCAAGCCTTAATTAAAAATATACATTGGTAAAAGTAACAAGAAAATCCGGCAAAGAAATCTTTTAAAATAATATTGTATAGTATATATTATTATAATATAATGTTAAATATTATTAATATTAATATTAGATTTTATTAATATTAATATTATATTGTAATAATAATAGCATAATATTGTAATAAAAATGTACTGAAGATAAACTACACTTATGTTGCCCATTGATGCTCTCTACATAAATACCGGCTACGATTTTAAATTCCTTAAACTGTTGTACACAAATAAAATTCTGTACTCTGCAAGCTTTCCCATTAAATATCAGGTTATACTGCATTAAGCATAATTCATCTCATCTAACTATTGCTGCTGCTTTGTTCATGGTGCTTAACCCATTACAGCCCCTGTTGTCTATGCTCAATTCCCAACCCCTGAATTCGTTGACTGTGAAAACTTTTCAATCTTTTTGCCAGCTGCCAAAAGTTCATAACGCGCCGCTGACTTTCTGCTCTTCATCTTTGCCATGTAAATCACGCTGTACCTAAGTATATACAAGAATATGCATATTTTATTTATATATATTTGTATATATATACAATAAATTATCATAAGCAGGGCTGATGGCAAGTGCTGGAGCTCTGCTATTCGGTTGCAGCAAGTGCAAATAATGCAAAATAGTTTCCCGCAGCTGTGACTCGAACCTGAATACAACGACAAAACTGACACTTGACATGTGACAGTGGCAGCCAGACAATAATAATAAACAAAACAACAGAAACAACAATTTCAACTGACAGCCACAACAAACACTAGATAATTTCAAAAGTTTAGGGGCACAAATCCAAAAAGCAGTACAAAGCATAGATAAAATCAAGATGAAAGCATTGTCAGTTGTAAGCATGTTAATTAACAGTGCACTAGCAGTAGCTGGCACAACTGTAGGTTTTCTTAGCAGCAATAAAAATTATCTTATTTCGAGTAAAGAAATCTAAATATGATTATATTCTGTATTATTTGAAAACGGGTAAATAAAAGTATAAAATATTTTTATTTTTTTTTATGTTAAATTTGTATATATTTTTAGCAGCAATACAAATATGTTCATTTCGAGAAGATAAATTTATAATAGTATTTATATAAATATAAAAATGATGTCCAGTACCTATTGAAAAAAGGGCATACTAATTTTTTATTATTATTTTCGTTACAAACTCTTGTTAACAACCATATTTTTTGCTGGTTATAAAAAATTTAACAGTAATGTAATTTTTGTGCTTAGTAAATTTTTTCGATATTATCTCCATTGAAAATAATTTTAAAATTGAAATATTTAATATTTTAAATTCATCGAATGAAAATACACGATTCAACTCTTTTGTTAACCTTCGCTACGGCTCGTTTTATATTTAGGCAAATTACAAGGTTGGAAACATTAGCTAATTGCCAGCGTGTAAAAATGGCGTGACTAAAGAGCTGGAAAATGTCAACACGCAAAAGTTGTGCAAATATTTATGATATTTCGCTGAGATAGAAATCGTTAAAGTTGTGTGCTTCGCCGTAGCCTCAGTAGCTAGGAGCCAGAGAAACTGCTAACAATATAAAATTTAAATTAGAATTGAAATGTTAAAAAGCCAAAAGAAGAGGCTGGCAACATGGATGCGGCTGTGAACGGTCCGTAACGGTGATAATGTGTAGCCCACAGAGACTAAGCACACACAACAGCCAGGACAGTCCCGACTCCGCCAGGACATTCCCCCATCAAATGCGAAGCGACAGCTTCAATACAAATAGTCGTTTCTCTAAACAAAAAATAAAATATATATGTATATATATCTAGCGAAAAAGTGTCAAAGCCGCCAGACTGGCAACAGGCGACAACGGGAACATTTGGTTGGACAAGTGATGGAACGAAATGCATAATAAATAGATGTAGAAACGGGTGTACAGCCAGCTAAAAGTAGCAAAAGAAGAAAAGATGTTGAATAACCGCATGATAATCAAATTCGAATAATACAACAAGTGGCAAAGTAGCCCAAAGGAGACGTTTTGAAGTTTCTATGGAAGATGGAATAAGAAATGGTTTTAAATTGGAAGTGAACATATAAATTTTGGTGGTCAATGTTTAAAATGAAAACATTATTACATTAAAAAAATATATTTTTGTTTAATGAGCTTAGATAACAGTAAAATATGGTTTGAGTCAGCAACCTCTTCGAGTAGAGGTATATGGGAGAAAACAACTAAATTCGAAAAAACCGAATTATTTTTCCATTTTAACAAATTCCTCTGTTCTAATGAAACTGCATAAGTCTTTCTTTTTCCTGCACGCCGTATATAGATGTTGCGACGGAGCGATCAAAGGGGCGATCAAATATATTTAATATGTAGGGATTTTTTCTAAAGACTTGTTTGTTTGGCTTGGTATAGAAAGATATGTCGCAAAGGGATCAACTCCTTGGCACCCTGGCAATTGATTTTTCTTGTGTTTTTTATATATTTTTCACATTATTGTTGAAATATAATTAAAACCTTTGAAGTTTTATTGAAATACACATTTTAAGAAACTCGAACATAGCGTTAGAATTATAAATTTAATTATTGTGTGAAGTTCTTTCTAAGATTTTCATTTTTTGATAGTTAATTCATTATTTTTTTTTTCAAAAAAGGATAAATTTGATTTTTTATATAATAGTGAGCTCATATTTATTATTTATTTCTCTAACAGTGTTATTGTCATACCTCCTTTTATCATTTGCTGTTAACTTCAAGAGTTCAGCATGCTTACAATGTGTAAATATGCTACAAAACAGTAGAATGTGCTTATAAGTGACAAATATTAGCCACATACAAGGATTAAACGTTGTCTTTATCACAGCTCTTTATTCGTTTCCATTCACCTGCTGAACTCTTTGTCTGCCTATTGCAATTGTTTGTCAGACTTCTGGCCCGCATTTGCCATTGCAGTTGGCCTGCAGGCGGCTTATGCAACACAAAAAGGATACAGAGAGACGTATATAATCCTTGCACTTGCTGCCTGGCACTCACAATCAAGTATTCGTTCTGGCCGGAACGCATTCATTGGCATTCATAAATCGCTTACCCAAACTGCAGCCTTAATCAGATTTGCACAACAATTTTGTTGCCAGACAGCAAGCCTGCCAATGCCAACCTGGCATAAATGGCAATTTCCCAAACGAGCTGAGAACCAAAAGTACAACATTTACTGCACCTCCTATCGTCCCGTGGTACTTTGCTGCCTGCCTTTTGGCATTCTGCAAATTAAGCGCATTTTAACATATAATTTTGGCGACAACTTTGATTGGCATTGGCAATTAAGCTCAAGATATGTAGACTCTATATTTGTAGTAGAGCAGAAACTTTGGCTTAGCCAATTTGATCAGGCTGCTTGGCCTAAGCAAATACATTACGTATACGCAACGAACGAGACCGGCATCTATTTGTTGTTTGCCTGTTAGTTAATTAAATTTGGTTTCTGCAATCTCGCTCTGGTCTTTTATATTTGCACACACAAATGCATGGCAAATTGCCATTGCAATTCCTTCAACTATTTATGGGCCACTCTATTAGCCGGCCATGGCCCAAATTTCATTTGCAGGCGCCGTCGAATCGATGTGAAATTTCTTTTGCACATTTCCACCTTTCCTTTTAGAAGAATTCGAGAATCAACAAATTTGTCAACCAAACCTTTTTTTGGGTCAATGTCGACGGCTAGTGTGATAATAATTTATGTTTGGGCGGGCTCAGGACGGCCACAAGCCCATATTTTTAGCCTGCCTTTATATATTTCTTGTCCATGTTTCTTTTTTTGAACTTTGGTTTTTGTTGAACTGTTTTTTTTTTGCTCTTTTGGCAGCAACAGAAATAGCTGGGGAAGGTTAGGTTGTCGGGCTTGTTTAGGGGTGTGTCGTGCACAACTGGTAAATGCTTCGTAATCTGCCAATGTAAATTGTTATGAAGGTTACAAATTGTAAGATTTGTAAAAGGATGTAAATATGTGTTATGAAGCAACCATATAGGAAAAGAATATTTATTGATATTTTTTTATTTAAACAGAGTAGCCCCTTGTATAATATATATAAATACATATTTGATTTAGAGCTATTCCAAAACTAAATAAAAAGTTGACTCAGAGGTCACTTAATTTCAAAAAAGTCTCATTTAATCTTTCTGTTAAGATTTAAGTGTAAGCTTTCGAATAGTGTTGAAAATTGATGAAACTCAGTGATGTAAAACCATATTTTATTTATGTTTTAAATTATTGTCAAGTGACTTTTTGTGGGTTAATTAAATTTCTGAGAATCTCATAGAACGGCAATATATATTTACAAGAAACAGCGAGAGCTTTATGTGGAAGTGGCAGTATGATATTGACTGTGGTTTTGAGCTTGCGACTTTAATATATTTAATTCAAGTTCTCATTTTCATTTATACCTCAAACAACACTTGTAAAATCTTAAGAAAATCTATCGTATCTAAAGCTTTCAAATATTGACACACGAATCCTTTAGCTCTTAAGCAAACACAGCTGCTTCAACCCCGCACAAATACAAATACTAACATCCCCTTCACCCCTCCTGCCTGTTATGGACATAAAACAAAACTGCGGGCCACTGCAGGGAAACAGCATAAGACCCTTGACAGGAGCCCAACAACGACATAAAACACTTGACCGCTTGACCTAAATTTGACAAGTTTATTTACTTTTTTCTTTTTATTTTGGTCGACGCCATATTAAGGCAAGTCCGTCCGTGCGAACATCAAATGTCAACAGAGCCCCAAAAATAGTACAAGAAAAATGTTTTAAAAATTACAACACGTACGCAATTTTGTTCTGATGCGCATAAAATAGGCATAAAATACGGGGTGTGGCCGCACAGCCAATGAAAGCTAATGGAGCCAAACACCAGGCAGCAGGATGCAGCAAGGGTTATCTTTCCAGGGCGTCAAATTCATCTCATTTGGCAGAAGGTGGCAAAAGTTGGTTTTGATTTCTGGCCAGCTACTTGGGCAACCTGCTCACACACACACAAACACCCAGACATAGGAATAACGCCCGCGGCAAGGTGTTGAAAATTGATTTGCGTTCTGATAAATTTCTTTGGTAACTTTTACCAGCTCGAGGGCCTCACGATTCATGCCACCACCTGCCATTGAAATTAAACATTGCCTGGCAGCAGCTCAGCCACCCACAGAGATAACACTTCGCCACCGCCCCCAACGGTCGACACAGAGAACACGTACCACATTTTAGCACACTATTTAAGGAGTGCTGAGCAGATCCACCGGGCGACTACAAAATGTGTCAATTTGGCGTCAAAGACATTGACAGACAGCGGCAACAATAACACAAAACCATATATAATAATGCCTGGCACTTTTCGAATACCCTGCAGCAAAGCGAGACTAAAAAGAAAATTTCTTTTCGTTTTCTTCTTCTTTAGTAAACATAAACTTTTATATTTTCTTTAGTGAAAACAAGTGCTATTTATAAAAAAAAAAAAGTATTTTAAAGGGTGCCAACAACCTTTTCTTTTTCAAATAAAAAGTCTTGGTCTATAATTTTAATGATAAGTTATATTTCTATTAATATATTATTAACATTGTTGTCAACTCCACACTGACAGCCCAACAAGTTGTTAAGATTTTCTGTAGCGCAACGCTACCTATACTCTTTCGCTGCTAATGAACAGGGTACCAAAGCAACAACAATACATGTTTACATTAGCAATGAAAGAAGCTGCTTCTGCAACTGCTGCCACGCCCACTTGCCACACAGCCAGCCAGCTGTGAGGTGTTTGTGCTGTCTCACGTACGCGAAACCAGTCAGCGGCAGTGGGAGGAGATGGGATGGCAGGAGGTTTCCCCGGTTGGTTAGGCAGACAATAACTATAATTGTCGCATCAGCGTTTTTGCTGCTGCTGCCAGGCTCCAAAAAGTATGCAGTAAAACGGCGAGTCATTGCTTAGTTTGTAGAAGGTGGAAGCGGAGAGAACTGGGAAACAGACAGCAGCGAGCAATGGAATGCCATTAAGCAGCAGACTGGGACATAGGCAGCAATTCCTTTTGTAGGTCTTTAGAGAGGAAGCTCGCATGTGTGTGTACGTATGTTTCTGTGCGTGCGTGTGTCTGTAGAGCATATAAAAAATTCTTGAATTAAAGTCAATTTGACGACTCGTTGAATGTGCGAAATGTCTGAGACTGTGGCATGGGTCTTAACTGAAGTGAAACTTAATGCTGATTAGGAAAATTGAAGCGATAATGTGCGGAGTCTGAGCTGAAAAACAAATGTCAAGAACAACTTGCAAAGCAATTAAAGAGCTTAAAAAGTAGAAGCAACAGAAAGTGCGTCGTGTATTAAATTTAATAAAATGTGAATATAATAGAACAAAGAATATACGTAATAACTATTTAATAATATAATTAATTAAACAATTGCGCTAACATGCATACCATTACTGTTTATATAATTCTTATTCGTATTAATAATATTATTATTATTATTATCTCGAAAAATCATTAGAGAGCTTACAAGGTAGTATCAACAGATAGATTGAATTAAATAAAATGTAATTATAATATAACATAGCGCTAATATATTTACTACTATTACTAATATAATTATTTTTATTTATAATTATTATTGGTTATTATTATTATTTATATTTATTATTTCTACTATTATTATTTTTATTAATATTTTAATAATTATTTTTATTTTATTTTATATATTTACTATCGTTATTATCATTTTCATTATCATTATCATTATCATTATCATTATCATTATCATTATCATTATCATTATCATTATCATTATCATTATCATTATCATTATCATCATCATTATCATTATCATTATCATTATCATTATCATTATCATTATCATTATCATTATCATTATCATTATAATTATCATTATCATTATTATTATTATCATTATCATTATCATTATCATTATCAATAATCATAATAATTATCAATCCATTATTGAAATTTTTCTACTTTTATCAGGCCACTAAAAAGTGGACAAATTCTAAATTTGTTATTGAAATTAAGTGTACTAAGAACTTGTCGTAAGCTGGAGAATACTCATAAGCTTTGCACTTTAGTTAAGCTACCGAGTAAGTCAATTTATGGTTGTTAAATACATTTTTAACAGGCAGATTCTTTTATTTATGGCTTCTCAAGGAAAATTAAAACGAAGAATAACTTCCAATAAACAGAGCCTAACAAAGCAAACCACAAATAATTTCCATAAATAAACTGCTGCATCAATAGCTTGTGGCTTTTCTAAGCCCAAAAAGAACATATACATATCACAAAAAGCAGTTTGGCAATTAAATTTACTGTGGTTTAGCTTAAGGCTATGCGAAAAGTTTATGTACACAAACTGCTCAGTATTCCCGTTTGGAATATAAGAGTGTACACACTTGTAAACAGCTCAGCTCCCAATTTCCACATTAATTAACTGAATGGCAAGCAGACAATTTCGAGACATTGTGTTAAATTTGTAAGCAATACGAAAAACAACATGAGACTGGACAGTCCCATGCCTTGCCTCCTGCTGCCACAGCTTTTACTTTACGAGAACATTTTAATCTAATTTAACACACTTTAGATTTATATTTGCTTAAATAGAAGTTATCTAAGTGGCACGTGCCGGGCATAGCCAACAGGGCCAACACAACAAAAGAAAGCCCTGGCCAGTACTCAGTGCCCAGCTCCCTGGGTGCTAGTGTGGAGGGAGACAATGGACCAGCCCAGACGCATTTTTATTATAGTTTATTTTCTCTGGCTTTTGTACCATTTTTGGCTCTAAAACGTTAAATGCAATTCCGGATGCATTGGCCAATCGAATTGCGGATAACGTTTATTGGCCCAAAAGCTAAATGCAATCAATTTTACAATTGTCCGGTCTACAAAGGATAAATGTGGTCTAACTTAAAAAGCAACTCAGCCATAGACGCGTCGCAGCAACGTGAAAAAGGAATAAATGACGTTCAGCAGCGATTGCAGCATCTTCAGGTTCATTGGATAAACACCACCAACGAGTATCTAAAGAGATATCAGATATGAATCATTTACATATATATAAGTAAATATCGAAATGTTATAGGAACTTCAAGGTTTTCTTACCGCCAGTGGCTTTTGCGAGCGCATGATTAGAAACTTTAAAATTTTCTGCGTTTTAATATCCAAATCCATCCAATTACTTTCATAGGCGGCAATAGATATGTAGAAACTCTGAACATATGGCTTTTAAATTTTCAACTTGTAGGAAGAATATATTTTGTGTGGACCCACCTGAAAATAAAGCTCATTGGCCACGTAATAGAGCACAACGCTGTTGGCAAATATCATGACCATATAGAAAATGACTATAATAGTCTGGGCAATAGTTTGTGCCTATGTAAAAAGATAATGGAAAATATTGCGAATTATACCGACTAAACGTAGCAATTACTTAAAAATTTGATTTCCGATGCATTCTGAATTCAATAAAATAATCATAATAAAGATGGGAAAATAGTTAATAGCGTGTACTTTCTAGGCATTACCTTCTTCAACTTTTAGATGTTTTTATTTTTGCTCGATCTACCTTAAACAGTCAGTCACAAATGACATTTTAGTTGATAAAGTAAAAAAAATACACATTTTTTTTCTTAATTCGACTCCGAGTCGGAAAATAGAACGCCAGACTAATGATATCTTTGGCACGCCGAAGATTTGATGTATATGCTTTACGGTTTTGCGGATATGTGGGAATAGTAAAGCTCGTAAATGCTGAGTTTAATGAAAATATCTTGAAAAAACAATATTTTTTGATTCAAAAACAAATTTTTCGTCCGATCCTTCCTATAGAACTATATTATATCTTCATAAGATTTGAAACAAATATGAGCAGCATAGTTTAATTAGTAAAATAGGTAATAAATTGGTCAATATACTATATTAATAAGCAAAACCTTTTTCCTTAGGGAACCTACTTTTCGACCTCTCGGTCCTATTTGAGCTATACGATATAAAGATCCGACGTTAATAGGGTTTTGCCTATATGTAAGGAGCGTTTTGAGCGAACTTAGTCTTCAAACTATCGTTCCTATCACTGCTATATGTTATAGTCTCCCAATGCGGCCAGTTCCGATATGTGCACTGACTGCAACAAAAAGAAGAACATAGACAAGGTTTCATGAAGACAGTAACAAAGCTGAGCCCAGATAAACTAATCGACATGGTTTGAGCAATTTGGTTGTTGATGCTGATCATGGGCACATAACTATTCTACTCTTTTTAATCCATTTTCAGTGCGTTCAGAGTATTTAAAAAAAAAAACAAGGAAAAAAGAACAAAGACAAGAACAAAGAACAAAACAAGCAGAAAGAATTCCTCACTTCGGCGGATGTATATTATATGCCTTTAATTTTCAAAAGGCATTCACAGAAAAGTGAATGATCAATGAATTGAATTCGAATTGCCTCGTTTCGAAGCGCCAAAAATAAAAGGCTTGATATGTATCCATGTATAAAAAAAAAAATTAATACATTTTAGGATAATAACTGCATTTATAAACACAGCACGCGGAAAAAAATGAAGGTGATTTAAATGCAGATTTCTTTTCGTGCGAAAAGTGTATCTGATGAATGCCAAAACGCGAACCGTGAGGCTTGTTCAGAGTGTGCTCAAATATAGAAGCTATACTGCTTGTACTATAGCCTTCTGGAGGGTATTATAATTTTGTCACGAAATGTGTAACTCATAGAAGGTGACATCGCCGATCACATAAATTATATGTATTCTTGGTCAGTATCAACAGCCGAGTTGATATAGCTATGTATGTCCATTTGTCCATTTGTTTGTTTCTTTGTTTTCTCACTTTTAAATCTATCTTTTGTCTTTAAACTTTGCATAGGTCCTTTTTTCAGATAGTAATTTTTATCGCTTTTAATTTGAGGTTTTTATTTTGTGTTCTTATCTATATCGATCAATTTAAAAAAAATAAAAAATAATTTAATAATGAAACATTAATAATAATAATAATAATAGTTAAATTACTAATAATAAAATCATATTAATTATAATGAAAACATTAATTAGTAAAATATAATATATAGAATTTCTTTTTTTAAGTTTGAAACTTACAATGATCAACGAGAAGAGCAACACACAAAGCATCGCGCCGAAGCACAGAAACTCTAACAAATGCAAATTGGTCGTCAGTTCATTCATGGCATCCACTAGTCTGTATGGGAGACTTGAGTAGTTAGTTCATGGGTAAATTGTTGGTAAATAGCTCACCCTGCCAACTTGACCTGATAACGTATGCACCATATAATTTCGTGACGCACTTGTATGCCTCGCAGTTGCTGTAAGGTGCGCAGCTTGTGCTGGAGCACTCGGCACATGAGTATAGCAAACAGTGTGAAGGTAACCACCAGATTGGTGTAGGGTATGTACATGCAGCAGCCCATAGGCGCCATTATGACCTGCACCACAAAGAAGACCTCATAGTAGGGGCTGGCGTATTTGTCAATACCAGGCACATACATGCCATAGGGCAGCACTGCAAATACAAATACAATTACCAATGTGCACAGAAATTACATACGAGATTGTGTAGCTCGCCTACCACGCTCCGAGCCAAAAATGGGATAGGTCACAAGACCAACACAGGTGCAGGTTCCCATTAGCAAATTAATGCGGCCAATGGATTGAGAAAGTCGCGTGGAGTCAGCCACCAAACGACCAATATGCAGATCCGAACTGTTCTGAAATAAGAATGTATTCATATTTTAAGGCAACGACTAAAGTATCAATAATTTATAATTAAAAACGAGAAAATCTGGATTCTTCGACACGCCGAACATTTATGGTTTTGCAGACGTGTGCGAATAGTAAAGCTCATAAATGCTGAGTGCGATAAAAATATCTTGGAAAACAAAATATTTTGGCAAACATAAAATCATTTTTGAACTAAGTTTTGCTACAACAGCCGAGTTGATTTAACCATGTCCGTCTGTCTGTTGACTTGAAACTTTGCACAGGTCCGTTTTTCTGTACACATGTCGGAATCAGCTGATCGGACTACTATATCATATAGCTGCCGTAGGGGATATTTTGCCATACAAGAACCTAATTTTCGACCGATCGTTTCTATGGAAGCTATATGATATAGTAGTCCGATGATGATAGGATTTTGTATATATACGGGGAGTATAGTAAAACTAATAAATGCCGAGTTTGGTCAAGATATCTTGAAAATCAAAAAAACCTACGCACTGTATTGTAGGAACGACAGAGCAACTAGCAACAAACACAGTGGAATTATTTGTTCATTTTCTATGCACCGAGTTTCCTATGTCCTTGTCATCGGTCAAAAACATCATGGTGATCAAGTCGGATGACGTTGTTTTGCAAGTGATTTGTTGTTGCTTCATATGGTAAATGAGCTTTATTTGTTATTGATTGGCTTTTGCTCAAGCTCAGAGTGACTTTCATATCTGTCTGTTTATTACTCAATGTGTCTTTGGTGAAATGACTCAACACCTTCTCTTATTCAATGTGAAAACTCTTTCTGTCGCAATGCATAAGACCGAATAGATATTAGGAGAGAGCATTCTCTCGATCTCTTGTAACGCTCAAGCTTACTTGCCATGCTTTGCGGTAGACAACATTCAGTATGCCTTTGGGTTTTGATAAGTGCACACGAAATGAATATCGAGGTTGTCCAAGCCCCAAACGATGACGAATCGGAGCAAATGTATTCTCATCTTGATATATTGGCTCAAATACAATTGTCAAAGGAAAGTGATACCAAGAAAACGCTTTTCGACCAGTACGCAAGTTTTCATTATAAATGGATCGACACATCTTCACCAAACTATTTTGCCACACATTTGGACTTTACAACAAGGAATGCAGTGTTTCAAAAGATTGGCCCTTATGTGAAATTATATGCATCGCCCCGTGTCAGAAATTATGCGGACAATAAACTACAAGAGTTGGAAAATCCTCAAAACGTTTCGAATCCCGATCATTCCAGAAATTTTCAGGGAGCTCATTGGCCATTGTTTCTTGTAGCTGATTTAACAGAAGATTATAAGAAAGATTTCGAGTTGCCTGTTAATCATTGCAAAAATTTAGAAAGCTTCGAATATGGCAAAAAACTTACTAATGGTGTGAAATACGAAAATGTTTGCGGATTGACTAAACTTAAACATCTGTACATTTGGACTGCGGGCCCGCTGCGAACGGAGTTCTTGGAAGCTCTTGAAAGAAAACCAGGAGTGGCAATGCAGAGTCTTTCCATAAAGGGAAAAGATATACCCATAAATCAGGTTGAACGCATCTGTGGCATTACCAGCCTTACGGCCCTTTGTGTATCCTGTGAGGAAGTGCCCCTAGAAGCCTTGCTGAAACTACAAAAACTGGAGTCGCTACATATTGGAATGCCTTCCATCACAAATGAACAGCTAATGGAACTTGTAAAAAAGTTACCCCATTTGCATACCTTGAATTTGCGAGACTGTTCATCGATAACAGACATGTTTGTGCGTGACGCACGAGCTTGGCAGACTGAAAAAGCAGAACAACGAAATTTGAAGATCTATTTGCAGGGATCAAAAATTAACTGGGCAAGCCTTAATAACGATCCCGGACAGTTGATCGAGTTCATAGAGAAACAATCTAATGAAATTGTCCGTATGAGGGATGAACTGAGTCAGCTATCATTTTAAACGCATGTAACTCCTTATAAACGAAGATTATAATGAACTATTAAAAATATACCGAATTTATAAATTATATAAAATAAAAAAATAAAAAAACCTTTAATATAGATTCTTGAAAATTAGTTGCAAGCGGAACGAAAACAAAAAAAATATGCCATCTGCTGCTCCTTTGTAATGCTGAATTTTTGAATTTCATTTTTATGCTGATTTTATTCCAGACAGCTCTTTGGGTAAAGTACATCGACTAACGTGTGCTTTCAAGCGGCGACGTTTTGAACGAATTTCACAATTTAGCAAGAAATTGCATCCGCATCTATATGTATATGTCGCAGTGTGATAGGTCAGGAAGGCCGAGTCGCAGTGTGATTCCTAGTAATTGTACGCGGGCACATTCCTCAGTAGCATTCTGGGAATTCCCTGCTTTTGCTTTACTAGCTGATATTGAACGAAAGCACGGCAGCAGAGGCAGAGACGCTCTGCTGCTGAGTGAGGTTCGATGGTAAGATACCAAGAGTTCTGAGTAAGACAGAGATGGCTACATACACTCGACATGAGTGAGTTTACGACATGAGTGAGTTTACGACATGAGTGCGTAGGCTGACACGGTCAGTTGAGCTTGGGTATTCGAACCGATCGGAACTCGCTGTGCAGCCGCGTCAATCATCAGAAGTATCAACATGGATGACATACCCCTGCCGCCGACATATATAATATTCATATACTTAATCTAGGGCACCGTAAAAACGACTGTTCACTTTAATTCGTATTAAACTCACCAGAATCTGAAGATAGTAGCCCTTGAGCAGTTCCAGAAATCGCTCGTAACGCTTGCGCTGCACACAGAGCAGAACACCCCGAATAAATGTATTGGTAAAGAGGACCGCCAGATAGACGTTGCGAATGATAAAATCCAAGGATTCGGAGCTTAGGTAGATGTCCACGTATTGGGTAACATTGATGAGGGCAAAGGGCGTCAGCGCCACATAGCGTCGCCAATTATGAACGAATAGATATGACCAGAACTTCATCAGGTGCAGCGTTTGGCCAAAAATGGGCATCTCTGGGGTGGACATCGTCTGTACATCGTCCATGTTAAGCCAAAGACGCTCCTCGAGCTAGAAACTACGCGGCTGGCGTTGAAGCTACTTTTATATACTTGACGCTGGGTTTCATGATTGTGCTTCCAGTGATTGCGTGGTGTCATTATTAGCGACTAATTATGGATATGATGTGTAGGCGGGTGTTAATTGGCTTATCAGGGCCTAATTAAAGGTCTGAAGCATTTCATTTTGTGTGACTGTCACTAGCTCAATTTTTATTACTTAACAAGGACTGTAATTGCCTGCTTTTAACAGCAATTTTTTGTAAGAGCTTTTCACCGAGTTTAAAGTTATGTTTCGATTCAAATTTGATACTTACTTAGCATAGGTCCAGGTTAATAAAAACGCAGGTGTAAAAATTATAAATAGACATTATAGATATATTTTATTAAAATTTTCAATGGAATCAAGCTTTAAACAACTTGCATAGCTTTGGGTATGTCTGATTAATTTTTAAATTATATTTAATGGATTTATTGATAGTCGTGGACAATGCATTAATTTCTTTTCTGTTTCGGATCAATTAAAAGTTGAAGATACAGATGCGTTAACTAAATCTAGATTTTAATCATTGTGTAATTGAAAGGATTTTTGTATCCATTATAGGCTGACCAATGGCTTTATATACAATCTCAAGTTATTTTATTCTTAGATAGTATAGAGTCTATTTCAGAAATGTTTTCATACATAAATAGTTATAGATAATCTCTGTCGATTCAAAGCTTTAACATTAGTCAAAAACTCAAACCATTTCATTCAATATATTTCTCCTTATTTGCGAATTAGCGGATTAAGTAATTCAGATTTGGTTTTGATCGATGCTCACGCAACATTCCATGTCAGCTAGTGAGAAATAGAAAATTCAATACAATTAAAGCTACAATATTTGGGAGAATAATAGACTTAATTGTGTATGTAATTATGTTTGTAGAAGAAAATTACATCTTCATGTCGCATGTGTCTCTCTTCGTCTCACGTCTCCCTTTTCTATAAAGTTAGCGCATATTTATACACACATACATATACATATATGTAGGTGTAACCCTTTAAATTAATTAATTAAATTCAATTTATTAAATTCAATTTATTTGAAAATGTGTTACAACGCTTCTGTGCTGTACATGTGCAACTCATTTTTAAAATTAATTTTTTTATTGAATTACAAAGTAATATGAGAAAATATATGCTTTTTTGAAGCATTTTGTGATGTCAGCAACGAAGAATCGGGAAAAAGAGACCAAGGCTGGGGTATGAAAATTAATGATGATTTAGCCAGTTATTGTAAAGGGACTAGAATATTAAAAATAAAAGCCCTCATAATAGACATAAAAATATTTTTTACTAACCTTTTATTATTGATATTTAAAAATAAAATATTTTGTTAAACCTTAATGGTTTTTTGCGTCAACGTTAATTGCGCCTTTTAGAATGCTTGGAATTGGCAATTATATGGTCAAAGTCGATGCTATAAATTTGCAAACGTTTTCAAATAGATAGGTTAAAAAGCCTTTAAAGTGTTCTGCAACATGACAGTGGCCAATTACCAGTGCTGGTCAGTGGACATTTAAATGCTTGTCCTACGCAACACTATGCAGCTTGTGCAGACCCTACACTTGACCTCTTTGATACTCTGACTGCGGTCTCGACATTTGTAATAAGCGTCGGCAAACTTTTAATTGCAACACGCAGACAGCACAACATAAAGAATGATGGGCGTGGCATATACATACATGGTCTTGTGTGAGTAGATGTGTGTGTTTGTCTTCCTGTTTGTTTGCCAACTGTTTTCGGGCAGCCAGACAACTGGCAACGCTTGAAATTGAAATCCAGCCCGCCTTGGCGCCCAAAGTTATTCAACGAAAAGTTTTGCTTTTTGCATATGCGTCTGTGAGAGATACTCGTGTTGATTTGTTGCTCTCTCGGTTGGGCAGTCGTATTAAGGATCTGGCCGCCTGTCGATAATGCACATCAGTCCGTTGCTCCTATGCGCCAAATTAAATGCATAATTACTTGATAATTGGATTTGCGGTCGGCTCAACTGGCTGTGCGAAATTTTCTAATTAAAATGTTTAGTGGCTGGCGAGACCAGGCGGCACTCCCCAATTGCCACTTGATGGCGCTAAGCCTCAGGCACGTAGTACTACACAGCACGACCAAGCGGCCAAGTGGCTGCCGGTCGCCCGCTGTGAGCAGCCGAGTGAAAAACCTCCCACATTGTTGTGATACCCTCGAACAGGGCACATTAACTATGCTGCTTTGAAGAGGGGCAAAATAATCTGTGAGCTCAATCATAATTATTACAGCATAATCTTTGTAAACAATGGTTGCCACAATTTAGATAAAAACTAAGAGCCGACTTATCATAACAAATGTACATATGTATATATATTCTAGAATTTAAATACTTTTTGGTTATTTTAATTATTAGAAATCTCTACACACACAAAGTTTAATTTTCACGACCTCTTAGAGGTATACGATTGCCGATATTTATTTCACTTGAAAGCAAATAACTTGATTTGACAGCGACACACTTCATATACTATAAATTAAAAGGGAAAACAAATATTTGATTATTTGTATTATACACATAGATAAAATCTATTAAAATATTAAATAAAACATATTGTGAAGTGTTCTTTACGTTAGAAGCTCCTTTGTAAAGTGGAGAACTCACCTTAACACAAATCAAAAAGCTAGTTCAAACATGTTTATCTGCATGATAGCTGTTTAACAGATCAAACAAATGTTAAAGCTGTTTAACATTTATAAAAATTTTAAGAAAGCGCTAAGATCTGATTTAAGAATATTAAAATAGTTTTTTATGTATGTATATTTATTTTTTAAAATAACTTTCTTTAACTTAGAAGAGTAAAGCGGACTTATCTAACAATTCGGTATGCCGTCGAAATCGCGCGAACATCTTATCTCTCGCACCTTGGAGGCGTGCCGCTCTAAATAAGTAATAAACACCTTTTCTGGCCTGGGACGTGGTCTGTGTACGTTTTGCTGTAATAAATTTCCATTTTGTTGTTGTTGTTGTTGCTGTGGGCGTGTCGAGGGTAGGGCCAATCTCAGTTGGGGCATAGTTTGGCGCCTTTAAAATTTTCATAAGCAGCGTCGCATTCGTAATACAAACGAAATTTATTGCAAACAGGCGGCATTGCCTGCTAACTTATTCATATGAAATTGCCTGATTACAGCCCCCGCTGCGCTTCCTCTATCCTACTCTCTCTGCCTGTCTCTGTTACTTTCTCTCGTGCTGTCTCTCTCTTTCGTATCGGTACGTGTTTGAATTATATGCCGGTCATGGGATTGGTAGATTTTGGCCATGTAATGCGTCTGTTTGTATGGCAATCGCTGCGCTGGGTCGCATTTTTTATGAACTGTCGGGCCATGACTTTTATGATTTGTATTTTTCGGCTTGAACAGGAAATTGTACTGCACACAGCTTGTGTCTGGCTGAGAGAGTGTGTGTGTGTGTGTCAAGCACCAATTCACAAGTGTGTTGTTTCGAGTCACAGAAGTCATTGAATTAAGCAAATGGTCAGGCAATGCGGCAAAGGGGCATTCAACTGGAGTGGGTACCATCCAACTCTGAATACTTTTGGATTAAGTACACCATGATGTATGAACATATATGTACATACAAATATGGCTAAAAAGGTTACAACTTTGAAAAATGCTTTACATTCACAGACATTATGTGACCACATAACTCCTTTGCACCTTGTAAATAATTTGTTGCGACTCACATTTGACTGCCAAAATCGGATACCTTGTCTTTGGTTACAAACCTCATTTGCCCAGTTTTAAAATCAAAGAGCAAGTTATATTCAAACGATATAATTAGAAGGAGACTTCAAACTTTCATAGTGGTATATTCGAGATGTGTATCAACAGTTCAATCCGCCTGCTTGTCTGTCTGTCTATTCATCTTTGTTCAGCTTTGCAACTATCCTGATGTAACTTGCCACAGATCCTCCTTTTTGTGGCATATGTCATATAGATAACACAACTATTCTAAGTAGTTTTATGAATGACCTGCCGAAAACTGAGTACTTTTTCAAAATATCTTGAGAAAACTCAGTAATTCCAAGCTTTTTTTGCTTTTTATAAATGGATAACAGGTTATAAAATTCAACTTACAATAGCATGAATATCCGATATTTAATTTTTTGTAATTCTTTCTGTCTCCTTCTCGTCAACATTAATTATTCTTAAATCTCCTACGAATCAGTGCGGCTCTGTGGCAAACTCAAAGGCTCTATCACTATTTTGGGCTTATATTAAATCCCTTTTCGGCAAACACAACACATAAAATCAAAGGAGCTGCACGTGCACAAAATCTCAGCTACACACTTGCCACTTACACACATATACACACACACACACACAAGCAAACAAGAGCACATCAACACCTTGGCAAGCACTAAAATATAAAATATAACTTAATCCCAATGAAATTGATATGAAATTTTACACAGTGTGTGCTTGCCACACTCTAGTCGGCTCTTAGGGCGTATGAGGCATGTCTCCACACATGCACTCAAAAGTATGCCCTCTAGTGTGTGTGTTTGTGTGAGTGTGTGCGTGTGTTAGCAGCAAATTTAAATTCTACACATGAGGTGTGAACATTTTTGTTGATTCGCTTGTAAAACTTTTTGCCATCCGCCTATCTCTTTTACACTTGGCGGCGCGACGTCTGCTATTTTGTTTAGAAATTTCGCCTATGCTGTATTTGTATGTCTTGCTAATTTGCAAGTTTCTACTTGTTTTTATTATAATTCGTTTTTTTTTCTTTTGGCTTAACTTTGATGTTTACTTTGATAATTTTAGATTGAAAAAGTTTTTTGTTGCCAGCTTTGCAGTCACGTCGCAGATTTGATGAAAAGTGAAATTATAGAAGGTGTAGTACGCATACGAAGCGCACTCTTTAAAACTACAACATTTTGAATTTCTTTTAAGGCAAACCACTTAAATCTCACACTGAATTCGGCAGCGACCTTGCGCCAGTTCCGCTTTTTTTTTCAGGCTGTGTGTCGCCCTTTTTTTTTTGTCGCCTGCCTCAGTGGGACACGCCCATTCGCATACTTTACAATTACTTTTGAGGCAGCCCTCCCCGTGGCCCGCGCCGCGTAATTTTATCTCACTTATTGCCTGCTCAGCTCGCAGCTGCTTAATTCTTACACTTGACGCGCGCTCGTCGCCTTCTAAATGACATCCCTTGAGGTGTGTAACACAACGGAGCACAGCTCAACCAAAAAGAAAAAGAAAATAATAATAAAAAAAATAAAGTAAAAGGAAAACTGGCAGCAAGTTTTTCTTGTTGTTGCTCTGCGTTGGCATTTGCCAGTGGGGTGCCGCAAGGGCAACAAAAAACTTGCCCCTTTTCTTAGATTTAATGAAACATGTTAGCTACTTGGGTAGCAACAATATAGAAGGCATGCAGGGCTTTTATTAAAGGTATTTGTTATGCTAGCATCACATGTGATTATTATTTTGGAATAAACATTTAAATTTTAGAAGTTTTCTAGACACCAGCTAAAACAAAAAGGAAAATGTGCAATAAAAACTAAATTATTTATCGAATTGTAACAAAATTGTGATCCATAATTTTAATGTTTTTAATAATATAATTAATAACATAACAAAAAAAAAAAAGAAAAGTCAGTCAAGACATTTTGCATTAAGTTCAAAAAGAGTTTTTCCATGTACAGAAAAAGACATTTTTTACACTTTCAAGTTAATTTCTTAGGAATACAATTGAAAATGTGCCAAGGAATAAAATTAAAGCCCAAATGGACTGATCGTTAATGCAAGCTACACATACTGGAAAAAAGTCTTAATTGTTATTCTGAGTTTTCTGGCCCTTTACATTGATGTAATATATGTATTCAGTTCATTTGGTAAATTGTTATTTCACATTAAAATGTTATACAATATACCAAATTCTTAAGCCATAATGAGCAATGTTGGCAAATGTAACCTCAGACTGACATTAAAATTTCGTATGCATACATTAAGTATACGCCCCGTTTTGCTGTCTGCAACTATATTTCGCCACAAAATGTGCAACAAATTTGTATATTTGTCGAAATGCCACGAATTGTGAAATGTTTATCTAGAAAATTACAGTTAAGCGCTGCATTTGCATTTGTTGCATGTCCACGGGGCAAACCTCAAGAGTGCAAAGTAACTCGAGTGTCTGAATATTTATGTATAAATATGTATAAAAGTAGATGTAGTATGTGCGCATAAAACCGACAAGCGTCTTAACCGCTGCTAAAACAAGTAATTTTGTGCACATTTCACTTGTCATATGACACGTACTTACTTTCAACCGCACCTTCTCTACCCCCCCCCGCCCCTCTCTCTCTCTCTTGTTCCTCTACCTCTTTCTATCTGTATATCTGGCTGTCTGGCTGTTCGTGTTGTGTCTCGAAGCGATTTTCGTACTTAGCAGCTAGCAAAAACTTGCAAGTTTCTTGCATTCTATAAACGCCCCTTGCCCTTTTCTCTGGCGCATAACGCGTATTAAGTGCATCTAGATACAAGATACAAGTTTGCCTGCGCTTGTTAGTTCACTGCTTCCTGTTGTAGCCAGGTTGCCTGGGCAACAGCCCTTAAAGCTCCACATCGAAGTGCTTTGTGAATATATATTTTTTTTGGATATGTCTTTTAGCAGCATTAAGATATGCTCGCAATTGTCTTTATGCATTTTGGAAGCGCCCATTTTAATGGCCACGTTCGGCCAATTAAAACTTTAATTGGCGCTCATAAAAATTAAGCGCCAACAAAGGCGGCTTTAAGCTCTGTAAAAATTGCCGCCGACGGCAAAGTTTCATATTGCAGCATGCAACCAGAAGCCAAATCAAGCGTTAATAATGGCAACTGTGGCCAACACCTTAGCTACACGGCGTATACGCAATGGCAGCTAATTAAGCAAAAGTTTCTTTCCATATTTTAGTTATTTTACTTCGTAATTGTATGATTGATGATGGCAGCCTGTTCGCAGAGTTTTCACCCTCACATTTAACAATTGCAACTCAATTAAGATGGCAATCTACCAATAAAAGAAATATCTTCCATTTAAACTCTGACCACTCTTAGTATATATATATATATATATATATATATAATTTTCCTCTCTCCCGTTTTCAGCCCATAAATATTTGTGGCAAACACAAAGACGCTTATAGAGTCGGCTCTGGGTTCAAAGTTCATAGCCTGAAAGGTCTACAGCTGTAATTGATGTGTGTGTGAGTATGTGTGTGTGTGTGGCATGTGTGTGTGCAGCCCTCGTATTAGCCGCAGCGAGTTCTAATGAAAAAGGTTGCTTTGAGCTTGGGTCTATAGCATTGTGCTATTATTTGGTTTTTGGTTAGAGGGGCCTTGTGTCAGACAAATTGCTGGCGATTAAGATTTTTTATCTGACATAGAGCTATAAGCAAAAGAAAACCCAGTGCAACTCAATAAACCACTGTTAAAACCAAAAGCGCAAGGCAAGCAAGTCCCATTTGAGCATATAAGGAATGTATTTAAGAATAAAAGAATTAAGTTGTACTTAAATTCACTATGTTTCGATTAAATAAAACAATCATTTACAAGAATAATTAATTTTCTCATTTCACTCGCAGTAAAGCGTCCTCTCGTTCTATTATAAAAGAGAATAGAGATAGAGAATTTTTAATTTTTTCGTTTTGGTTTGAGGAAGACATTAAAATGTTCTGCGCTTTTTGCATTTCATTGAATGTTTCACGTATTTCAGTATCGATGTTGTAGTTAATAATACTCTTTACAAAACTTTGCAGACCATACTTATCTTATTTAGACTTAGGAAATTAAATTCAAACTTTTAGTATAACAAAAATTTTTGATATAAAAATGTTGTCGGACGAAACAGCTTTGAGCTTGTTAATTTGTTATTTAATTTAATTTTTCTAGAATTTGTTTTCTGTTTTATTAAAATAAAGTTTCGTTTGGTAATATAATTTTTGAAAGGTATTGCTTTTTTCTTTCCTATTTTTCTCATATATTTTAATGGATGTAAAGGACAAGAACTAAAACCCAGCTTAATTTTAATACAAATGTTAGTTCTAGTTTAGCTTAATCGGAATAGCGAAGCAATTCCTACTGCTCATCTATCAATACCTGATTCAATGTTTACTGCGCACTTTTGTAGGCCGAGCTTGATTGTTTTGGCCTAAATTATGTTTATTTTAAACTGAGGCCGTCTTTGCCTTGACACAGTTTTCCAGCAAGTGAATTTGCCTAAAAGGCGGCGAGGAAAACCCAAAAAACTTTTCGACTGCTTTTCATGTCAGATCCGCATTAGAGATTGATGGCTTGTATCCTGCCCTACCCCCTTCTCTTTGTCTGTTTCTTTGAAGAAAAGGTGCGTGAAGTTTGGCGAGGCGTAAAATTTCGGGATCCATGAATTAGCATGATGAGAAAATGACTTAAGTTTTCGGGGTTTTGCAATAAATTTAAAGTGGCTTTTGCTCAAGTTTTAAAGTGCATTGACGTTCTTGTACAAACGTATTATGCGAGCTGATAGTCAATAGACTAAAATGCCGTTAATTGCTTTCGTTTGTTGTTGGTGTTGTTGTTGTTTTTGTTGCAACTAATTAACTTACAACATTAGCATTTGCGTTTGTGTCGGCAAAATTACGCAAATTGCGTGCCTATTTAATATTTTATGCGTATAATTTAATTAAAAAACATAAATGAAATAAAAATTGCATTGCTTTTTATTATGCGCAACCTGTGTGTGTAGGTTTGTGTGTGCGAATTCTCATGCATTTAAATTAGTTACATGAATTCTTTATAAGCATGAATGGCACGAAAAAGCAAACACAAAATGCCAGAGATATATGTGTTATATATGTATTACTTTTTTACAATAAAGGTATAAAATCAAAATCAGTTGATTTATTTACATATTTATTTAAGAAATTTTGCTTAAAGTGATTAATCACGTACTCCATTTAATAAGCAATATTCACTAAATAGCTAAGGTATTTGAGTTGGCTCCTTCGTTAATCTGCAAACTTTTTTTCAATGAAATTGATTTTAAAAGAGTTAATTACCGCTTATTTTGATAGATTTCGTCTTGTTAGCAGCAGGTTTTAAAAAGTTGTGGACAAAAAGCAATGTGCATTTCTTGCCTTATCGGGCTTTTCGACTTTAAAGTGGCTCAGTTGTTATTTTGATTGCAGGGTATCATTTATTCAAAGCATTATTTGCTTTCTCTTACTGAAACGGGCCTTAAAACGCTGGTGTATAGCTTTTTTAGGTATCCACCTGAACATACCTTGGCAATCAGAAGTCAATCAATCAATATCAACAATATAAACCCCTGTCCAAGAGTCAAGTACTCGAGCCGCCCCTGAGTCGTGGCCCAGTTTTATTTTTGCGCAACTATTTGGCCTGCAAATCCACACACAAAATGCGAGTAAAAACAAACAGGAAGGCGGCCAAAGCTGTGTCTCATCAATAAAGCCAGTCGAATAAACAGGATGTAAGCTTCAAGGCGCCGCCAGCTGCTGGGATTTTGCGCCCTTACATCTCTCCTTAACCCGCTTGGCTCAAGGATGTAGGCAGAGTCGCTCAATCAGCGCGACCAAGTGGAAAATGCCTCCGCATAGCGTCTGACACCTTGTTAAAGCGAAGCCCGAGAGTTACACAGAAAGGAGAACTGAGTATAGCGAGACCAGCGACCGACAGACTTATTAACATTTAGATGAAATGCCGCGCCAAGTTTGTGGGCAGAGCCAGGGCCGAGGTGAGGGTTGAGCCCTCACTGGTTTACCATTTGAATGTGGCGCTGGCGGTTGCTTTTATTTACCGTGATTTAATTTATATGGTAAGGCTGCGCTTGGAGCAGGGGCTCTACTAGAAGGTAGACGCGGCCATTGTTTCATTTTTTGGCTAAGCTCAAATCGTATATAATTTGCGGGGGCTAATAAAGGAAGTCAATGATTAAGAATTTCTCGATTATTGTAGCTTAATTGCTTCATTTAATAATGCACTTGACTTTATTATTAAAAAGAGACAATTTAAAAATTTTGATATTTACTTTAAAAAATAATACGTAAATGATTTCGTTGATATATTCATATACTTGGTTAGGATAAAGTTCCGATGAGAGTCTAATTCACCTTAATTAATTTAAAAAAAAAAAACTGCTATTGTGTGTGTTTCTTTTTATATTATTTTTATATTTGGTTACTTAGACGCGACTGTGAGGATTAAATTGTTTGTGTTTTGATTTTTTACTGACAATTTAAAAATGGTGTTCAAGTTTAAGTGACTTGAAAGACACAATGACAAAATTAAATACTGTGATTTATGTAAGCATACATATCTCAAATTTGCAAGCTAGGGCTTTTTCTCACATTTCACAATTTCCCCAAAACTCACTTTACCATGCCAAAAACTTTATCAACTGTTCAGTGCACTTGCACAATAGCCTGAAAATCCTTCAAACATTTCTGGTACAACTTTTCACTTCCTGCAACTTTTCGGTTGTCTATTGCCTTGACGAACGCTTCAAATTACGTGGCCCCAAGGCAGAGACAATTGCCGACACGGCCAGAGAGAAGACACAGCGGAGGGCAACAGCAATCATTCAGCCAATTGTCTCAATTTCATGTTGTCGGAATTTTCATTTTCAGCTTTTGTTTCGTTTCGCTTGTTGTTGTAATTTGACTTGAAATGCAAATTTAATGCAAATGCCAAGTTGTTGGATGAGTTAAACATGGCTTACAGCTGGCCGTACAGTTCAGTCAATGTTAACTAACTGCACAGCTCCTCTCATTAGCCATGCACTCAACGGGCTTAATGCCCGAGTTTGAAGGCCAATGTAGCAAAAATTGCATGATTAGTGTTATGCCAAGCACATAAACCAAGCCATTGAGAGCGATTGTGTGAGTGTATGTGAGTTAGTTATGACCAGGCTTTGTGATAAGACGCACAAGGTCAAAACACATGCGAATGTTCTTGAATTGAATGCCAACTAAATACTTACACGCTGTGCCATTCATGAAGCCTCTAATAAACTGGCTAAAGTCTGGGGAAATCCAACAAAATCGCTTGAGATAGCAAAAATATGTTGGGAGAGCACTCGAAACGATAAAAGAATACCCTACATTAAATAAGAACAAGGAAACATATCAAAGAGCATCTAGTGATATGAAATTGAAAACCATATTTAACTTAAAATAAGTTAACAAAATCAAAACTAATCCTCAAGGGAACTTATAGGCCCATCAAATTTGATCTAGCGCATTCAAATGTGCCTAGCCGCAATATATGTACATACAGATGAAGCTAAATAATGAACATAAAGATTGCCACATACAGAGCATTAAATAAAATGAGGATATTTACTCGCACATCTACTGGTAAAATTCGTATTAAGTTGAAGCATAGATAATACTATGATCTTGCAGCTATTTAAATATTCCCATATGTACAGTTTTTATATTCAATGAAAAGCGTGTTTAACTGGTATTTGTGGTCTGCATAGTTATGGACTTTATGTACTGCTATATAATACTTGAATCTTGATTCTTTAATGCCACTTTTTACCGATAACACACTACTCGAGTACAAAACGCTTGAGCTGCTTCATTCTCAGAAAACTTCCTGCATTGCTAATAAAACAATAAATCCCACTTCCCGTACAGTTGAAACGAGTTTCCGAGAGCGAAGGCAACGCGTCGCGTTGTTTATATTAAAGCAAGTAAATATTATAGGGCTGCACTACATGATACCCTATATAATATAATAAAATATTAATAATTAATTTAAATTAAAAATGTTTTTCTAAATACGTGTAGATCTTTCGAAAGATATTGTATACATGTATTATACTTTATAATTAAAATCACAAAATTATTATCAATTAGGCCTTCTGCTAAATTATTATTATGCAATTTGAATTTAAAGAACCTGATAAAATTATTAAACTAATGGTTTCGACAACTTTCATATTTAAGACTGTTTATATTATGTCATTGGAATATATTATCCAAATATAAAAGAAATATTAACTTAAATAATAAGCTAATCATAAACTCCTTTATATTAAAGCATAGAACATATAGAAGAATGAATCAAATTTAAAAAATATATAGAAAAAATGAATTTATTTATTAATAATAATATAAATTTTTTATGTTATTAAGTTAATGATTTAATTATTATTTTATTTCGAGTATATGGAAGAATCAAATTAAGTAATATATAGAAGACCTTTTTTTTATTAAAAAAAGTATAATAATTATTTTAATATTAAAAAAATGCACTTTGTTTTGAGGAAATCAAATGTAGGAAAACATTAAAAAAAAATATATACAAAGAATATATACTATATAAGGGAAAACACCTTTAAGTGAAGGCTAGACAAAGAGTAATTTTTAAATTATTTAATTTATGATAAGATATAAACAACTATGTATGATAAAATACACTGTGAATGAGCATACCCAGCTGGCATTTGATTATAGGGAAAAAAGAAAGAAATTACGCTCAAGTCATGCGTGTGGCACATAAACAAGTGGCGTTTGTGCGTGTGTGTGTGAAAATGTGATTGTGATTGTATATATATAGCCATATGTGAGGGGCGTGTTCAACTCGTGGTGTGCGCCTCTGTATTTGCTTACGCTGTGGTTTCGGTGTGCGTTTGTGCCACGTCTGGTGGCGCCTTTTGGCTTTGCTGGGGCACAAAGCCCCACCAATCAATCTTTATAAAGTGCGCTAATTATACGCATTAATAATGACTGGCAGTGAGGCAAATATGGCAGGAGATGTGCCCCAGAAATGGAGGATGAAGCAACACGTACCAGAAAAAGAAGACGCTTGTGGCTTAAAGTGCCAGAAAATGTTGTAAGTTGATTAGAAAATTGTCTAATTCTTGACTTGCAATTGATTTTTCCACTACTTTCGTATGCTCTTGTCATCTGACTTTGCCTTAACTATTATTTAAAACGCAATTTTCAGATCTTTGCGACAGACACGACAGATACATATATCAGAGTCCTGTGTAGCTTAAAGTGCTTCAATTACAAGCTGCAGTAAAGGTCGACGAATTATAAATAACTCTCGACCGATTTTTAATTTCTTTGCCTGCGTCGACAACGGCGTTGACAGCAAATTATTCGCACTACATGCGAGCGGGGCAAGGGGAAATCAGGTGAAAGGCTCTTCAGAACTGAACAGAACACGGAAGGGAAGTGAGCAGAACCGGGCAACATGGCATGGAATAATGTAAAAATTTAGTTGCATGGAGGAAAAAGTGAATAACCAAAAGGGCAAGCCACAATCGAGACAGGAGAGAAAACTGAACAAGCTGGAAAGCTGCTGGCAAAAATAACTTGCAATTAGTTGCTGTCAGTTGCCAGCGCGCTTGCCGTGCGGAAAATTGTGGAAATAATTTGCTTAAATTTAAAGCCAACTCGTTGCACAAAAAGAAGAAAGAGAAAAAATCTCAGTAGCAACTTATAAATATAAATGATATTACGAGCTACGTGTCGGCTGTTGTTCCTGTTGCACTTGAACTTAAATTTCAAGAGCATTTGCGACCCTGACATTGGCAAATGTGCAACAACAAAGTTGAAACTCAGTTTGGGCTTGAGTTGAGAATTGAAAAGGAAACGGAAATGTTGTTGAAATTGGGTAATGAAAATCAATGAAATTGCGCTAAAGAAATGTGTCTGGCTCGAAATTGAGTCATCAAATATATGGGAAACGTGCTTGGAAAGTCAGCAAAGAATTTGAAAAAAATTTTTAAAAAAAATTATTAGATTAATGAATGGCAAAATTGGCGGGCGGAAATGTCTTCAATTTAAGTACTAAAAATGTCGGTTCTAGAAGGTTTTACTGGACAATTCGTCACTCTTTAATAATACTTTATATTTTTCAGCCATTTTATGGCATGAGAATAATTCTTATCACAGAAACAATAGCAATAACGAGAAGGAAAGGCTATCTTCGGCACGCCGAAGATTTAATACCCTTGCAGACCCAACCATTTCATAATGCTCATAGTGCCTTGCACGTATGTATGGTAAGTATGGTTAAGATGTCTTGAAAAACAAAAAAGTTTTCCATACAACTTAATTTCGACCGATTGTTCCTATGGCAGCTATATGATATAGTTGCCCGATCTTAATAGAATTTTGCATATATATGGGGAGCTTAGTTAAACTAATAAATACCGAGTTTGGTCAAGATATCTTGAAAAACATAAAAATTTTCCATACAAAAACTTAATTTTCGACCGATCGTTCCTATGGCAGCTATATGATATAGTTGTCCGATCTTAATAGGATTTTGCATATATATGGGGAGCGTAGTAAAACTAATAAATACCGAGTTTAGTCAAGAAATCTTTATAAACAAAAATGTTTTTCATACAAGAACCTACTTTTCGACCGATCGTTCCTATGGCAGCTATATGATATAGTGGTCCGATCCAGCTGGTATAAAAAGCCTGCCAAGTTTCACTGTTGTTGTCAAATATATACATATATAATTCTCATTAGATAAGCAGTTGTTGTTGTGAGAGACAGCATGATAGAGAGCAAATAGCGTGAGCACCATTATATTTCAACCAAACGGCTGCTCTCATTGCTTGCTCTTTGTATAATGAGTAATAAGTTTCATTTCACTCAAGAGCTCAAAATAATGCACATATGTACATATGTAGAATTTTATTTTCCTTTTTTTTTGTTTAAAATTTGTTGATAAGCGAAGTGTGATTCGTGGTAAAAGTGTTTGGTGTGTGCTAACGACTTGCGTAGTCTCAGGTCAGCGCCTTGCGTAGTTTAATTGCTCTAGATTAAATTTCAATATCTTTTAATGGTCGCAAAATAAGCTTACATTATTATAGGCATGAGGCAATATAATAGTTGTCAACACATCTATATTAATATTGCTTCGCTTATGCAAACTCTACGATAATTTGTATGAAGTAGGTCAAAATGAGGACACATAGACTACCATTAGCAGCAACCCCTGGAAGAACTGCCTTAGCCTTGGTAAAAAAGGCTTATAAATGTAAGCCTGAAAAAACCTCAGCACACATGCTCCACCTCGTTTCCGGTCTAAGCTCCATGCACATCAGCTCATTATTATGCGTAAGCTGTGCGCCAGCAGCAAATTACATTTTGATGTCGTCGTCGGCGACATCTTTGAGTTTCGCTGATATTTTTTAATGGATTTTGTATTGAGTCATTTTTGGAGGTCTGCTCAACGCGTGGAGCCACACAAACCGAAATTCCTTTAGGCGCCAGTCTGTTGTCACATTGAATTTGGCTTTTGAATGAGTTGAGAGCCGGCAAAAGATGCGTTGAGGCTCGTAAATCCCAACCGCAGGTGAGGGGGCTATAAAGTCGGCTTTCTGTTGAGGTTATCTGAAAATGCGAATAAGCATATCTGCATGTGAAAAGGCAAAGAAAACGAGAAAATTCCTAGACAATAATCGCCCGAAGGCACCAGAACTTTTCTGCAAGGAAAACGTTTATAAAATAAAGTAAATATCTGATAAGCGACTTTTTGCTTTAAGAAAAAAATGCTCCAACTCAACATGTGGCAGTTCTAAGATCCACTCTAATTGTTCCTTAATACAGGCTGTATTTGCTAGCGTAAAACAACCCTCGAAGGCTGCCCCATTTGGCACCCCTGGCCTAACACGCCTTTGCGCCATAAATTTCAATTAATTTGTCGCATTTTATTTGAAAAAAAACCTTTTGTGATGTTGTTTTGTTTTCTTTTTTTTTTATTATCATTCGTGCCCCAGAAAAAATAAGCAAATCATTCCTTTATGGCAATTTAATTTGCCCCTTTTTCGGGTTAAGATGCGCAATAAATATTTAAAACAAGAAAAAACAGTTAGCTGAGGAGTATCGAATAGTTAATACACTTGCAGGCCTAGGTCAGTTCTGAGATATAATTATATAGTCCAAGCCAACTTTGTTTCCTTGGAAGATATATGATATAGTAATCGGATGTTGATTAAATTATCCCAAAGAAGTTGGTTAAAATTAACAGATAGAAGAACAAATGAGATAAAATATATAAAAACAAATGAAGTTCGTTTCCATAAGCAGTTTGGCTTGTCGCTTTAATCAGTTCTTATTAGTCATTCTTCTCCGAGAAGAGTACATATAAAGCGTATAAAATTTATTGTTGAAATAAATAAGAATAAAAAGAGTAGCTAAATCAACTAAGGCTACATAATTTATTTATAACAAATGGCCAGATTACATGGGACATTTCTCGTTTAGCGCTGGCAAATGAATGCTTTTCGAATATTTAAGGCCAAGGAATTGGGAATTTCTTGGAAATTCCATTAAATTTGTGTCAAAAATTGCAATTATGGTCAGCCCAATGGCTGTGATACAAACAACTAGCTTTGAGAGGGTCAGGGATTGGTACTCTTCCGTACGTATTCCCCTTCGTGCACTAAGCATGGCCATTTTGCCAGTTGCAGGTCGGAGAGCTATCCACAAATGTAGCACCAACTGCTGCGCCCTGCTATAAAATGCCAGCAGACAATGCAAATTGCCAGCGAGACTGAGGCTGGAGTTGAGGCTTCAGTAGTTGTTGTGGCCAAGGATCGTTGGGAGCTGCAGTGTGGCTCCTTGTGGCCTTATTGCATGCAAATACACAACAACACATAGACACTTGGTCGAGACACGTGAAATGATGTGCAAATCTTATTAACAATTGCTGCCAGCAGCAGCAGCAGCAGCAGCAGTAGCAGCCATCGGTCGAGTGCAGTTTAGTTGAGTGTGTAATCCGTTGGGTTCGCTCTTTGGTTGCTGTGCGGCTTCCTCACACCTAACTCCTGCTGCATTTGCACAACTAAAGCGCCTTTGAGTATAGTTTGAGGGTGTCCTTTGGGGTTTTAGTTGAGGGTTCAGTTCGTTTAAGGTGCGTCATAGGTTAAAGGCATTTTAAACTATTTTAGATCAATTCAGACAATAAAGAAATGTTAAAATATAGTCACAGACAAACATACAGGGACAGACAGAGAGAGAGAGAGGAAGAGAAAATGGGAATAATAATAAAAATAATATTAATTATAATAACAATAACAAAAATAATTAATACGAGAACAATAATATTTTTAACAAAAGTGAACAAACATCATAGAAGCAAGTATAAATCATTTTCTTAGAGCTTCAGCTATTCATCCAAACCTGCATTTTCACCCAGAGATGTGAATTTGCCGTAGTGAAAAATGCGTAGTCCTTGAAAATGATGTATGGTATACATATAATCCAAGGTATTTGTAAGTTACTATTAATATTTAACTGTATAAATTAATTAAAATTGGAATATTATAATATTCAATCGCTTTAAAATTTCAATCAATTATTACTTATAAATAAGCAACATTAAATTAAATAGTTTTTGTAGCTTGAACTAATATTTAATGCTTATTTCTTGATACTTTAAATTGAGTTAGTTGAATATTTAGAAAAATGATAATTGCCATTTAATTTGCATGAACGCGCATATAACTTAATTCCTTAAAGTGAAGTGACATCTTCAAAAGGGACAACCCAAATTTCTTTATGGTTCCTCATAACTCAGTGGCCAAAAACAATTTTGTGTGCCCAACTGTTGGCTTGGTTTTTCCATTAAAGTCAACTAATAAATATTCGAGCTGTTTGGCGCGGCAGTCACCCAAAGGGGGTCCGGCCGGAGCTGAAGTCTCAGACGGATATTAAACACTTAAATGCTGGCATAATTTTTACTATTCCAGCGGCTAAGTATTTAATTTAATGCGTCGCTCCCCCGAAAAGCTAAGCTGAAAACAGATAAATTGAGCTGGGGGCCAAAGGCGAGCCACGGAGCTGGCAGCCGACAGTTGGATAGACAGGCAGGCGGCAGACTGCACGGGGTCGAAGGGTAGCCCACACAGTAGTGGGCAAATTAAAGATTAAACGCTGGCAAAAATTTGCTAGGGGTCAGTCGGAGGATGGGTGGCAAGAGAAGGCTCCAAAAACAATGCCCAGCTAAACAGACAGCGCTAGGGGAGTCGGAGTCGGGGTCGAAGCTGCCGTTGGAGTTGGAGCCAAGTCAAACAAAAGCCAAATGAAATGAACGCACGCGTGTCCGAGGAGCTGCCACCATTCAACTCTGTCCGAATGTCTGAAGCAAGGGAATGAAGCAGTCAAAAGGACCAGGGAGGGGTCTACCAATTTATGCGCATTATTAAAGCGAATGCATGAGATGCTTCACATGCCAAAGGTGGGCGCTACGTCCGGGTCCAAGTCTGCGCAGATCGGGTCGAATCGAGTCTGGTCTGGTCCGGTTTGGTCTAGCCTGCCCTGTCCTGCCTGCAGATGGCCACGTACATAGGTGTCGTAAACGGACATTTATTTATTTAGATTTTATTTGAAGGCAACAGACTGTTCGTGGGGTAGAGAGATGCGTGGGTGGTGTGGGGAATGTTGTTGCCCTGCTTCTTATTAGAATTATTAAATCAAGTTGGGATGTTCTTTCTGATAAGCGGCTGTTGTATGGTTATATGGAAAGTCAACGAGATGGAGAAGAGACATTTGCAAATGTAGGAAAAAATTAAACACAATTCTGTGAGAATAAAAAAATAAAAGATATTCTGAGAGTGCTTCTACAAGTTAATAATATAAAGTGTTAAAATATGTTTGCATAACTAAAAATATAAATTTTGTCGGCTATCACTTAAAGAACTATTTTAACAAATAAAACGTCAATAATAAGAATAAAACTAAAGATAAGTATAAGAATAAAAATATGAAAATAACAGACAGCTTAATTTAATTTTTACTCTTAAATCTTCTTAAAAAACGATGTCTATCTATTTGATATTTAAATTTTCATATAGCCACTGCCATGAAAACTACATAAAACCATATCCAAAACTATTTAAGAGTAAGCAAAATCGCAATTCGAGCCATTGACCAATTGCAGCTGCATCATTAAACGCAAATTTTGTGGCATTAACATTAATTTATGCACACTTCAAATGTGGCTGAAATTATAAGATTTTAATATACTCCACCCAATCCACCCGCTGCGCCCGCTAATATGGCCAACATGGCAACTGCTGCAGTGCGTCGAATTAACAACGCGCCATTTAAAGGGCCAGGGCCAAACAATAGGCATAAAAATCAATTATGAGCCATTAGCCAAGGCACAAAAAGCGGTCCAGGAGCTGCCACGACTCCCTGGGCCCCCACACCTCCACCCATGGCACAAGTGTAGCTCATAAATCATCTGGCAGGCTGTTGCGCCGACTTCAGGTCTGGCCGTCTTTATATACATACATACATATACATATATACATTTTGTGTAGCAGCTCCTCGATTTCCCAGTTGTTCACGCATTAAATATTTATTTAGCAAGATTTTAATGGAGCCAAAGAAGTTAAGTGTGCAAATGCCGAGCAACACACAGCAGGTGAATCAGCCAGTCTTACGTATCCTTTGTGGGCGGTGTGGGCAGTGTGGGTGTGGCTGCCTGTGCCTGTGTATGTGTGTGTTTGCTTGTGTGTTTTTATGTAGCTGACAGCTGTAGGCAGTTCGAGCAGACAAATTCATTTCATTCGTGCGGAAATTAAATGCATGTTTAACCTATTTAAATTTTTTGAGCAACCATTGAAGAGCCTATGAAATTTAATTTATTGTGAAATATGTTTCAATGTGTGCGTGCGTGTGCTTTGATGTCAGAGTTTTCACAGCTTGGACTTAAATTGAGACACGAATTGATGCGCAAATAAATAAAGTAGAGTTGGTTAAGTGACTGAAGTTGAGTTGGAACTGAAAATATGTAAATACTGTGATATTAAAAGCGATTTAATTGAGTTTTCATGGAAATAGAGACGAGTTGTGTTGAGTAAATAACTATTTGCAATAGAAATGAAAAATACTAAAGTATTTAACAGCATCCCATTTAAGATAATCATATAGACATCCTAAGGCTAAAGAGGCATTCGATTTCGTTCTATTTAACATCCTAAGACCAATTATACAAGCCAAATCTGATTTTAATGTCATTTTAGGCAATTAGCATATACTGAGAAGCTCGACATTATGGTAAATGATTCGTAATGGAATTCGATTTCAAATTCTGAGCTGCGGGTCACGTTTCAAATCACAAAAATATTCTTAAACAGTCGAAAATCACGAACTTAATTGAGGCTTAGCAATTGAATAAAAAATATTAGGTGAAGAAAAATAGGTCGTTCCGTTCAAAGAAACATTCCTCAAAAAAATTCTTAAAAATATAAGTTTCTACTGATCGAGGAAAGTTTATTGAGGTAAAACGGATTTTTATGTCCTTGAAAAACACAAGAGAAAATATGATCTTACGGTAGATAAATATTCTTCCATAATTTACTTCTGCATAATTAATAAACTGACATTTATTATATGTGTAATGCACAGATTCTTGAGAAAATACAAGTTTGAGGAATATTTAATCCATTTGGTGTGAGATTGCTTAAGTTGAATATTTCTTTACATTATATCTCAATATTATGTTAATTTACATACATTTGGAAGCATTGTGCTCTAAATGATTTTTTTTAAAACAAATTGAAATAATAAAACAGCAAACTTTCTTCTTTACCAGTTCTTTATATATTCATCATTTTTTATATGAATTGGAAATACATTTATATTTTTCTCTTTTTAAAGAAACTTTTTATATTACGAAAGCAAGCGGAACCCATGTCCAACTCTACTACAGAGCAGGCCAAGTGATGTCAATGTCATGGTATTTTTATTATTGATAAGGGAAACATTTGCGTGGTCAATATCTGATCTCGCCCCTTGCATAGATACCTGGCAATAGCTGCGACTAAATTGCGGCAATCGCTAAATTTACTGCTAATTAGAATCAATTTTGGCAAATGCCACATTTTAGTTTATTAAAGCTGAAGTAGTTTAGGAAAAAGTGTTGCCTTTATTTGCGCCTGTTTATCAGAGTGTTCGCTCATTAGAGGCTCGAAAGGCATTTGTGGCTTAATTAGCAACATAAAAGTCGCTCACACCCAGAGATCTAGTTAAATGCGAACCCTAGCCAAATATGCCCAGCTGGTCATGTGACACTTCCGCAACATCCGCAACATCCCACTTCAATTTGCCCTGCTACTTAACTTGCCGCTCACGTTGCTCTTTTGGGGCCGGGGTCAGGGTTTACTTTTATGACTGATTATGTTGTTTTTCGGCATTTAATTGCCACTTGGCCGGCGTGTGGATGTGACTATTTTTATGGCTAATGAGCAGCTTGAGGTAAATTCTTGGCCCATTCGTGCAGCATCAGGTGTATCAGGTATTATAATGATTGGTGTGGGTAAATGGCATGTAGAAAGAAGGTCTCGGGACTGCCCAATAAAATGCATGAAGTTATGTGCGGGTTGTTAAAAATGCGATAAATTAAAATAAATGGCTGGTTGAAGTGACCAAGTTGGGGGTGCTTGGAGCTTGCGGTTGTTGGCTGCCAACGCAACATTTCCAGTCTAGGGGTTAATCTTTATACACAAAAATTTAATATAAAAATATATTTGGGTTAGTTAACAGTACAACAGGAGCGTCTGTTTACAGTGGAATTAAAGTAAAATATAGCGGCTTTTAAAATTTTACTCAAAGCCATGACTCTCAAACTTTGATCTAAGAAAAGATGAATTTTAATGTTCTCGAGGTCGAGCTCATTAGGGAAAAAGTGATAAATATACAAATTTAATAAAAATTAATAGAATAAAAAATAGAATTGGGGTATATTGAGTTAAGCTAGTTTTTTGTTAGGCTAAGGGACGTCATGCTGCCAAAAAAAAAAAAATCTATTGAATTTTTTTGAAACAGAGAATATAAAGTAATGTCTGCCATGTTTTTTGAAGCCATCTTGTAAAATCATGAAATAAATATCTCTCTACCAATAAAATTGACTCACTCTCGTTAAGTGTGCCGTCTGCAGCTGTCTCACTCTTTCCTTAGAAGTCGATCACTTGCGCGAGCAGTTCAACTATACCTTCACGTATGTAGCGTGACGATCACACTTGCTCTCTCACTCGCACCGACGCAATGCGCTCTCTTATTTCAAATAATCTGGATTTGCATATAAAATGGTTGATTAACAGCTAAAGAATGGCCGCGTTATGTCTGAGATGAACTTATTTAGCGCCAGCAAAGCAAATTACATGTCAAAAATTTTCAAGGGTCTTGAAGCAAAATAAGATGCTAGAAACATGCCGCAGCACTGAATGCAGTGCAGATTCAGCTGCAGCAGATAAAATTGCTCGAGCTGTTTGACTTAATGGCCGCTCAGATTGGCAGCAAACAGACGGCTACACAGAGTGGCAGCACGAGACACGGACAGAGAGAGGGAGGGAGACAGAGAGTCATGCAGACAGTCGACGTCAAAAGAAAACGCATTACTTGCAACTAGACGGGGCAAAAGAAAGTTCAACTGAAATTATGCGATTGCACATATAGTAGTAGCATAGTAGAGTAGCAAGTGCAGAAAGAGACGAACCGACGCTGCTGTACCCTTGAAAATAATATAATTAGGGAATTACAAGCGCATATGCCACATTAATTATTGAATATGGTTGTTTGTGCAGTCAGTTGCACAAACTTAAGCAAATATCTAATTAAAAATATATCTAATATATATTTGCATTTCATATTTGCTATTGGGGAAAAATAGCGAATAACTTAAAAAATATAATTGATATGTATATATATATACATAGGAAAATAATCAAAAAATATGCGATGCCCAAAAATATACTTTTAGGTCAATTATATATTATATATATATTATATATACTATATTTTAAAAATAAAAAAAAAATATTTTTAATTTAAATTAAAATCTACAAAGTTCTAAAAACTATATTGATCGTTGCGTATATGCTTTTATTCTGGTTCTTCAATTGAAGCAGGGGAATTTTTCACGTTAAAAATCATCTTTGTAGTACATATTAAACTTAGCATCTTCTTCCACGTCCTGTCCCTCCGCATTCTCTACAAAGCATTTGTCCATGCATTCCTTTCTTGTAGCAAAACGATTTGGATTGCCCCCACAGCCACCGTAATAGAAATGAACACAGCGATTGGTATGGTAATCATAGCCAAAAACTCGGACCCTTTCATCACAGGGTCCTTTATCAGCCATAAACAGGCATTCGGCTGAAGTATAGACAATGAGATTTTGAAACTTTCATATATTATATATTATAAATATATTACTTACGTGACCGAATGATTTTATTAAAGGGAGCTATTATTCCTGTAACCAGGACTAGAAAGCAAAGTAGTCGGACGTAGTTCATGATATAATAATTCCTTTAGGAATTCCTCAGATTGAAAAACTATCAGTGTTTGTTGTTAATGCCAACTGCTTTTAAGTGAACAATCAAGGCTCACGTGATGCAAATACAAAGTACAAATATCTATATTTAGTACTAAAACCTGACGAAACAGATGTACCCAGTATTAGATCCAAGAGACACCAACTGCAGGCAATGCACATATTTTTACTCTCGAGCTCAGTCAGTTTCTCCATAAGTATGTAAGCTGGGCTGCACTTTGAAGTACTCACACAGCACTTCATCATTTTTATTGCCAAGTAAAATACCCCTCACCTCTCACCACCACCGTCCTACCCAACGCCTTTTCCCTTCTTCTAAAACTAAAAAAGTTTTTGCGTATTTGACTAACGATTTGATGACGTTGATGGGGCTTTGAAATGCATCGGGACGACACTTAAAAAAAAAATATAAAGACAGCAGACAGAAGAAGTTGTCGCCGCATATTTCACGCAAAAGTGCAGCGGACTTAAAGTTGTGTGAGACGGAAGTGGAAGTGGCAACGGAAGCGGATATGAGAAGCCATAATGTAAACGCCAAACGCGGCGTATGCGTAACTTTTGCCAAGGATTCGTATCTCGCTTTAAGTGTCTGGCTAAAAAATCGATTTAATTTCATTTGTAAAACGATTTTCACTTAAAATGTGATTACGCAAATTTTCAATTTGAAAACGATAACGAAAATTGGCAGCGTTGCTAAGGGGAAAGGAAGGGCTCCACACGCCACCAGCGGATGTCTGCTTGGGAATTGTTGTATAGTACATAAAATAGGGCGCCTTTGTGTCTCGCGGGTATTTTAGCGGCAAAGTCTTAACAAGCATAATTATACTCCGCATACACAAAACGAGGGTGCAATCAATTCAATTTTCAATTTTATTTGTCTGTATGTAGGTGTTTATCCGCAAACCATGTATGTTAAAGTTGTGCTACATAGAGGTTGCTATGTTATGTTGACTTGCAGATTATCCTTGTCAAATTCACAAGTGCTTATATCATGTGCAAGTTTATGATCTCTTTACATTTTGTACTTTTGCTTTTCCCCTTCAGATTATTCTTATTATTTTTTAAAATAAAACAAAATAGTCGCAATTAAAGCAGAAAGAGTTGATAATAAAAATGCCCCTGTTATCAAGATTCTTGCGTATTAGGTAAATGGATCACTAAAAAAATACACTTCCTTGATTATGTTTAAGTTCTGTGTGTAACATTTATATTCGGAATTTAGCAAAATAAATATATAAGCATTAAATCCCTTTGAGAATAGGAATACATTTTTTAAAAACTTACCATTCCTTAAACAATGCTGACAGTTTTTCATGTGTATCTTAAATTTTAATTAATTTCAAGCTTTAAATCCGAAATAGGTTTGGGATTCTAAGGTATTCTATTAACAGCTAAAAAAACGAGTATATTAAAACAAGGAATTTAAATTTATTTACTAGCCAGATAGTGATTCGCCTATTCGCTGTATCGTTAAAAGTCCAATAAAATCAACTGCAGTCCGCAAAAGCCGAAAACAGTTAACATTTATCGACAACCGCTGAGCAATATTTGCCCTGGAACTGGCCCAAAGGGCCTTCAACCAACACTTAATTAAGTTTCAGTTGCTGCCCCGTTAGCAGCTCCTAAAACCCACTGCCAACAGGCCCCGGCTCCGGTTGAGCCCACGCTCGCCACCGAACTCCAATCTGGCGTTAACTGCGCATGAGGCCACAGCAAAGCTCAGTGGCGACCGCTAATGCGGTTCGGTTTAAACTACCCCGCAAAAAAACCGACCCCCTTTTGCAATTGCTGCTGGCATCACACAAAATGTAACAAAATTCTGGCAGTCGCTGATTTCAGTTCGTTGATTATCGGCGACCAATGCACCTGACCAGCTGGAAAACAGGTGGAAAAGTCCACAACAACAACTGCAAATTGTTACAAATTTGGGCAGCTAGCTTTTTTTTATTTTGTGATTCAAATAAATCTGCAAGAGGCAGCTTTAGCTCTTGTTGTTGTTGCAATTTTGGCTAAAGCGGAAATGTACCCTCATCAAGTTCCATTAGATTGTCAAAGTTCAGCGTTGGCGTCGGCGTCGTCGTCGTCGTCGGCGGCAGAGGCTCAACCGTGCGCAAAAGTGTCAAAATGTTTAACATATGCCCACATGAGACGTGTCCCACACACCCTGCGCAACCCCTCATCAGGCCATGCTGTAGCTATGGGCCTCTATTTATTGTTGTAGTTGTTGCTGTTTGCGCTGACATTGTTGATAACAATGACAATAACAAGCAGGCGGCGCCCTGAGGTGCTCATAGTGTGGAGGGGGGAGTGGGTTGGGCGTGTGGATCAGCTCTGATTGGGGATCTGCTGCATGGGCGTCGTTTTGTGTGTGTGTGTGTGTGTGTGTTTAGATAGATGCTCCCCCTGAGCTGCGTTTTGTGAGTAATCACATGAAATGGGCTGTTGACCTGCCAATGGTTGCAGAGGACAAAGCAGCCTTGGTGTGTTGTAGTGTTAGATAACACCACAAAATGTGACGACACTCGAATTAAATATAAGTTGAATATTTTAAATAAGATAGAAAATACTTACTTAGTTAAGATACGCACGAAGTTTAGTTAAAATGATACCGATTTTTTAAAACTTTAATTTCCAATGTAAATAACGTAAAAAGACCTCAAAAAGAGTCAGTGTTGATAGAACAAATGTGAAGATTTACTCCAGACCCTTAATTGCAATCCAGTTGCTAGTCTAGTTGTTACCTGTAAACTTGCAATGATAGTGTTGCAAAATACAAACCTTCTGTGATTTCTAACACTCTTGCAATGATAGTGTTGTATGAACAACACAATGTATAAATATAAACAAAAATAAACAAACAAACAAAGGATAAGAAAATTACTTGTACATACAGGAAAAAGCGTAAAATCGAAGTCTAATTAATAAAATCAATTTACAAATTGTATTATTCACATTTTATTAAAATTCCTTAAATTTGTGGCTTTAATAATTTCTCTTTAATTCCTTCATAACTGCCTTTAATTATTCCCTTTGAATATTTCCGTTATTAAGCCATTTTTCTTCTTAACAAAAAAAAATAATGATTGCATTCTTTCGCAAGGCAAACTAATCCAATTTCCCTAAGTTTTTATGCATTTCAGCTGAGCAAACACTTTGCAAGCTCATTTCTTTTACTTTCATTGCTTTTCCTTTGGTGCAAAACGAAAACCCGCCTAAAATATGCACTGCGCTAATTACCAAACCTACCTCAAGGCTCAAACTTGAGGCTCGTTCGAGCAAAGTTGCCAAATATTTTCATTAGCTGTCAGCAGCGACGCCGCCGCCGACGCCGCCGCCTTATTTTGGCATTTCCTGCTTCTCGATGCTTTAAATAACATAAAATTTGAGCGCGGTTTTTGGACGCGTTCTCTTAGGCCTCTCACACCTCTCATTCTTGTGGGCTGTGCTAATGTTCAACTAAATTTAAGTGAGCGTGTTAACAGGCAAAAATTTGATTTATCGCTAGCAAAAAAGTTTGCGTCTTGCTGTCTTGTTGCTCGCCTTGACTTGGCGAAAGTTTTTTCGTGTGTGGGCGTGACAGCAACAAACAGTCTATCAGCTGCCAGTTGAGCACTCACCCCCCTCCCGCTGGCTGCACTTGCGTCTAGCATGTTCTGGCTATATGCAAAATACGCCCACTAAACTTTAATGAGCTGACATTGAGGCGCCTTCGTGCGCCATTTGGGCGCCAAAAGTTTGCGTTGTTGCTTTAATTGCTTTGCGTGCCAAGCGAAATTGTTACGCCGAGGGTTGTTGGCTGTTCGAGTGTCTGTGTATGTTTTTTTGGTGTTCGGTTTGGTTTTTTATGTGCATTTTTATGGCCCGCGAGCAAACAATTTCGCTAAAAAAGCTCTACAAAAAAATGTTTTCGCTCTGCCACGAATTGGGGTTGGTCAGTTTTAACGGTCTTTAAATGCAGTTGCTGCCGCAATTAAATTTTGTTTAGTGTTTAGTTTGCTTAATTCGCCAGCAAAGCAAGCAGTGCAAAACTGCACTTGAACACGCACTGTGTTTTTTGCAAGCAGTGCATGAACATACCAGAATTCTCAGTGCAATTTCTGTAAGTTTTTATGCTCCGTACACAAAGTGAAAAACTATGGAATTTCAATTTTTATTTACTATGAACAGAGTATCGCGGTGTTGGTTGTACTCGATTAGATTTGTTTTTCAATCGGGTTATTAAAACAAATTAAGTTTGTTGAGCTAAACAAAAATGTTTTCTAGTTTTTGCCTGCACGTAATTTATGCCATGCGTATTATTAGCTCATATCTATGCTGGTAAATTTCATGTGCTTGCAATGGCCCAACATAAACTGCTGTTCATTTCCACTACAAAGCGAAAGACAGGTCCGGGCAAGGATAGCAAGTGGATTTCATATGTAAGCGTATCAATATGCAAAAGAGGTTTAGCCAAGACTTGCCACTAAGTGAATGTGAAGACACGGCAGCCTGAAGCCCGCAGGACACAAGTGGCTAAACGTGACGAGCATACATTAGCCTGGGTCTATATACAGCAACCAGCACTCCTCGAGCCGGCTCGTCTACATGTTTTGGCACCACAATAAATGCAAAAAATATGCATAAAGTGCAAAACATGCCATAGAAAAAGGCGTTCAAGTGTCGGTTGGCAGCAAAAATTGCGAGCGCTAGCAGAAACAAAAAAAAGTGAACGCCAAAAATGAATACGAAAAATATTCAATCAGACAATCAGACAGCAGCGTGTGCAAAGAGGGATTGAAGTCGCGGGGGCTAGTGGAAAATATGCGTGCAAAAAATGTGAAAATGTGTCGAGCCCAGTTGAAGCCAAATTTCATAACAGATGTACGAAGAAATCAGAGATGCACAACGTTCAAAACGTGCCAAGCCAAACAGCTTCTTTTGAACTGAATCCCCTTTTGATCTGGTTCAACAACTGAACAAAAATGTATGCCGCAGCTTTTAATATTGGGCACAGATAATTAATAATTATACTCTTACAGAGGGTACTATATACATATATATTCTAGATCCGTATCATCAGCCGAATTGATAAAGGCATATTCGTCTGTCCGTCTGTCTGTTTCTCTGCGAACTAGTCTCTCAGTTTTAAAGCGGAATCGACCCGATCAGACCACTATATCATATGACTGCCATTGGGACAATCGGCCGAAAAGTAGGTTCTTGTATGGCAAAATATTCTCTTTCAGACATTTCCAGCAAACTCAGCAGTTACGAGCTTTACTAATTAGCAAAATTGAACTGTCGAAGATAACCTAAAAAAAAAATAAAAATAAATGTATTAAATTATGTACAAAATATAATCGTACAAATCAATTAGATTTTCTAATAATCTTTGTTAATTTAGGTTATCCTTTTCTGAATTACTACTTTGCTGTAATTATAGAGGGCTTTCAAAAATTGGCAAAGGATATATATGTACATATATACATATATATTTAAAGTACCTTTTATTATAAAAATATACATATAGCTTAAAACTTTGCTTAGTTTTTAATTTTCTGAGTCTTTTAACTAAGTCCATGTCCAAGTCAATGATATCGTGACTGATTAATGTGCGCCTGACCCGTCGCAATAAATTTGTAGTCGATTTGGAGACAAGACACAAACAATTTTACCACAATTTTGCTCTAAACAGCTATTGACAGGCACGCAAATGGCACAGAGCCAAACAAATATTTAATTAAAACGATACAAAAAGGAATAAGGGGGCGTGGTTGAGGCGGAGACAAACAAATCATATGAGCAGCGAAAAGTGGAGTCGAAATTAGCTTATGAGTGGGTTGTTGGGTTTGTTGATGTTGCCAAAACATTTTCGATGATGGCAACTGGCAAGCCGCTTGGCCAAGTCATCAAATGGGCTAGACTGCAATAAAAGCATATGCACACACAAAGGCCTGGCTAAGAGTCGATTCACAGTTTGAGTTTTCTCTATAATATTTGCTTTGCTTATATTTTTTAATGCATATATTAATCTGACGCTTATTTCGTTTGAATGAAGTTAAGAGGCAGCTGGAAGGAAAAGCAGACCAAAAACCTTTGGCAAAATCCATTTGTTGTAAAAAATTCAATTTATATTCGATTACGCGACGATGTCTAAGTAGGAGTCGGAAAAATCTGAAGCACTTTTCTTTTCTTATTCTTACATTTTTTTTTTGTGCCTCGGGAGCGCATTGAAAATGCGCCGTCATGCGTTAAAATTGCAATTTTTTCTCGCTCGCTCAAAGCAAATACGAAGCAGCCTTCAAGATGGTAAAAATGTTAAGCAAATTGATAAATGAAAGGGCAAACCCCACCCCACCGCCCCTGCAACCCGCTACCAATCTAATTGTAAAATGTGGACTAGATGCTGTGGAGAACTAAGCAACAAACATAACAATCATAGTCAATTGTAGCTAGTTAAATATTCATGGGCCCCCAGTTATCCATGGCGAGAAATAAAACAGAAAACAGAAACGCTTGAACCCTCCACACACACACGCAAACACACACACAAATATGCCCACACATATACAGTTTTTAGCATGGAAATGACACCCGGACACGGAAGCGGGCCGCTGATTGCCGATTGCCCACATGCCGTGTGCATAGAAAATGCCCATCGAGAGGCGTCCCTGTATATTGGAAAACGATTTGAGTCTCAGCTACAAACAAACAAACAGACAAACAAACAAACTAAGAGAGAGAGAGAGAGAGAGAGAGAGAGAGCGAGAGATACGAGTATAGAAATAACAAAACAAAAGACAGCACTTGCGAATTTCATTGCAAATGAAACGAAAAACGTTTTATTTTGATTTTCTGCACGCGTTCGAAACATTTCGCAAAGGATCGGCTGGCAGGGGGGAAAGGCAACGGATGGCACTTCAAAGGCAAATGTTTGCCGCTTCTAACCAAATATATATATAGATACATACCCTGTGTTGCCAAAGCAGGTGGGGTATGCTAAGCTACTGCCAGCTAATGTAATTGTGCGCATGAAAGAAAGTTGAGAGTGAGTAAAGATATAGATAAATTCATTAATTTTCATTTTGTGTGTATACCCTATATTTTAAAAAATTAACCTAGTGTGGTATACTTGACTAGAAATTAATGAGCATAAATAAAATGTGCACGCCAAACAATTGAGAACTACATAGAAGAACTACGTATCTAATACATGTGTCCCTAAGAATATATTAAATATATATGTATGTATATATAGTGTATCTAGAATTTGTGACATTTCCAACATTTGTCAATAAATATTACGATATACAAGTAATTTCAAATGATAATAAAATCAATAGCACTAATTACTAAATTAATGGAATAAATTTTCATTTAATATATTCTCATCTCTTCATGTATGCATTTCTTAAATTTATTTCGTAATTCTTAAAATTTATTTATAATTTCTCTAATTCTTAAACATATATTTGATAAATAGTCACGCTTAAATTTCACTACATATTAATTTAGTCAATAAAAATTATAGTAAGTTAAACCAATTAAAGGGCATTTCGTAGTCGAGCTTGTCCAGTTCAAATAAAACAACTTATTCTATTTTCATTTGGCCATGCACTGCAAAAGGGATTTTCTTTTTGTTTGCGCTTTTTACGTGGCCAATTTGCGGGGAGCTGAGACAAAAAGTGAGCGACACACGCGAATGAAGACGGAAATGGAGATGGAAATGGTGGCAGAGTTGGAGGTGTGCCACATGTTGAGAGCCTGCCAGACCCGCCACATGCCAGGCGCTTCTCATTATGCCCACAGAAAAAACAAAACTTGCCCAAGTGATAGGAACGATTTTTCAAATACTTTAAAATTGAATAAGACGCGCTGCTAGAAATATATAAAAAGGTGTCCATTGAAATATTCAAGGGACTTTACGAAAGTGTTCCTCAGTGCAGTTCGACAGCTTTGCAGAAAAATATATTTAGATCAATTAAATGAACATGAAAATACATTAAATAAATGACTGAGGTTTAAATTACATTTAATGGGAAGCATAAAATAGTTTTTAAAACAATTTTAACATCTATGTTTTAAACCTATCAAAAGCGGTTCCTCTTCAAAAAGCTGTTTTATATTTTCTAGATGTTTAAACATTTTTTATGTAGTCTTTGAAGAAATATTTTTATATTTTTTATTTTATTTTATTATTTTTGGTTTGGTATATTTTTTGTACGTGTAACCGGCTTCTAAGAGGCAAAAGTAAAGGAAAAAGTGATTAATAAATTATTTCTAATTTCTTAAAGGTCGTATTGGTGTCGGATTCTAACAGTTGAGTCCTGAGATATGGGTTTGGATAAACTCGTGTGGAATTGTTTCCCTGCCTTCCTGGCTGCATTCCAAATTAGAATCGGTAAGTTTGCATAAAAACTACATAAAAACAATTTATTCTATACTTAAAACCCAAAAAATTAGACACTTTTTTGCTATCAGTTAAAACACTAGTTTATAAAACCAATTTATAAATTAGAAATCAATTTATTTGCTCTTTTAAAGTAACATATTTGCTAAAGCTTGGATTGCATGGGTTTGATAAATAAACCTTGAAATGAAAATACTTCCTTTCGGAAATTGAAACCCAAGCAAAAATGTTGACTTTTTGTCTGGTGCATCTCTTTAAATAAAGATATTCGGTTGGATAACAAATGAAAACAGCTGTTCCCACTCCTGAAAAGCAGCTACTTATGTACAGCATGCTGGGCAAAGACAATTGGCAGCGAGTCCTTTCATTTCCCTGCCACAACCTTCAGCGTAGTGGGTGGATAACGGAAGGTGCCTAGAGGGGAAGGGGGAGAAGGGATGGAAGATGTTGCCAATGCCGATTTATGTCGTTCGCCTCGTTGCAGTTAAAATGCTTTTCATGTAAACTGTTCAGAGCGTTGCTCAAGAACTTTGCTCAAGCGGACAAATAACCGAACACAAAGAGATGAGCAGAGTGAGGAAGGGGTGCGGCTGTGGATGGGGAGGGGGATGTGGGTCTAAGGAAACAAGTCGAAAAATATCAACTGCTGAGTACATCAACTTATGTAAATTGTAATGTGAGGGACAGCTGTAAGAATTTTGCAGTTCGCCCTCCCTCCCTCCCTCTCTCTCTCTCTCTGTCTCTCTCTTACTCTTGCTGGTCCTCTCTCCCTCAAGCATAGTGGCCACTATGTGGGCGCCTCCCTCCCGTCTGGTCCTTTAGCTGTCCTCAAGGAATTGCGGGCATGTTTGCTTCTGCTGAAATGAGCAAAAATAATTGCAAATCGTAAAAAGAAAAAAATTTGTTGAGGCTGTCGTCGCTATTCACTACTCAGTACTCGATTCCCAGTTCACAGTACTCATGTGTGCTGCCAGACGATGCCAGACAGCAAAAGAGCGAGAGAGAGAGAGAGAGGGAGAGAGAGACAGAGAGAGACAGAGAGAGAGAGGGACAGAAAGGCAGACAGACAGACAGACAAACACGGACGGAAACGGAAATATGCAATGAAGCAGAAGTTGGCAGGAAATTGTTAAGACGCCGCGCCTCCGCTCACTCGCCCCCTCCCCTAACTGCTCGTCCCCTTCTCCCTCTCCGTCGCGCTGTTGCTCTGTTCTATTTTTCTATTTTTACAGCTTTATTTTATTTTGCATCATCGAAAGGGTTCCCCAAAAACGCTGTTCCTTTTGGCTCGTTTTATGTTCTTAGACGAATTGAAAAGCCGCATGCAAATAAAATTTGCCTGTTTCTTAGTGTGTTGTCCTTTGAACCCAGGATCCGCTCTGTCTGCTTTGTTGCTTTTCGCATTTTGTGGTTTTTATATTTCAATCGAGCCTGTTCTCTGTCCTCTGTTCCCTGTTACTTGGTTTTTGCTGCTCGATTTTAAAGTATTTGCAGCAGTTTTGTTTTTCGATCTAGTTTTTTGACAAAAATATATAAATTTTTATTTGATTAGAAAATAAGAAGCAAACCCTTGAGAGTATTAAATAGACTATTCAAAATTTTCAACTAAAATCTTTATGAAATTTATTAAATTATTGATATTTTAATTATAGTCTGGAACGCGGAACATAAAAGTATTTAGCTTAATATTTAAATTCTGTCCATCAATTAGACATTAAATAATGAAAAGTTAATAATATTTTTATACATAAATTGTAGTAGCCTAGAAGAAGCCATTAGTTAGAAAAACAGCAGGCAAGACATACTAAATACAATTTTGAGATTAATAAACCCAATGAGTAGAAGTCACGCCCAATGCAAGGATTTCATTTTAAGGAATTAAAAAGGTGACACAGTAGATTTTGTAGTGGAATTATTTTACCTAAGGCTGCACTCATAATAACATTAATGGCATTAGAGAAAATTTGTTTATTTATAATATTAGCTATAAATTATCCCCGGCTTGTGATTTTGCATTTATATGTGGAGCATAGTGAAACAAATCAATACTGAGTTTGGTGAAGATTTCTTGATACACAAAGAAGTGCGGAGACTAGTTCACATAGAAACAGACAAACGGACAGACATGGCTATATCTACTCGACTTTAAGTATTTATATAATTAATGGTGATAAAGTATATGTATAATTAATTGGGTCGGAGACGTCTTCTTCTAGGCGTTACATATTTCATGACGAAATTATAATGTCTTTTAGCAATATTTTATTAATTGATTTTTATATTCAATTTCACTATTACAGATATTTAAGCTTTCTTTAAAAATATCAATCAGTTTTCATAGTTCTTTTTAACAACCTTTTGTCGTGCTCTAAAATATTTAATCGACATAATTTATCTGATTTTATGTATTATGATTTTAAAAATATTATTATTAGCTTTATATCCAGTTTGCAGGCAGTAAAACGCCTAGAAGTCTGCACGCAAATAAAAACAAACACAAAATTTGCATAATTTTTACAACTGTCAGCATAAATTTGCTAAAGAAATAGAAAAAATAAACTCCACATGAAATTGTTGGCCCAAATGTGAAAAGTTTTCCTAGAGCTGTGCCAAAAAAAAAGGAAGGAAAAACTTCAACAGGCTGAAAGAGCAGCCGAAAAGTCGCAATGAGGTGGAAACTTTGGACATAAAGTAAACAATAAAATGCGCCAATTGTAATTATGTGTCGGTACAATAAACGTAATTAGCTACAGTCTTCGCTGCGTGGAACGTGCACATAATATGTACAATTTATGCTGGGAGCTTGCGCTGTCAATTCGTTATCCACTTAATTATAGGCCAACAATTTCAATTTACCTAAAAGGTTGCAAGATGATATAGTTAACTGTTCTACTTTGCGACGCTTCACTGTAGCTGTGGCCACACTTGAATTGCTGATTGAATAATAACCCATCGGAGCGCTTCTAACTGCAAAAAAAAAAAGAAAATGTGCACAATATTATAAAAAATTATTTGCAATTTTAAAATGCACTTGAATATGTCGACGGCGCCTTTTTTAAGTGGGCGTGGCATTTGGACATGCACACACGTGCGCCGCTTTAGGGTTTTGTCTGCACGCGAATCGCGCGGCGCCGTCGTCGTCGTCTGTCGCCCAAAAAGTGGCTAAAAACGTGACGCGCATTTCCAATTGCGGGCTTGATGTCGTCCTGCCAGTCTAACCCTCTCCCCCACCCCACGCTTAGCCGCTCTGCCCCTTGCTAGCTGTGCACCTGAACTCCCCTGCGTGGAGTCGTTTGCAATGCGCCGACATGAAACGCTTGCACTTTTGTTTATGTCCTTTGGCGAGCCGCATGAAATTGAAAAAGCGGCTGCTCTTAAAGCAAGGATGTGGGCAGCCGGCAGCCGGCAGCCCGCGAGCAGATCCTTGCAGCGGCGCGCTAAGTAGCTGGGACTGCTCAGTCTGTTGGCAGAGACAGACAGCATTAGCATCAGTTTACATGGAGAATTTCACACGTCATTAGCTCGCTGCGAGGCTGACGGGGCTGAATGCGCAGTGGCATGTGGCAGCTGTAACCAGGTTGAAGATTGCAATAAGTTAGCGTGCAACAAAAGTGATTTATAGAAAGTGCTGTCTGCTGAATATGAGAACTAAAAGCCAAAATATCCGTAATTAATGTACTACATACATATACATATAATATACATATATATATATTTAGTTAATCTCTGTCTAACATTATAATGTATCATATTGTTATTAACTTTTTATTGCCACTTTGTTGTCGTACAATTTGGTAATGTTTATAGAAGTTGTACTGTTTCTTCAGGTATATTTCATTGAGCGATTGACTCATAAGTTCTTCAGGCATTGTTCAATAATTAAAGATATTAATTATTTACTAATGATATCTGCATTAGATTATTTAAAAATTCGTTACACTATTTCATAAGTAGCCAGCAAGCAGTTTAATTTACACTGCTTTAAAATATGTGTCTAGACGGTTAAGTTTTTTAAGAAGTGTCGAAAAGCATGCACACCTGCACTGCTTTGAAAGTTTATCCACTGCTTGGTGGCGAGCACAGTTTGAGGGCAATAGCTAAGTTTATTCAAAAACCAGTCTGCACTGCTTGCATAGCTCTCAATATTGCAGTTAATGGATAAGCAAAAATGTAAATAAAATTATAAAAATATCAGCTAATTTGGGTTACCAAAACTCATATATCAGGGTTCAAGCGTTATAAGCTTAAATAAATAGCTTACTTTAATATTTTTACTTTTTTTTTGCCGCGAATAAATTTGGCCTTGTTAACAGATTTTCTTATATATTCGCAAACCAGGGCTGCTTAAAAGTCCGCGTCGTGCGCCTTTGAGACTTTGTCTGTGAGCTATTGCCGCGAAATTTAAATTGAATAATAAATTTTAATTTGTGACGCTGTTAAAAAGGAGCTTTGCTTTTTAATAAGTAGTATTACTTTTAACTAGCAATAATAATATTATTACTATTGCTTTTATTTTGATTGATAGATATATATATATGTATATATGTATGTATTAATATTACTTTATGTCCATTAAAACAAAGTAAAAATGTATTTAAGCCAACTTTTATAGAAAAGCATTGAGTTCTTTTTGCGGAATTTTACAATAGAGTGGCAAAGAAATATTGATTAAATTCTTTGAATTCGAAATATTGATATTATTGTTATTATTTTTCATATAAACTAGCCCTAAAATGCGTAAGAATACATCTAGTGAATGTTGAGCTATTTAAAATTTAAAAATATATATATACATATATATTCCTAGATATTTATGTATATTTCAATTCCCGGCACTTATTTACCGCAACAGAGCAGTTCGAATCCTTGTCTCCACTTTAGTCCTTTGGCCCTTTGCTGGTCACATGCTGCGCCAATTGATGTCAAATTTATAACGACAAATACTACAAAACTTGCTGAGCACACGTTTGCTCCCCCTGCGTCCTTTGAGCCTCATTGCTCCCAACCCGCCTTTACACACACACACACACACACAGCAATACTTGTGTTGCATGCCAAACACAGATACACATGCACATAAACACCTCGTATGTGGAATGGTCTGCTTGTTCACTTTTCGAGCATCATTATTGCTTTTTGATTTTGGTGTGAATTTGCAGGACGAGTGTGCGAGTGTGTGTGCGTGTGTGCGAGTGTGAACCAGCTCGAGTGTGTTTGTGTTTGTGGCCAGCAACGTGGCTGCGATGAGTTATGGGCCCCAGCAAGGAGAAGTCTGTGCTGTCTGTGGAGTCTGGAACTGTGCCAGGCAGGCGCGACTGCTGCCGCAGCTTGCAGTTATGTGTGTGTGCTGTGTGTGTGTGTGTGTGAGTGTGTGTGCTGTGCTCCGCTGTGTCCTTTTCAAGAACATATTAATGCAATTTTATTTAAATTATGCAACATTTATGCCTTTTCCTGGTTTGATATATTTGCTTTACACGCGCCGCCGTCTGAAGTCCCGGCGAGCCATCGATGTGAACTGCGACTACGACAGGGAAACAGGAAAGGAGCCATCCGAATGCTGTCCTTATTGTTCTTTCGTTTTGGCACTGTTTATGCTGCTCCTCCTCATCCATATTTATGGCCGTCAAACAATTTATGTTGCCGTGATAATTTTAAATGTTAATTACACTTATTGTTGCCAATTAAAATATTAAAGACTTTCACAAATAGCTCGCTATGCGTGTGTGAGTCGAACCGACGCGCAGTCATGTAAAATGAATAAACTTGTGTGAATTGCAAGATTGATTTTAATGGAATTTTTAACTGCTCTGGTCCTTCAGATGGGTAACAAAGTAACAATATCAGAGAATAAGACTGTTAATTGATTTTAATTATTAATATTCTACAATTATATATCCGTTTGGTTCACACAGTAAAAGCATCCGTTTTGCAAACAATTGGTCGAGACTGCGATTTCGTGCAATGAAAAAACAATCCTTACATGAATGTCGATAATGGCCTTTAAGCTACCAAAAAATTATGCATTAAAGCAGTCGAAATGCATGTAACATGAAGGCATATCCTAGTCCATAATTTATTTATATGTATAAATATACTTTCGTGGGGTTAATATTTTTTCTTCATTCTTACCTTTTTGTAGAATGTTCCCACTGGCCAAAGCATATGCAAATAACCAAGTGTTGGTTCATAAATTAAACGCAGCATCAAAGAGTTTATAAATATTCAAATTAGTTATTATACCTTGCATTTTAACTGTTGATGTACGCTCGCAAAATGTCTGATTTAAAATTAAATTCTTGCATTGCAGGCAAAGTAACAAAGAGCAGACGGACCACATGACGCATGGTAAATGATTTGCTCAAGCGAATGTGAAGCAAATTGAAATCGCTTAATTTATTTGACATGAATTGAAAATCAAGCGAAATGCCATTTAACCGCATATACACATAGCACACAATTGGAATTCAGGCAAAGGACTCGCAATTATGGCACGTCAAAACCGGAAATGGTAAAGTGGCAAAGCGGAAATGGCAGGCACCAAAAATGCAAATTTCTATAAAAAGGAAATTATAAAAATATTTGCCCAGTTGTTTGGCAAAAAAAAAAAAAGAAGAAAATATTTCTTCAACTGTGGCAACAGAATTTGCACGTGGGCCGTTTGTCTGCGCTGTGCTCCCAGCTGAATCCACTTGAAAGGACGCTACCCACTTGGGCCAAAAGGCTCGACGCCAAGGTGGGGCAATTCAAGTGGAGCGTCTGGCGTAAAGTTTTTTGCATTTTGCTGCTTCAGTTTTTTTTATTTTTTGGCCAAATACTACAAATAAGAAGTAGCTCTATATATGCAGAGAGTGCGGCTTGTCGGCGACAGCAAGTGAAAGGTGAGTTCATATTTTGTATAAAAAAATAACAAAAAAAAAAAAACAAAAATTATTTCATGCTTCTTGCCAACTTGTTATTTTATTTTAATTATTTTCAACTGCATTTTTATTTACACCAATTGCAATTAAAGCTATTTTTTTGGTATACATCTACATAAATATCTTTGGCATTTATACGTGCTAGCAATGCGACTCTTCCTCTTTGCACTGAATATGCTCGGCCTTTTCACTGGCGTTCAGGCTGTGTTGAATATTTAATGCACACACCAAGAGCTCAAATGTCAAAAACAGCGAAACCAAAAAACGCATTACACAAAGGCTTGCCAGTCCTTTTGGGCTTTTCGAAAATCATAAATGTGCGATAGTCGAGTGTGTGTGTGTGTTTGTGTGTGTGTGTTTGTGTTTGCCTGTATCTGTGCGGTTGCACAGGTGAAAAGTCAGAGGTAGCCGCATTAATTCCACTTAATTTGTTTTAACCACAAAGCAACAACAAGCAAAAGATATATTTTTATGGCATCCGCCGAATGAATGTTAAACGCTTTTGCAAGCTGTGCATATACATTTATGGCTTAATGCTTAAAGATAAGCATTAAAGTGAATATAATTGATTGGTACAATTAACCCAAAAAATCTTACTGATAAGTTGATAAACTAATTGGGCTGAAAGTTCATTCTTATTGAATCTAAATCTATTTATTTGCGCTTTACAGCGTGTCCTTCCGGCATGTTAAACTCAATATATTAAATAGATCTGTTAGTTAATCTGTAAATAAAGTTATATTTAACTTTTTGATCTCTTAAGCTGCCATTTTAACAAAGCTTTACTGCTGTTTGAATCTCTTCAGCTGTCTGAATAACAGACTTCCCCAGCGCACTGTTAAAATGAAACTCTCTTAAGCTCACATGTTAAAGTTAACATGACTGTTAAGTGACTTAGCAGTGCCAATGTTTACGCTCTTAAACACGGCTGTTACACAATTACCCCACTGTTACTGTTCACTAACAGTCTGTTAAAACTTAAGCTTCATCCTAAATTGCCCAGCAAATACTGGTAAATTTATCCCTTCAAAAAGCTCAGGTTATGTTAAGCTTGCAAGCTCTGCTGCTGAGCTTTCGCCGTCATACATCCAGCTTTCGCTCTCATCAACCCCCAAGGCACCCACGCCAATCCTGTGCAGCTTAGAAATTAAATGCTCATTTCTTATTGGCTATGGGCGCCTTATAAAAGTCCAAGCAGCACCCAATTAAACATCAGTTGGGAACTGGACTTGGCTGAAGACTGATGCGATTTTGAAGTAACATGAGTTGCCTCGACTTTGGTAAATAAAAAGTTATTTGTTTCAAAGAGAGTTCTCGAAATAAATGTTTGAAAATTGTTTAAATGCGTTTTACTTGAAAATGGTTACAATGAATATGATTTAGTTGAGCTGAAGAAGATGCAAAGCGAACGACCTGGAGAAAGTTAAATTAAAATGGAGGAATATATTAAATGTACACTAACAACCACTATGTCTTTCAAAATTTTAAAATAATTAGTTGTCCCACAAAATGCCTGGTAATGTAGGGTATTGATTAATGGATAAACAAATATATTTTTATTATTTTTATTCATATTTTTAAATATTTTGTTTATTAATCGGCTTCCAAGTTCGCTTTTTCCTAATGCGCCATTTACATATGTGAATTTAGTTACATTAAGTAGTCGGGTTTCTCATAGTATAGAAACTTGACTGATTTAGAATTTTCTTTTGAATACATACTTTCTGCAATTGAGCTATCAGATGGCCAGCCTGAGACGAGTCTATCGATCAAATAGAAAAGTTAAATCTCAGATCTGTATTGCGTATCACAATGTAGAAATTTAATTTTTTAGTTATGTTATTTTGCAATAACGCTTGAATTTGTGATCTTACTTAGAAATATGACAAGGTCATCTTTTTATTCTAATGCTAACAATTCAAGTGTATTTCGTGGAGTATCAATTTTGGTTATTAGTAACAATTCAATGATATCGTTCAACATTTATTTTTCCTCGATTAACAATCTAATCGATATTCATTGTCGATAAGTTATTTTGCAATCATTTTTGGTAATTTGCACTAAGCATTACTATGTGAGTGTACGCCATTTGCTTCATTGCCAAAACTTCATTAGTAGGAACTTTGCTCAAATCTGGATAATTTACAGCCTCCATCAAGCAGCTGGCAAACTAACCTTTAGCACTGACCTAATTACCGTCAATTAACTAGGTCTAATTAACCCCACCCGGCGGGCGCAATTCAAGCGCGTCCTCTAAGTCTAAAATATGCCGCTAAAGTTCAACAAAGTCATGTGAAAATGCTCTGTGCGAGCTTTTCACTAAATTGGAAAATCGCAGAGAACAGAAAATGCGCGGACCCCAAATATATACATTAAATGCAATTGAAAATGCAGCGAGCGTGGCAATTGGGGCCAAAGAAAAAAAAATGTTACTTCACAAAATGGTTTGAACTTGCGGCAATAAATTCTTTTTTATCGCTGGCCAAAAAGAAATAAAATTCCTAATGAAGAGCGGAGCCTACAAATTGTATTACGGTTTATACTCCACATCTTTTTTCCAACGTTCAGCACTCAAAAATGTTTACCCTGTACAAGGTATATTCAAAGGTATATTAACTGAATGCCAAGACATTCAAATGACGACTTTTAAATATCGATTAACGGATAAATACAAGTTGAGAAAAGAAATAATGGCTATTTGAAGTTAGAAATAGTTTTTAAACAATAATTTTAACTATGATTACCCACATAATATTTAACGCAAATAAAAAGGAATCAATTAGCCAATTTTTTTTTTAATTCACCTGCAGTTGAATTTCGCTGAGAGCATCTATTTTCAATTTCTATAAATAATTTAAAAAGTATAAAACGATTTTTTAAAAGTAAATTACCGAGAAGCACAATTACAGGTCATCTGAGAGTCGTAGATATTGCATAAGAAATTTCAATCTTTGTTTTTTTTTTTTTTACTTCATAACGATTGGCAGGCATCTATATCCATGAAAGCTACGATTGTCTGTGTGCGCGTCTGTCTATGTGTGTGTGTGTGTGTGTGTGTGTGTGGCTGCATGCTTTGAAAAATTACTCACGTAGCAGAGAGCGCAGAGAGCCTTTTGCTAATCCCCGCAAGCGTGACAGGCCATGGCCAAAATGCAAACGGAAACGAAAAAAACGCAAAACTTTAAGCAAAGTGAAGCAGCATTTATATCGGGTATTAAAGCCAATAGTTCAGCTATCAATGAAAATGGAGCTATTTAAGTATGCCTCAATTTGATTAACTTTGATCTACAACTTTTTGTGGGCTCTAACAACTTGACGAACTAACCAACTATCCAAATGTTAACTGGCCATTTAACGTGTTCGCCCATTTTGGGCTCTGCTTGGTTTCATAGTTGTTGTGGTTGTTTTATTTGTTGTTGTTGTTATTGTCAGTCTGCAAGTTGTGTTGAGGCCCCTAAACATATGCCACAAATGATTTGTTATTCAATACGAAACACAAAAAGTACACAAAGCGGCAAACGAGCTACACACACACACACACACACACACACATAGACTGGACATTTACTAAATTGGCTAACAACTTTTTGCTAGTCTTCTTTACTTTTTGTTGCGCCTTGATTGTTGATCCTTTGTTGTTGTTGTTGTTGTTGTTGGTGCTGTTGTTTCCTCCTGTTGGCCAGCCTGTCGAATTGTGTTCTGTTGTGTTGTGCTGTGTGCCATATGCTTGACGGGAAACATGCGACTAAAATAAAGGATTAAACAAAACTAGTCAACCAGTTGAGAATATTTTTATCGCATTTAAATAAAAATTCATTATATTAAATTTAACTATTTTTTTTTTCGCTTTAAAACGAAATATATATTTTGTTTAACATATTTTTAGTTAAAATTGGCACAAAGACTTTCGACTTAGCAATTTGTATTCCTATTAGAACACATTCCATTTAACTGTTTATTTATTAAAAATATAATTTTATTTATTTTTGTATGTTGATTAAAGTAGAGAGATCTCAGTTTTGAATATACTTTCTTTGGGCATTTTATCTCTCTTATCGAGAATTTAAAAGATCTAAACCAGTTTTAATCTACATTAAATATTAAATACTTTGCCTTGTATTATAGCCATAAATTTGTACGTAATTCCAATCCGTAGTCTGTAAATACTTTCTGCTATCTGGACGTAAGTGGCAAACGTACTGGGTTACTGTCAACGCTGTTACCCAAAAGAAATATGTGCTTAAATGCGTCTCCGCCCGCCAAGCTCAACATATGTTGGCACATTTTTAAATGTATTTGTGTCAGGGCGTAGTCGTGACTGCAGTAAATTCCTGGTAACAAAACACCCAAAGACCCAAACACCCCAAAAGCAAATGTAGCAGCAACTGAAATGCGCATTTCAACATTTTCAGGCAGCCGAGCTGCCGAGCAGCCGAGCAGTGCATGTCTGCAATTTTTTAAGTAAACATTTTATTTGCTACAGTTCTCAAAAAGCAGTCAAGAAAGAAGCGAGCAGCGGCTGCAGCAGCAAGAAGCAAGCAGCAAGCAGCGAGCAGCATGTGGGGGCAACTCGAGACAACTGCACAATCCACATCAAAAGAGCAACTTCTTTGCCATTTTGCTTTTATTTCCGTTGCCGTTCTCCTTGTTGACATACGTAGCTGTTGACATTTTGATACAAATCTTCAATAAAATAAAAGCAACTCAAGTGGCCACTGCAACTGCAGCAACAACAACAACAACAACAAATAAGAGAAATAGATAAAATAATAAAAAACAATAACTGTTGTTGTCTTACACAGTGGAATTATCCCAACTTGAAACTAACTTATGGTCCGGTAATCGACTTGAGCCAGCTATGTGTGATCAATTTTATTATTATTTATATAATATTAATTATATTATGTAATAATTTGCCATATATATATATATATATCTGTTTAAATATCTTTTTGTATTGATTTATTTTTTTTTTTATCAAATTTATATAAGATCCTTTGCTTCACTTATCAGTGTTCCATATTTTTGGGAATTTTTCATTATTTTATTTTGAAATCAATTTTGACTATATATCCTTTTAAAAACCCATATATATCTTTTAAATAATTTTTGTCTGCGTTGTTTTTCATTTATTTTCTTATACAATGAAAACGACTGAAGTGGTATTAATTATATAAATCTAATTCATAATTGTGTTTACAATTAGCAATCCTTTTTTTTTCAATCAGTATAATTCCACTATTTCATGTTCAATTACTTTTGCTAAAATACTAGATAATATTAAAAAACTGGCACTTCTTGGTGATAATGGCTTTCAGCTATTGTATTTGTATTAAATACTGTTCGGAGCACAGCCGTTTATAGATTTTTCTACTTTCGCTTACATGTAATCCATACACAATTTGGCTGTCTTTCATACCACTGTTGGATAGATAGATATATATAAAATTTCACTTCGAAATGCTCAAGACTCGCTTTCAATTTATGTATTACTATTGTTTACCCGACAAAATATTTAGGTACTTTCTTAATTGCAACAAATTCTTTTTTTCTAGACATTCTTTGCCATCCTTTAACTTTACACTATTCCATTTGCAATGCTTTGCCCAATCTATTTAAAACTGTAACTCACTTCCATGTTTCATTTGATTTAATTATGCATATCTTTTTCCGTCATCACATTTGCGAGTTATTTGCACATCTAATCAACATTGTCTGAAACTTCAAACCATATATAACTCTACTTGAAAGTCGATTTTTATTTGCACATCAACAGCAACAAAAAAACACGCGTTACTTAAGTTAAATATAAATTGTGCGATATGCAATACTCGACTCCCTGTGGCAAGTGGAGCTAACATTATTTTACATAAAGCATACGCCATATTGCTCACGAGAGAGAGAGAGAGAGAGAGAGAGAGAGTGAGAGTGAGAGAGAGACAAAAGAAGAAGCTGGGAAGCTCTATGCAGTTCGTAGCTAATCAAATTCCCTAGCAAAAGACAAACATTGAAATAAATGTCTTAAGACAAAAAACACACACTGCCTGATGGAATGCCAAGCACCACACACTCTCTCTCCCTCTCTTCCACTCTCTCTCTCTGTGTCTCACCCCCTTCAAGAAACTTGACACGTTGCTTGCGACTGTCAGGGGGGTGGAGGGGGATACTATTTGTTGCTTGTGTGTCTTTGGGTATGCTGATATATTAAATGTACTGTTTCCACTTCGACTTTGAGCAGGTTACATCAAATCAACACAAACACAAATTCAATTACTCAACAGAAATAGGAACAGCAACAGCAACAGCAACTGGCACACGCGGCGTATGAGTGACATTAATGCGATTTTCGCAACTGCCAATCATTTTTCATTGGCACCGCCTAAAAATATGTGGGCGCTGCATTCGTGTTATTTTTTGTGCCTTGTATGTGGGTCGCTGTTTGATGTCTGCTTTATCACAATTTGCAATTAAATCGATTGGCTCGTAAATCTACAAATAAATAAAGAATTGTGTTCTCCTCTCATCTCATAGTTGGGTGTTTTGAAAAACGTTAAACACATAAATTTAGAAAATGGAATAAGCAATTCTATTTTCCTCAAAGCCAACAATTTGTTTTATTTTGTTTTTTATTTTATTTTATTTAAAATTTTTTGGCATATTCATTCGTATAGTTGCAAGGTATTCTTCAAAATATCCTACGTAATATTGGTGAATTTTTTTCCTTTCCTAAAGATTGAAAAATCTCAAAAAAAATTTTATAATTCAGTCTATTATTCAACTAGCTAAGCCTTTGTAAAACTAGCAAAAATAGAGCTGAGATTAAAAAATTTTTATTTAAGTAGTCAAGCTATTCTCAGTCTAGATCCCAATTATTTTCGATGGGAAATTGGTGAAATTGCGACGATATTGTTTTGGACACAAATTCGTTACCTTTGTGCAGTGCGTGAGCTAATAAATAAATAACATGCTGGCACATTCATTAAGGCCACCTCCTAACAAAAGAAAAAAAAAAAAGAAAGGGAAAAGAGTAAAAGAAAAACAACAAGAGGCGAATTGAACGTAACAATGTGGAACGCCTGTCGGCAGATTAAAAATACAATTTACGGCAAATCAATTGCGGCTAACATGGCGACGACAGCAAAAGAAAATTAAAATGGCCAAGAGAGCGAAGGTACTGACAGACAGAGAGAGAGAGAGAGATAGGAGGGAGAGATATAGAGAGGAGGAGGGGGAGGGAGGATGGAGGAACAACAGCAGCTCGAGCAAAAAATTAAAAGCAAACAAAGTTGGCAAAGACAAAAACCGTATCCCAAAAGCCACCCCCTGCGGATGAGAAAAGAAAGACTGTGAAACGTGAGAGGGCAAGATAACAACAACAGATGTTCGCATAAATTTGTGTGCATAATAAACAATTTACGATTCCGATACCAATACCAATACCGATACCGATACCGATACCGATTTCGATTCCAATTCCGATTGTGATTTCAATATTTTAGTGCTGCCGCTCCTCGCGCGGTGCCGTACGCTCCGCCTGCAGCTGAAACAAGCGTATGGCACGCAACCGATCCTCGCGCCTCAGCTGACAAAAGTACACCATGCCCCTTACATAGTTGGACAGCTCGCGCGCACATGCCAGCAGGCACTCATCTGCCTCCGGCCGGGGCAGCTGCCAGAGCAGCTGCACCAGAAATTCGCGCCACTGTGCCGGCGCCAGGGTGAACAGCAGCAGCGCCGACGGCAGCAGCGTTAGCATCCCGAGCGTAAAGTAGCCGCACCAGCGGCAGTTCGGGCAGAGCAGATGGCTTAGCTGGTGGACGAAGCGCTCGTAGCTGCACCAGCCAATCAGTATGGCCAGCTCCGAGATGAAGACGGTGCCCAGCAGCTCCACACAAATGTGGATGCGCGGATAGAGGCTCGTGTAACGCTTTGGCAGCATCTCGCACCTCCACAGCAACAGCAGCAGAGTCAGCACGAACAGCCATTTGGCCAGCATCGGCGCCGGCGAGCACTGATCCTGCGGCTGGCGTATGAACAGCGTGATGCCACACATTTGCAGCAGCGTTGCGGCCACAATTGAGGGCGGGGAAACCATCTCCGTGGAATCTATCGTTAAATTGTATACTTTTCACGATTTGCGTTGCCTTCTTCTAATTTAGAATTTAGCTAGGCTTCCGAATTCATTTCAAAAGTGTTTTGGTGGAAAAAAAAAAAACCGAAAACAAGCGCCTGCTACAAGCAGCCCCGCCTCCCAGCCTTCTCAGCCTCCTCAGCTGGCTGCTTGAAGTGCAAATGGGAAATAAATAAATGCAAAGTATCTAGAAAATCGCATTAACTTCGTCTGCGCTTGCTTTCGTCCTTGTCCGCTTTCGCATTATTATTGCGCCAAATCTAATCAGGTGTTAGTCTACACACACACACACACACACACACACACACACCTTGTCACATCGCACATTGCTTCAACGCCTTTGTAGCTGCCGCAGTCGCATATTTTTTTTTGGGCTCAGTTTCATGCTTCACTGACTTGCACATGCCCTCACAATCACACACACACACACACACACACACACGCCCACACACACTCTCGAAATTTACGGAACTCAGCTTGAAGCTAACGCTTGCATTTTAAACACGTCATAAAGCCTGTGCGGCACAGCAATTGCTTGGCCTTAACATTTATAGCCTACTTTTGAGGGCATCCAGAAATACGAATAGTTTGTGGGCTGAAATTAAATGGAAAGAAAGAAGGTATGTGAAACATCGGAAAGCGTAGACGGCAAGCTGAAATGACTGAGGTATAAATAAATATAAATTTAAATATAATCATAAATATAAATATAAATAAATATAAATATATAATATATTTGCTGAAGTACTAAAGTGCTCTGCAACCGTTTTATATTAAGACTTTCATAAAATCCAAAAACTCTAGTATCTATGTCGCTGGGCCTAATTTGATGTTAAATCTACCATATTATGAAATATTCAAAGAAAATATGGCAGGGAAGCGCTGCTATTTTTTTAACGAAATAAATTATATTTATATTTATTTATTATATTTATTTTTAGCCGTCAAGATTAGATCGGAAAGCCTTGTACTAGGCATGTGGCCAAATATCACCAAATGGATGCGCAACCCTCAACGTCTGGGCCTGCTAATGTGAATTTCAAATTCGACAATAAAAGTAAGTAGACCTTTTAATAATTGCTTTGAATTTGGATAGAAAATTTCCTATATAAACAATATTTATATTTTCTAAAATTATTTACACAAATAGAAAATTGTTTATAAAGGATCTCACATTTAATCCCATCATTATTATGCAGAGCATTTAAATGTCGCAATTCAAAAAACTCCCGTTTAGTTTTGCCTGCTGCTCGTCTTTGGTGATTTTATGTCCAGAATGTGTGACTGAGCTTGTGGCTTTTGATTTTCATTGGCCCCATAAATAATTTGCAGCACACAAACTTGTGCTTGTCGAAATTTTAGTGCATACTTTCAGGCGCTTAGTGAGCAATCAAACAATTTTATGGCCCATATAAAGCTAAAGAGGCGGAGGCCTCTGCGAGAGAAGCGAGGCCTTTGCAAAGTATGAAAAATTTAAGCAGGCGGCACTTTAAATTAACATAAACTTAACATTGAGGCTGGAAAGTCAGGTCGGGCCACGCCCTAATTAGGGGATCGACCAAGTCAATGACAAAACTTTTTGGCAAGCAATAAAAATCAACATTATTATGTTAATTGGGCAGGGGTTCGTACAGGCGTACAGGTGACTCCCTCCGGCGTTTCAGGTGCGCAGCAACGGCAGCAGCAGCTGCTTCGCAGATTTTAATCACTAAATTAGTTTACAAAAACAAAAAAAATGTGCCGCGAAAAGCGCCTAAAAGCATGTGGCCTTTATTTGTCTTACGGTTTCGGTTTTTCCGCTGAGCACAAAAAAAAAAGGTACACAAAGCTTTTGTTAACTGCGTAAACTTTGCGCGCTCCTCCCTCAAAATAATAAGTAAACATTATTTATTTTAAAAGAAGAAAAGCCGTTGCATAGCTTCCGGCACACCACAGCGCGCTGTAACAATGCAAGGGCTCTGAAAGAGGGAAGGGGTGAGGGCTGAGAAGGGCCGAAACGTCAAAGTAATTAAACAAAAGTAATTAAGATTAGCGCGCTTGGAGTAGCTGCAAGTCATCAACGCAGCTCCAGCCACTGGTCCGCGCTCGTCCATTATCATCATTATCATTATCATAGTGGAGCTGAAAAGAGGAGGAAAGGTATCTCGAACGGGAACGGTAGCGGTAATGGTGAGGTAACAGTTAGGTAACGGCAGCAATATGAGTAAAAGTGCTGCCAACTTTGACGTCATTATAGCTGGCATACCTGCAAGTCAAATACACTTAGCCCCTCGTTATGGTCGCTACTTAAGCTCTTGTTGTTGCGCTAATACCCTGCAAAGATGGGAAATGCGAAAATACGACATGAATAAATTGTGCGAAAAGAAGAATTAACACTCATTCAAAACATTGATATATATTTATTGAATTTCTATCAGTTTCTTTCAAAATAGTTTTATATCGGTTTAAAATGTTCCTTTAGCTTAATATCTCGTTTAACTTCCACTCATCCTCTATATTCAACTTTTTTTTATAAATTCGTGTAATGAATACAGAAATTATTGGAGAACAATTTTTACAACCGGTAGACCAAGTGTTGAATAATTTGTCTTATCTAAAATATACAGTATCCTGAATAAAAAAGTTACTTCTACTAATAGTTAGTCGTATGATGGGGAATTTTTACTTTCGTTAAAGTGGTAGAAACGAGTTTCGCTTTTAAGAAAAAAAAAAGGCAATCTGCGAATAACATATGAATATATGTCGCCTAGGAGATTCATTTATAAAAATATATTTGTATGTTTACAGCGCTCGTATTTTCTTGATCTGAAAATACTATACGAGAACCTTCGTATTAAGTTTGGTGTATCTAGCTCTTTAAATATTCGAGTTATCCTTAAAATCCGTCTCAAAATCGTAAATTTATCGGTATTATAGAATTGGAAGGAGTTATCTAAAAAAATCGATTAAATCGTATGGTATACGATTTTCAGTAAAATGTTTTTTAATTGACATAGAAAAGCGGTTGCTCCACTAAATCTCTTGTTAACGCCAGAGTTGGGATATTTATTTAAGCTCTTCAGATTATTTGTTTATTTTGCTATACGTTTTTCCAATTATTTCTTATCTTATTTATTGCTATACTATCTTCCCGGCAAAAATTTGAAGGTCTCCATTTTTCCGTAATTTATTTTCGCATGTTCTACTATTTTCCATCTCTCTTCTAAGCTATCGTCCTTATCCTTTATCCACCCAGCAACAGAGCTACAAAAATGCAGTTGTGCTTGACTACAACCTAACCTAACAGACTCAACAAATCTGTCTACAGGGTATCGCCTAGTCAGCACTCTCGAATGTAGCACTGTTACTTGTTTAAATTGCTGTTGTTGTGTGTGCAGCTCCTTTGGGCTATTTTCTGAATTATTATTGTTCGACGGCAAAGTTTTTCGCGTTACTGAAACTTTAGAGGAAAGCGTATGCCTTTCGGGTTTCCTTATTTTTATACCCTGCTTTTTTTCGGGTATTTGTCAAAATAAACTTTTGCTTAAATTCGCATGCGCTGATAAACAGGAATACAAAAAGCAGTTCGTGTGCGGCCAATCAGCAAAAGATCATAACCCCGCATCGGACAATCCTTCAGTTAACTTTAACAGCCCACTCACAACACGCCCATTGGCAACGCTTCATTAACCCACAGACACACATTCGCACACACACACAGACACACTCGAAACGAATTCCCACAATCCTTGGCTTATGCCCGGCTATCAAGTGGCAGCAAAAGAAATCCCGAGATTCGAGTGGGGCATTAACACTAAACGAAATCCCCACATGGAAACTTGTCGACAAGTTTTTCGCACACACACACACACGAGGATAGATTTTGTTCTCGTTGCCTTAAATTATATTTGGCAGTGGCAAAGGTCGAGTTTAAGCCTCCAAATGAGATTTATTAGCATTCAAAGCGGCATTTTAGCCGCTTTCGGCCGGGCCGATTGGCCATTTTTCATCAGGCCAAACTTTTGTTTTGATTAAATGAAGCTTAACGAGCCGCCCAGGCACATGGCAAACCACGTGGCAGGTAACGGGGGCTGCCAACTTAACTAATGAGCTGATTTACAGCCCAACAACACGTCGGCGCCAGGGCCAAGACTGCAGCAGTTCCACGCTGGCCCATGGCCTCTGGCAGCTCGAGAGGCAACGGGTCGTATGACAAATGCGCCCGGCGTTATTTATGGTGACCGCAGGACAAGATGTCCTACGTGTGGTCATTAGGCCCCGTAGGCGTGTCGCCCAACTTAAAATTCTGTGCTTTATGGCACACTTTCGAGCGCAACGCAATAGGTAATCATATTAAGAATACATTCCCAGGTTGTTTTGACTGGTGTGCATAAGCGTAACCAACTGCGAAATGTATTTGCTTTGAATGCAGTTCTCCGTAGATCAGTTATCGATGTGAATAAGACGAAGTTCGGCGTGCGATGCACAGGCTAGTTTCTAGCCACAGCAGCCTATGCTCTTTAAGTATTTTGCTAAGTATTTTGATAATAGTTTAATTAAAAGATATATCTCTAATATATGATGCACATTAGTAAGTCATTCGAATATTTACAATTCCTTTAACTAAGCGTATATGAAATTTTCTAAATGTATCAGCAATTCTTTACTTATATGACACTGAATTCAGTATTATAATTATGCCCTACAAAAAATAAAACTTTTAGATAATATACATTTTTAGCTTTAATAGAATTATTATTATGAAATTCTACAGATCATAATTCAAAATGTGGCTAATGTTGCACATCGTCCGGCAAGTCGCGAAGTGTATGGATCGAACTCCCGTAAAGAGAGCAGGAATATTTTTAAATTGATATACAAATTATTTAGAACTATTTCCCACATGTTTCGAAATCAGAATTCGAAATTAGTCATATGCTTAAATCGTCAGAGAACTCACGCAGGGTAATAATCTACCTCAACCTAGTATGGAATTTATGGATTGACAGTAAGAAATAATAGAAATTTGATAGCCTTTGTCCTGGCCAATTGGCAATGCGAAGTCTCAAATCCTGATAGGCAAAGTGTCAACCTGACGCTTGGCCCTGCCCAGGCGCTTGCCTTTGGTCCTTTGTGAGTGTTGTGCCATTCGCGATAATCCCTAATTAGGCGTTTGATATATATGCGCCGCAGTTGGCAGCCGACGAGCCAGAGACGACAACCTGAGCCACAAGCTGACAAATTGTAATTGCGTGGCAAACAAGCGGAAATCGGCTTAGCAGTGGGTGGATTGAAGGCGGGGCAGGGGCAGGGGGCATGGGGCAGGGGGATGCTCCTGCTGGCGCCTGCCTCTTTGGTTTTATTGAGTTATTAGCCGCTGAAATGCCGAGGCATACTTTCGGGCGCCACGCGACTCTATCTTGGCCAGGCGCTTAGTCACGGCGGCTAATAAAGTGCTGCCTACTTTTTAGGGGTTGCTTTGGGTGGCTGTGGGTCGGTCGTGGGCGGGGGTGGGGGCTGCTTATTGACTGCCGATGGCTATGCAAAAATTTTGCAGAATGACAAAACACATTCTAATCTCACTTTAAAAGCATCATTTTCCGCATGGGTTCGTCGCCAAAATGCCTGATGTTGTGCAATGCTTTTTGCTGTTCGCTTGATATGCGCGAGGGCGGCGTAGAGGGCGTGGCATTACGAAACTCTTTTCGCCATATATTTGTATGTATGCGAATTCTGGCAATTTTCGGCATGTCATTTTATTAAATTCGCTGAAAAACGCGTTGCATACATTTTGCTGGCCCGGGCTTGGATGGGAGAGGTGAAGCGGGGTTCACTTATGCGTAACATTGCGTAAGTGCAGCTGTCAGGCCAATGGAGGGTATGAGAGGGCAGGGGAGGTGAAGAGTTGAAGTAGCGAAGTGCTGCATATGCATTGCATGGCAGCTTGAGTGTGAAAATTGCTGGAAAATGCATTGAAACTTTGATTTTTTTATGCATGAAAGCAACTGGTCGAAGGGAGGGCGGCGCAAAAGCATATGCGCAAGCATTTTGTGGGTTTGTTTTTCTTGTGGCACAGAATGTTGTTGCGATTCGCATTTTATGGTGTTGTGGCACATCTCGCAGCAAGAGCAAGAGGAAGCTGGTGATGCGAACTGCGACGCTAAATGCATATTTTGAGTGTGGAATTATTTATGGCAGCTTGCTGAAGCAAATATTTGGTTATATTTGTCGATGAGTGATTCGATTTGTTCCCCAAAGCAATTTCAACTTTATAAAGTATAAACAAATTTCAACTTTTGGCATTAAGAAGTAATAATTTGCACAATCATTCCACATGCTTATAGTATATACTATCATCTGGCAGTTTGGCATTTAAAAAGTGCGATAAACTCTTAAACTTTTTCAAAAAACGATTATTTTTAAAAATATTTTTTTATTTCCTACAATTTTTTCTAATTTGAATCTAAAATTGTCGCCATTATCTGGACAAATATTTCCTACGGTTTTATGCAGACTTAAAAATTAAGAATTTTCTACACATTTAAAGACCAGCTAAAAAAAAATTACAAATGACTTTCTGGACTTTTAACTTTACACAGCTTCTCAAAACAAAATGGTTAATCACAAATCTGATCTTAAGGCCACTTTGTTTTAAAAAAGTGAGTTAGAAACTCAAAAGAGCATTTACAGATTTAATCATTTGAACACATACTTTACTTTTCTTTTATAAAATAACTAAATACTTGTGCATGCATTAATAGTTTAAAGACATTTACCTAATGCTAAAATCCACATTTTAAAGAAAGGAAATGCCATACATCAGTTTTCATTTTGCTTTCCTTTACTTAATTTTTACTTATACACCTGAGGAATCACGTGCTGTTTTTGCCTTCTTCAGTTGCCAAGTAACTTGAATATCTGCCGCATACATCTTTATATCGCCAAGCAAAAGTTTTGCCAGCTCGTACAATGCGATTCCCCAAACTATTTTACCTCATTTGCTGAGACCTGCGACTAGACGCATACTTAAGACAAACAGCAGCAGCACAAGAGGAACAGAGATAGTTGTTATAAAAAGTGTAAAAAAAAAATGTTTAGTTATATAAAGTTGCAAAAGTCGAAGAGCTACTGCAAAACAAAAACTTTCCATTTTCAATTTGCTGCAAGTTTATTCATCTTATTTTTTTTAAGTATGTTTATAGAATTTTTCTTAGCTGTTTTTCACTGCGCCGCCTGCTTTAAGTCAGGAACGGCAACAGAAAAAACAGGACTGAACCGGAAGAATAACATTGAACACCAAACAATCAGCAGTCAAAAATTTCATTGTCGAGAAAAAATCTACAACAACAACCACGGGGAGGAAAACTTTCGACGCGGCGTGAAAAATACAAAGAGGCGGCAAAAAAAAAAAAAAAACAAAATGAGAAAAAAATAAAGAAACTTTTGCCAGGGCCAACAACTTTACAAAGCAGCCAACAAAGTGTTGTAATGGCCGGCAAAGGACCTGTCCGACATTCCCCGCCCCACTACACACTTGACTTTTGGCGTCACAACAACAAAATGTGTTGCAACGACCTTTGCGGCCTCTGCGTCGCGCCACATGCTGCACACACACACACACACACACACACACTCACGCACAATATGCTCTGTTCGCGGCGCAACAGTCGGCCACGCCCACACAAGGGGGACAGCTCCCCTACCACACCAAGTCCCCTGGGCAAGCGCCTTACATAATGAACATGCCAAGTGGCGTCTGAGGTTCTTGTTGTTGCTGTTGTTGTTGTTGTTGTTGGCATTGGCACGTACTGTCCTGGTCGACTGGCGTGCCCCCTGCTCACTGCCCCCTCCCCCGCCCACGCCCCTAGAGACCATCTTGCTGCGTGTGTCTAGCCTTGTCAGTTTTAATGTTGCTGGCATTGAGCGATGCCTCTGATTTGAAAGAGTTCATTAAGCTTGTTAGTTAGTTCGTCCAACTGGGAGGAATTCCTCTTGTTGTTGTTGTTCTTTTTTCTTCTTCGTCTGGTTGTTGATATTTTACCAGCTGGCATCTGTCTGAGGAGTTGCTAGTCTTAAGGAACAATTAGAAGTTTATTCGAGATGCACACGTTAAGATCTTTTGCTACAAAAAACTTCCAACTGGAAATCAAAAAAATATGTAGTCCATATTATAATGATATAATGTTTCGATACATATATTCAATAGAAATTGATTTACATATACATTTTAATGACATTTATTTATGTCAGTTAGCGACTTTAATTATGATATGAGAGTTGCTTCTTTAAGTATTTAAATATTTGCAAGCAAAAAATTAGGATATTTGATAAATAAATCAAAAACAATAATAATTAATACTTAATGCAAAACTACATATGCATGTGCAAATTATGTACATAGATGTTATTTTTGAAATATATTTAGAAATTGATTTACATAAACATTTTAATAACTTTTTAGTTAGTGAGTTTAGTTAAGATATGAGAGTTGCTTCTAAAGGTATTTTAATATTTAAATAAGGTAATAAAATGAGAATACTTGATAAATAAATCAAAAATAATAATAATTAATATTTAATGCAAAAACATTTTTTTTTAAATAAATGGACTAAAAAATATAAAGTAATAGATACATTAGGTCAATTTTTGATATGATTTCTTGACATATATAAACACATTTTATTTAATACATACGAATGATTTTTAAACAATTCTTATTGTTGTTTTGGATTAACTCAAAAAAATTGTTTTTAAAATCGAATATTTTTAATACAACACAAATGCGTAATTAAATTAATTGTGGGTAAATTAAATTGCCAGAGTACAAAAAAGGCAGTTTTTTTTTCAGCAACAAATAATTTTCAATTTAGTTGACACACGAAGTGCATATTAAATTTACTTCACAGTTGGCCACACACGCACATATCAAATAAAATGCATTTAAATGAAATTAATTAACTTGCTTAATTAAATATATAATAAGCAGAATTGCAGAATCACACAAACTTGTTTTGATTTCTGTTTTCTGTTTTATTTTTTAATTTGCATTCATTTAATTAAGCCGAATACGCATTGGCGAATGCCTCAACCTCAACAGAACAGAGAACCGAACTTGTCAACTTGTTGCAAGTCGGTTCGGGCTTGGGTTCGACGCAAACCAGGCCCAAACACAACTCAAACCCTTGACAACGTCAGTACTCAACAGTCCGGAAGTCATTTACGTGCCATGTAAATGGCAAGGGTATGTTGTTTGTTGGTGTTGGTGGGCTGTTGCGGGTGGCATGTTTCGGTTGGAAGCTCTGTTAACATTTTTGTCGCGTGTTTTGCGGTCTGTTGTTGCGGTTGTGGTTGCACGCAGACTACAAGCCGACCGACAAGCATGCCGGCTATCCCAACAATAACAAAAACAACACAGCCCACAACGAACAGCATCCTACACGATGCTTGGCGCCAGCCGAAGCTGCTTCGGGCTTGCCGCTCGGCTTTTGGCCTGTTATCATTCGTTTGCCATAGCGTTAGAATTTTGCTTTTTTTATTTCATTCGTCAGTTATTCTTTTTGCCGTTGGCGTTGCTTTTGCCATTTTCTTCTCAATGCTGTTGTTGTCCTTGTTGTTGTTGTCGTTGTTGGGGCCAGCCGGCTCTGTGCTGTGTGCGTATGGCGCCAGTCGACGAATCAGTTTCGCTACGGATTCTGCACGAAGCGGACGCGTCGAGTTGTTGGTCGCATTCACTAGCCGGAGGATCTTCTAACGAAATGTCGTGTTTCGAAAACTTACGTTGACTTTTTGAGAGCGTTTTCGAAATATTGATGAAGTGTTGAAGTGATAGTGATTTCCGTTGAGTTAAAAACTTTGAAGAACTGGCTAAATTGATAAAGAAGAAACTATTTTAGAAGGTTCCAAAATTAGAAAAATATAAATATTTTAATAATGTTTATAATAATTTTGCTTTTAAGCTGAGGTATTTTATGAATACTTTTAACAGTTTGAGTAGAAACAAAAAAAAAGTCGATCTATTAGAAAATAATTATAAAATTTATAAATTTAAAAAGTTTAGGTATATTAGGTAGAAATAACTTAGTTAATAGGAAATAGGAATGATCAAAAGTAAATGCGATTTTTAATTTCTGATAGTTTTTCTTGATATTTGTCATCTTAAAAAATAAATTATAAGTAAATATTTAAAAAAATATTTATGCTGACATAAAGAAAAGAACCAGACTTGATATATTTATTGATAGCCAAAAATAGTTGTTAAATTTGAAGTGCAAATTAATAAGTTGCAAAGCAAAATAGAATAAGTAATGTTCCACGATCAGTATCTAAATATTTATATTAATATTCTTGAATCTTAAATCTTAAACTACTTTTAAGCAGAGCACTAAACTGACTTTTGCCAACACTTGAATGTAACTAGTTCTTTGACTATGTTAAGCACTTAACATGTGCAAACAATTAACAGTTCTCTCAGCTAATGCACATTTCATGCAATAAAAGCAAACAATCAGAACAGCAAAACATTGACAACAACAATAAGAGGAACCACAAAAACACTCATGTCATCAGAGAACTTGAAAGGCTGAATGCCAAAAACTTGAGACAAACTTATGGGCGTATGTCTAAATGAATAAACCAAAGTTAAATGGGGGCTTGACTCGGAGCATAAAGTTGAAAGAGAGCGAGAGAGAGAGGGGGATTTGAGATTGGAATTCTAGTTGGTGTTGTTGCAACGGCAACGAGAGAAACACCAACGAAAACAGCAAAGCAAATATAAACAAAGAATTTAGCTTAAAAATACATTAACCCAGCACAAACACCGAGAGGAGGAGAGAGAAAGACACACACGCAGTGAGAGAGAGAGAGAGTGCCAGTCTGCAGGAAACAGCTTGAAAACTGCATACGTAATATGACTGTCGCGCTTTCCCCCCATTCCCGCTCATTGTCTCTCTCCCTCTCTCCCTCACTCGCTCGGTCTTTGCATGCGTGTGCGTGCTTGCTGGCATCAATGCAGATCAATGGCAGATGGCGGTACCGAAAAAAGTTTTTTATTCAGCCAGCGTCATTGCAGCTTATTGTTTTCTCTTTGGTATTTGGACTTTTGCCTGCTGCGCTTTAGTTTTTGCGTCTCTTTGTTTATCGTTTGGCGTAACAAATTTACAAATTGCGCAGAGCAAAGCAAACAAATTGCAAAAATATGATGCCATTGGCTGCCATTCCCGTTCCCATTCCCATTGCCATTGCCATTGATGATGATGACGGGGGCCCGTTCCGCCAGAGACTGGTGGCAGGGCATAGCCGGAGGATGGTGCGGAGGGACGAGTTGGCCTTTTAAATTGCCACCACGCAGTGCGACAAATTGTGAGGCACAAGTGAAAAGTTATTGATGCAACTCAATGGAGCACAATAACTGTATTTATTTGTATTTTGTATCTGTATCTCGGTAGCTGTATCTGTATCTGTAGGCTATATCTGTTACATTGGCATTGATGCTATTGAGCTCCTTGTTGTTACCAACTACAAATTGACAGCAATTTGTCTGGTCTGTCTACAGTGAGTTTCCGGATAAGTTTAGGCTTGAGTAAGATAAATAGAATTTGCGGTGGAATCTGGACTTGGGTCTGGAGAGAACTTTTGCCTAGAACACATTGGCGTATTTATTAAAATTTAGATTATAAAGCAATATAATTAAGAACTCAATTGTTACTTGAAATAATATTAAATGTATATATGTATATATTTAATTTCATATTTTTTTTCTTAAATTTATTTGTATAGGCTATGTTTGAGTTTTGCTATAAACTATTTCTCTGTCAAGTCTCTCACTCTATCTCTTTCTCTCTTTTTTAAATCCTTAATTTCTCTATTTTTCTCGTATTCTCGTTTTGTCGCATCCTTTCTCTTTAACTGATCCCGAGTTACATTGTCTCGTATATTTTTTATTCAACTGTCTCTCAGTCTCCCTTCCTTTTTCGCTCTTTGTATCCTCTATTATTCTTATTCTCCTTATTTCCAAATTCTCTACTGCTATCTCTTTTCCTCTGTTTCTATTTTTCTCAATCTCTCATACCCCTTTATCCATCCCTTCTCTCCCTCTCCCAAAGAGGGATCTTATGCTCGTTTTATCTTTCTGTCTCTTCATATTATTTATCGTTAGTTTCTCACTCTCTCTCACAATTGCATTGTAAACACTTTCAAAAATAGAAAACATTTCAGACACCTGAAACTACAGTTTGAGCCACATTAAAGTAGACCCCATTTAAGCATATGCTAATTTGTTGGTCGGCGGCTTTTCATTGTAAACATGGCAGGGCAACAATGTGAGCCCCGTGCTAAACCCCGCCCCCAAGAGCCGCCCCTCTTTAACCGACAGTTGCCATTACCCGCAGCAAATGTCGCAGCGTTGAAAGCCAAAAGCTGTCAGCATTTAGCGACTGTAGCTTAGGCCACAAAACAAAAATAAATAAAGGCCAGAGGGTGAATGGGGCTGGGGCTGGTGATTTGGCACGTCAAGGAGCGGACCACAGCTGCCCCAGCTTATTATTATAATATTTATTATATTTCGTTTTCTTTTTTTTCCCCTGCTCTTGTTTACAATTTAAACAATTTCTGTTTGTTTTCTGGGTGCCATTGAGGAAGCTCCACAAAATACAAAATATCCATGACGTTTTGTGCGAGAGAAAATAAATGTTATTCAACTCTAAATATGTTCATGTTTTGTCTCCCTTACTCTATTTCTTTCTCATGTGCGACACACATGCTTTTAATTAGGCTTGAGAAAAGAGAGGCAAAAAATTCTGAAATTAAAACGTGTGCCTGGAATGCCTAACTAATAGCTAATGGCTGCCAATGCGGCATTCGCTTTCTGTTTGCACTCAGAACCCACTTTTTGGTCCTGAGAATTTGCCGACTGGCAAACGCAGCCTCTGCCCCGCCCCATGCCTCGAATTGTCCTTCAGTATTTTAGCGCTAATTGGTCACATGTCTGGCTTTGTCCAGGCCACAGTACGAAATGTGTACATGTACTCGTATGACTGTATTTTATTTCCATTCGAAGTTGGACTCTGTCCGGCCATTGATTTTATTCTACCTTGGATTTCTGATGAGCACCGAAAAAACTCACTGAGGCAGATTTGTTGTAAGGATGACATTCGGCAAAGGCGTCTAATTGAGTCAATTTGTTTAATTGAATGCGATTTCATAAAGGCGTTGTCAAAGACATGTAGAACTCAATAAAACGTAGAATTGTACAACTACTTTTGAAAGTTATTTAGGATTTTTTTTCATTTCTTTGCATATTTTTTTGCTTATTTTTTTTTCCATGTTAGCTAATAATGAAAATGAGGAAGATAACATACAATATAAAATCAGCACTTAGGTCAACAACGTCTTACAACTATAATTTTATATAGTTTATTATTTTATTATTATTTGCCCATGTGAAAGGCTTGGTTTTGGAGTGGTAATTTATTTTTCGAAAAATAATGGCATAATGGGGTTTTATTTATACACACATAAATATTTTTTGATGCTACACTGATTTAAATTTATAAGTGAACTAATAGCAGGTCCTTAAAGTTTTTTAGAGAACTTCAAAAGAAAATTATTCTATTCGAGGAAAACGTGCATACATGAAGTTTTTGTTAGCGAAATGAGAATGCATAAGTAAATTTATTTTAATTTCATATGAAAGTGAGTGAAGGCAAAAGGACGATGTGTGTTTGAGCAATGTTTATTAGTCTGTCGTTTTCTCTGTCGCTTAGTTCATAGATGCATTAGAAAATGTTTAAAAATAGTGTTGTAAAAAAATTAAACGACATTTTATTTCCTTACATCGTAGGGATACTAAAAGTTAGAAGAGTAAAAGAAAATTGTATATATATATAATTTAATGTATAAATAAAAAACTTTAGTCAAAACGTAGAGGAAGTTAAAGGAAAGGCAATGATAAATTATATAGTTTTAAAGACAAACAACTGACGACTGCGAATCCTTGTAAGCTTTGAAATGCTTTTAACTCAACTTCTGAAATCCTCCACTGCAGAGACCATGTTTTCTTTTTTTGCATTGACTAATTCACTTTTAGCTCTCATTTTTTTCGTTCAAGACTGGATTTCTTTTTATCTCTTTACCACACCCTGGCATATCCTAATAACAAGTTTTCCATTTGCTTAGCCTAAAAAAAAAGAAGATAGTAGACCAAGCCAAAAAAGCCAGAAAGTATGCACGCAGAAATTGCTTAATTCTCGAGTTTTCCATATGACTTTGGCGTCCATAAATTTGCTTTCAATGCACTGCTCTGGTTTGCACTCGGCTTTACAGAACTCTCCCCCCAGCCTCTCCTGCGCTCTGCTGTGCCCTGTCAATTGTTTGCTGTCTAGCAACTTGTGCGTTCTGTTTCCCTTCCGGGCCTGGGCTAACCTCACAGATGCCACGCAGATTGACTGGGAATTCAATAAAGTTTGGCAAAATATTATGCCCGACTAAGCCGCCATATTCTTAATGCCACGCCCACTTTGCAGTCGCTGCTGCACGTGCCGTACAAAAGTTTCAGCCATTTGGAAAAAGTGAGAGAGATAGAAAACCCTTTCGCCAGACCGAAACTCAAAAAGTCATAAAGATTTCCCCCTGAGTTTGTTTGCAACGGCTGCAGCGCCCTCTGGCGGCTAATTGATATATGGTCTGGTTTATCTACGCGAAAGGTGTGCGACTTTCTTTTGGGATTTGCGCGCAGATAAAAATGCTGTTCTACTTTTTAGATAAGAACAAAAGTCAGCAGCCGTGGAAAGCAGTTGCCCAACTCTGCCGGGAAATGGGAGCAGTACCTAATTCGTATGTTCACAAACATAGTTAAAGAAAAAACCAATTGAAATTTTATGGTAAAAATGTGCATTTTTATTGCAACTGAAATTCTATTTGTAGAGCAAATCATATTAGTCAGTAAAAAGTATAAATAACATATGGTTAAAACAATGGATCTTCGAAAAAGTAAAAATATTTATTATATTTTATGCGCTACGTATCTTTTATGTTTCTACCTCATGTAAAGTAGTTCATATAGTAGCTCTCACCTCATATGGAATATTTATTTTACAGCGTTTAATTGAACAATCTTCATTTGTGTTACACTTTTTTAATAAACGAACTTTAAGTTCGTAAGGGATTATTGTGAACCCTCTCACTTTGTCAGTTTTTCTTTTTCATTTATACTTTCTAAACAAGGCACTTGGACTTATGTTATATTATGTCATATTATATTTTGTTGTCATTAATTAAAAACTCACAGCTACATTTCTCTGGTAGTAACAGGTGCAACAGAAGAAAGATAGAGAGCGCAAAAGAGCGGGACAGAAATATTGTCAACTCGTATGCAAAATGTCAGGCAATTAATTTAAAAGCTGTTTTCATTTATGTTTATCTTAAGTTTTCAGTGGGTTTCGGTTAACTTTGTCAACGTAGTCAGTTATTAAGTTGCATCCGCCGCATAACTTTATCTGCGTTTAGCAAAAATATATGAAACATTTTATGTGTCGTGCGTGTTGCTGGCGATCTGCTCAAATTTCGAACAACAAAATTTATACATACATATATAAAGCAGAATACAAGAAATATAGAAAAACTTTCTCTAGAGCATCCATACTTTTTTATGGCTTTTAAGCGTGTCGCTTCGTTCATGGGTGCAGAGAATGCTGAACGGGCGAGGAGGTGTGGGAGGGGTGGGTCCACAGCTTGCGGTACACGCACAAAACTTTTTCCCTTATGACTCGCTTATGAAATTAAGCAATTTTCTACAAACCACGCTCCCGCCCCATTCCGTCCCGCCCCGACACACACATGATGACGTTTTGGCATAGACAAAAACAGATTTACAAACAGCAACAAAAAAAGTGGAAATAACAAATTTTATGCACTTTTTATGAGTTCGCCAAAGTGTTTGTAATTAAATTAATAAATTCTGCTCGGCTCGTTTTTATACGGCTGCAAATTAAAATTTGATTGTTAAGCTTAATTCGTTTTTTATGCGGCTATTTTTTAATTGCTAAGCGTGTGACAGAAGTGATAAGTAGATTAGGAATTAAGTGCCCGCAGTTAAAGGAATTCATATAGGAAATCAGGAATGAAAGAAGTCCAGCGAAAACTTTCAAGAAACTTAACGCCGGTCTCGCATATAATTTGTAGCTCGATTTTAACAAAAGTTAAATAAACTAAAACATTTTTATTTCTAAATAAAATTAGTTTAAATTAAAAAAATATATATATATCAAACATAAAAATAGATTGCACTTAGGTTAAAGAACATATTTATTATTTGAAAAATATCTCAAGCCAATTGAACCAACTATTGTGGTCAAAGGAAATGAAACCGTGTTAAGAAGCTAAGCAAACAAAAAGCAACGCACAAACAATATTTAATCGAGCCGCTGGCAAATTTGATAGCCGAGAGAGTGGAGCAGAGCTAAGTAGGGCAGCTCGCGGGGACTCGCGTGGAGAGATGCACTTAAGCCAGGCCACGAGGCCAACGTTGGTGCTCCTGGCTGGGGAAAGTGGCAAGGCAACGGCAAGTTGATGTTGCTGCCGTCTTGGCATCTAATTGGGGCCCTCCTAGTGCTCACGGCAACAGCGGGGGACTCCACCAACAAGATCATCTTGCCGCAGATACTCAACGCCAGCGTCGGCGGCAACAGCGGCAGCGGCGCCTACGGCGGCAGCAGCAAGCATCTCAGTGGCAGCAAATCAGCGGCACCCGCAACTGGCAGCGGTGGCGCCACCGCCACCGCCAATGGCAACACCGTTCTAAGCAGCAACGGTGTAATTGTCGCCGGCGGTATGCCCAATGCGCCCACATCGAATTTAAATAGTAAGTAGAGCCGCCCACAAAACGCGTTCTTTCATATTACAAATGTACTAATTATACAATTCGAAACATTTATTTACATTGTTTTTTTTAGATTTTAAGTGGGTATTTAGTAGGGAAAACATCTGCAATTATAAAATGAAAATCTCATTCATTTTCTAATAAATAAGTTAATTTTGCTATTAATTCCATACGAAATTGTTTAGATACATTTTAAGTATTTATCGGTCCGAAATACATATATACTTGAATATATATTCTTAAGCAGTATTAAAACCCAAGCACATCTGTCTGTCTGCTTTTGTCTGTATAATAGTCTTAAAGGTTAAAGTTACCTTTGTGCAGCTTGGATTACTGAAATATAAACAAATATTTTGGTATCGACCAGATCAAATTATATATCTCACATATATTTCTCATAGTCGAGAGAAAAAATTGTGCAGAAATTGCTAAATTACAAATATGCAACAAATAAAAAGTTTCTACCTAGTTTTCGCTTATAGTTTAAAAGGAATTATTTATCATTCCTAAATACATTTTGTAATTGTCTATTTAATATTGGTTTAGTTAATTTATTAGAAAGATCATAGTTCGCGAGTTAGCCTAGGCTTAATAAATCAGAAATAAAATTACGAATAAAGTGTTTTATACTTTTAATAAGAACCTTGAGAATCTAAAGAAAATGTTGGTCCTCAATCAGTTAGGCGAAAATACATCGTGATTATTTTATGAAGGCAGTAAAATATTACTACTAAATTATAATTTAAGTTCAAAACGAAATCCATGCAGACAGAATTTTATAAGCCGTACAGAGTATTGCCTAGCCATAGGTTTCTTTTTCGGAGCAGTCACATTTCTTGTGATATTGTTATTTGCTGTACAGTGTAATGCGGCATACTTATCTTGGTTATCTTTATGCCCGGCTTGCCCGTTGGGCTGACACGAGTGTCTGATGCCATCAATAACACTCGGCTCGTAGGCGGCCGACCTCGGGCAATCATATTTACACACTGACAGGGAGACAGATAGAAATACAGAGATACCGAGGGGGATAAAATGCAGCCGCGGGTCATAAGTGATACACAGGGCTATATGCCAAAAATTGAAAGCTAGCAGCTGCACAGATACGCGCGGCGTGAAAAAAGAATATCGGTGACAGCGAGTGCCAGCAAGTGAGTGGGAGGGATAGAGTTGTGGGCCTCTCCCTCGTACCCCCATACACACAAATATTGGCGCCCATGCCGGCTGTCATTGTTCTCAGGTGCAGTTGGAGTCACGCGAGAAGCAAACAACAAAAACAACACAAATGTCGCTTAACTGTGCGCAAAATTCATTCAGGCAACGCAATTTATGTCGCAACAGGCAACATCAACTACATTCCCAGCACCCGCTTCCGCTCCCTTCTGTTTATGCACCCATAACCACTGCAGCTGCCACACCCCTTCTCTGACAAGCCCATCAACTGCTGCTGGCCAATATCATTGCCAACTTTTTGTGCAATGCCAGACGTGAAATTGGGTATATTATGTTGTACAACGGAATAGTTTTGACGGTTATAAGGGGACTCTCTATAAAATAATTGTAGGCTTTCTTTAAATATTGAATCAAATATGAGAATAAAATGGCTTTTTATTTATATTATTTGTTCGGTGATAATTTAATTTAATAATTAATGAATATTATTATATTATTATCGCATCTCATTGCTTAATAATATTATTATTATTGGTATGTCAACTAAGTAGATTTCAATAATCGATTAGACTATTTTTTAATTAAGTCCAAACAAATTGGAAGAATGGAATATCACAATAAATATATTTCAAATAAAATTGTAGTCCTTCAGATATCGAAGTAGAATATTCTGTAAATAGTTACTTTTCGTCAGGCCAATCTAAGAAGAACTTTAAATCAAATACTTTAAAGAGGTTTGCCCGCTTTTGAATTTCAAATGTTATTAAATTGTTAAATCCTATTTAATTTAAACAATATAATTTAACAGGTCATCTGCGTGTCGCCTAACTCTGCTCTGGGTCTCGCCCCTGCTTGGGGAGTAGGTGCTGTAGTTTAACAAGTGCGTGGAGGGGGTAGGGGACGATTTGTGGGAGGCGCTGGCGGTCGAGGCCCTCAGAAAATTTATATGCAGACACGCGCTCTGGCGCGAAAATTGCAGCTGGATGAAATCCCATGATTATGCAGAGAATTTGACGCTGCTGCAAAAAGGTTGCACGCTCGAGTTGCAGCAGCAGTTTTCCTTCCTGTTTTTCCATTTTACTTTTGTGCCGTTTGTTTGTTGTTTCCTTGTTTTTTTTTGTATTTCAATTCAAGTGCATGAGGCATAGAATGGAAAAAAGGCGGAGTGAATGTCATGGTTATATTTGCCTTGAGTGCTGCTAATTTATGCGACTTTCCTCTCCCCTTGTTGCTGTTTCATAATTAGATGGGTCGATGCATGTAGTGGGCGTGGCAAATGTCATATGTCAAATGCCAGCTGGCTTGGCTCGAGTGTATGTGTGTGTGTGTGTGTGGAAAGAGCCCTGGGGGCAGTTGTATTGGCAGCGCTAACCAAATTGTATTGACTTTTGCCTTGTGCACTATGCCATATTGCACAAATACGGGTTTGTGTGAGTGAGTGTGTGTATTATGTGCTTGTGGCTGCCAGGCATTATAAATAGCTAATTAGGCTTGAGCAGGGCCCCAAAACTGTTGCATATTTGTGGGCGTCGAAATTATATTAAACTCCCAACATTCTATATAAATGTCAATCGAAAATTTCATCAATATATATTTAATTTATATTATACGTATTGAACAATTCGATTAAAATTGTTATTAGAGCGAGGCACCTATTTCATTATACATATATGGGAATCAATACCAGACAAGATAAATCCAATTATGAGGACCAATCCGAACTTGAGTCGAACGTCTTTGAAAACTGATATAATTGTGAATAAAGTTTAGTTATTCCTTAGGCAAGAGATTGTCAAGCCGCCGCCTCAGCTTTGTGGTTAAAACTCATTTCTTCACCTTCGATTTGAATTGATGCCTTTTGGCCATGTGATTTTATAATTGCACAGCTAACAAGTTAATTTAATTGCAACGGCATTTTATTACGGCTCAAAGCGATTGAATTCAATTAAGCAAACGTACACAAGTCTGATAAATGTTTTCACTGGCAATTTTATTTAATTACGCAATCAAGACACAAGCAAGCAAAAGTACAAGATATTATACATAAAGCGCAGACAGTAGCCAATGCAGAGAAATGTATATGAACTTTATTGCTGGCAAACTGGTAGAGATGCCAGCCCATTAGTGTGTCTGGAGCATATAATATCCTTTTGGGAGTGAAAATATTGCCGTTTCCGCTGTTGCCATGTAAACTAAGAGTATTCTTTTTAAGCTTCATTGAAGAGTCTCCGAACTATTGCAGATACAATTTTAGATCGTATATATAATTAAGTTCAATTGATTCTATAAAAAAAATTATATTTGCAATCCCAACTTAAGTTGAAAATAGTTGATCTTTTTATGAAAGGGAATTTAAGCTTCGGCTTATCGGATATAATTTGTTATCAACATATTTATTCGCACTTAAATTGAAAATCATTTCCGATAAGACTTTTGGTCGCCGCAATTTGATGTGTTAAAAAAAGAGAATTATTTGTTCGTTAATAATTTAATGAGAGCCGCGAGGAAAACTCAAAATAAAATGCGAAAAACTCGAAGCGTGAAAATGTTTAACTTGTTGATATTTAAAGCAAATAAAGCGAGAGTGTGTGTGTGTATGTGTGTTTTAACATATGTTTCATTTTCCTTGTAAATATTTCAGCCTGCTTGTTTTTTATTCCCACTTTCAATTCAATAAAATTTGATTATTTCATGCTGCACCTATTTTTTTAACAATCAATTTAATGGATTTTTTTGGAGTATTTTCACGGGCGAATTGCTGTGATATTTTTTCGAAATAATTATAATATAAACCTTATCCCAATCATAATATTAGATGAAAGTAAATATTGACAAAACTATAATAAATAAATTGTGTTTATTTTGCAGCTGTTGTTGAAGAACCCGAATTTACTGAATACATCGAAAATGTAACTGTACCTGCTGGACGAAATGTCAAATTGGGTTGCTCGGTTAAAAATCTTGGCTCATACAAGGTGAGTTAAACGACAGATCCCAAAAGAGAATTAGGTCCTAATCTACCAGAAAATTTTAATGCCATATTCAACAATAAATACAAGGCATAGGAAGTGAATATATGGAATATATTTATATTTTTATTTAAAAAAATTAATTAAAAATAATAAATTAGCCAAAGAAAGTAAGAAGAGAAAGTCGAGCAGAGAAGGTCGAGAAAAGAAAGTCGAGCATGCACGACTTCGAATTCCCGTAGCTAAGCATCCCAGCTTAATGACATTTAAATCCATACCAATTTCGACTGCGTGTCCACTCTATTCGACTATTCCAATATCTGCTTAAGAATCTCCCTTAACGAAGTGCTAAGCAAATTTTTACACACCTGTGCAGCGTGCATAAACGCATTTAGTGGTTTTTTGCTCGTTCGCCCCTTTAAAAACTATTTAATAACATCTAACGACATGCAACTATATATACTAGCTCCTATAAGGGTTAACTCCTACTTCATCCCGCAATGTGCACACGTACACGACTGCAATTTCACAGCTCAGCATCACAAAAAGGAAAAGTAGGTACAAAAAACCAAAATACAAAAAAAAAAAAACATGTAAAAAAACCCAGAAGCGCTGGCAAAAAGCGGAAGCGAGAAAATTGCATCATAGTGTCGCATATAAAAATAAACTCGACCGGTTTCATGTGCGTTGCGGTGCGAGTGTGTGCGGGTGTGTATGGGTGTGTGTGTGTGTGTACTATGATAGCTATGAATTACACGCATGCAATACATGTAACCGAGAAGCTAGCTGTCATTGGGGGGGCTTGTGGGGTTGCCTCCCACTGACTCGCACAGACACAGCTACTTAGACATGCCATCAGCTAAACCGAGTCGGTCTACGCTTTTTGGTACCTGCTCTGCGCTCACCCCCATCCCCACCCCCACTGCAGCCCCATCTTCAATTTGGCCATTTTATTTACTTCATGCGCTGCACGTTTCTTGTGTCGTCGTCAGCTCTCGTTTTCTTGTTGCTCGCATTTACACCTCAATTTGATTCTATTTCCTGGATATGGCAAGCCAAAAAATACAGCCAAGATATCAGGTGGCACAGCCAGGTTATCCTCTCCCACACTCACCCACTGTCAGTCAGTCAGCCAGTCGGCCAGTCAGCCAGTCAGCCATTCCGTGAAGCTGACTTGGGCTTAGCTACTTGAGCCAGGTTTTTGAGTGCTTGGTAATGATGCTCTAAGGCGTCGCTGCAGCAATTCAAGTGCTTTTGATATTCATGGAAGTGTTCTCCATTTCCCATGGTAATGATGTGTCTTAGCCTGGCCAGCTCTTGATATTTGCATTTGCTGTGAACATCTATCGAAAGGCATCGTCTGCTCAAACTACTCATTTGCTTTTTGGTTTTACATGGCGTATGCGCAATGTAAGCTACTAATTAGTTGACTTTTACTGACATCTTTGCTGCATTTATTCAATCAGCTTCGCTTTGCATTTGCCTTGCTTCTTCTCTCTCTTTTAGCTCTTTTATCTAATTGCATTAATCCGTTTTCTCTTTCCCTTTTTTTGTCGAGTAATCAAATCATTATCGCTCATTACACGCTGATTTCTTACAAGCTGCTTAATTAATAAATCATTTCGCCTTTTTTTCTATTCCATTTTTCACTAACCGAACCGCAAGAAAAACAAGTTAAAAGGTGTCAGTTGGAAGTCAATGACTGCAAGATACTCTGTTTTGTGGGGAAATTAATAAAAGGATTATGCAGCTTTTCGTCTGAATTGTAGGCGAGTCTAGGTCGTTTCTCTCTCCAGAGAATCATATGGCGCATAAAAATTATAATTTATGTACTATAGTTTAAAAAACAGGTCCGTTTCTTGATTTTATAATCGCGTAGAAATGGACATGCACGGGTGAACTTTTCAAATAATTTTGTTAAAGACTAAGAGATAAATGTATGACTCCGCTATTGTTATCGAAAATAATATTATTCGGACAGAAAAACTTTGCATTCTTTAAATCCAATATTTTCCAAATCCCGTTGACAACAGTGTATAAAAATGCAAATGGGCCATGAAAAGACGAAACGACTTGTTTTTGCTTGGGTCTGCCGCTCTTTCAGCTTCGTTTCGCTTTATTAGCTCAGTTTCATAGAAGTTTTCCAAAGAAGCGTTAATTTGAATAATGACTGTAAAGCATTATTTTTCTCTTGCTCAACCCCTTGACATTTATAGGGATTTTCTTAGAAGTATGAAGACAAAAACCTTGGTTTAAATCTTGTTCAAATTGCAGCCAATTATAAGAAACTGTTTTTAATTATACTTGATATAATTTTCTTGATAATTACTTCTTTGTTTTTGCCAAAGATAGAAAATACTTTATATAACTCTATCGACTTCAATTATTAATTATTATATTTGAATTAAAATGTCGCCATAAGAAAATAAATCCAAATTTTTTCAAATTTGCAAACCCAACCTTCACAAAAAATTGTTCGAAATGTCTTAATTACATTTGTTCGAATAAAAAACTTAAGAAACGTGTTCATGTTTTTACTCTTAGGGAAGAATTAGTTTTAGGAGATAATTAGCATAACCTGTTTAACAATATCAAAATATTTCAAGAAATGTAGGAAAAATAAAAAAAAAATAATATTGGTGATCTTATTATTTTTCGCATACATATGCATATATTCTTCCGTTCATTAGCTGTTTTATAATGGAATAATAATGAACTTCACTCTCGATAGATTTTTCGTCTTGTTAAGCCTTCTTTTTCATATTTCTTTTTCAAATATCTTTTTTTACTTAAACTATAGAACCAAAATGCTTAGGCTGAATACAAAAGCTCTAGGGTTGCCACCTGTTTTTACAGTCATTTTTATTTCTACGCCAGAGTCAGTTATTTTTATATATATTAATAATAATTCTCTCTCTTCAACTGTTCTGCTTTCTTTCAGGTCGCTTGGATGCACTTTGAACAATCAGCCATACTCACCGTGCACAATCACGTGATCACGCGCAATCCACGCATCAGTGTCACGCACGACAAGCACGACAGACATCGCACCTGGTACCTGCACATCAATAATGTGCACGAGGAGGACAAGGGGCGCTACATGTGCCAGATCAATACGGTGACGGCCAAAACGCAGTTCGGCTATCTGAATGTTGTGGGTAAGTTGGGCAGCAGCAGCTTAAAAAAAATGTGGTTAAATCTAATCAGCACGCGGCACAGCCAGAGCGAAGCGGCTCCAGTGCGCCAAAATGCCTCAAAGGTGGGCATGTCAGCCGTGGCGTAAAAAACACACGAAAATCCTGTACAAATACGCGGCGAATTAAAAAATAATTTATATGCCTTTAAGCGCGCGCACAGCGAGAGAAAAAACAATAACAAAGGCAACGGGAACGGATACGGAAACAGAACTCGGTACCAGTAGAAGCCAAAAGCAAAAGCAAAATTTTGTATGTGTATGTGTGTGTGTGTGTGTGTGTCTGTATGTGTGTGTGTCCAGTATACAGTTCAGTGAATCTTTCGGCCAGGCGAAATCATTTTCCTGGCTGGCAAACAAAACAAATTATTAAAAATGCATTCGAAATTTGGCCAAAAGGGAGCGCATATTTTTAATTAAAAAATTATGCGCAAAAATACAAAAAAAAAATAGTAAAAAGCTTAAAAGCGAAATAAATTAAAAAAAAGTCGTGCAAAAATGATTTCAGCTTAAATATTGGCACTCGCTCTGCTCAAAACATACTCTAATCAAAATTGATAAAACTTCGTCAGTTGGATCTGAAAAAATTCAATATAAGGAAAAAAAAGAAAAGTTAATTTTATTATTAAAGCATCATTGATTTGCATATTCATAAAACCAATAAACAAGACAAATACTTATATGGAAATTGAGCGATATTTTTATAGGCATATGGCTGTGCATAAAAAAAGAAAACAGAAACGGAAAATTTAGTAAATGGAATACAGTTGGTTGTGAATTATTAATATAAAATCACACGTCAAATGAAAATTTATTAAAATAACAAGATTAAAATTGAATTGCTTAAAAAATAATTTAATAATGATGAAATCAACTAATCTGCACCAGCCACATAAAACTCGCTTTTTATTTAGTTAATATTTGCTGAGATTTTGACATATAATTCCCTGGTTTTAAATTTGTACTTTTTTAGTGTTTATAGTATTTTTGCCATCAAATGTTTAGCCCATCGAAACAAATATCTTAGGCCTTGGACTTGAACCTTGAACAGCATCTACAATCATGACTGTCTGTCTGTCTGCTTTCATACGCACGTATCTCTCACTTGGCTTTGTTTTTTTTAATCATGCTCACATATCTCTCTCTTGATTTAAAGCTAACCTAGGCAAATGCATCAAGCAGGCATAGATATATATATGTCATAGTAAGCGTCGATCTAACAAATGTGGTTCTTATACTTAAACTGTATTTGATTTTAAGATTTCTCATTACATTACACTCCTTTATCATATATAAATTCATCTAAGCTTAGATATGCATCGCAAATCTGCAATATGTCGCCCAAATTCCGGGTTTACTTTTCTATATATGCTGTAGGCTTTGATAAACTGATACAAAATTATTAAAAGAGTTTACATAAAACAAGAAAAGCATTCTAAACATGGCCCGTCTCAATAAATGGCTCAAAAAGTTTTCCAAATTTACTGTAAGTTTCGATTTAAGCATCTGCATTATAAATATAGCACATTTTGTGCACTAGGATCAATTGCACAATATAACTGAAATAATTACGAAATGCATATTGAAAGCTGATAAAATTGAAACCGAAAACATTTCAATTGCAATATCCTGCTGCACACACACACACACACACGCAATTGACACCCACAAACAATGAAATTTATCACCTATTTGAGCTGCCGCTATACGCAGCTTTTTCGGCTCAGTTCCATTGTATTTGGGTGCCAATAGTTATATATGTATGTGTGTGCATTATGAATGTGGCTATATGCTGTATATATGTATATGACGCAATGTAGGCGCTTTAATCTTAAATGGGTTTTATGATAACCAGTTGCATGTGGCCGGGCATTGTTTGTGATTTAAGCGGATTATGGCTATAACAATTGAGTGTTAGCAACAACTCTATAAAGCAGAGTTGCCGAGTTGTTTTAAATAAATAATTCGCTGTTATTTTGCCCGAATACTCATCACATTTTTCTCATCTTTAAAACCCTGCCACATGCTTACAGTGCCACCAAATATCGATGATTCGCTGAGCTCCAGCGATGTCATCGTGCGCGAGGGCGCCAACATTTCGCTGAGATGCCGGGCCAGTGGCAGTCCCCGACCCATTATCAAATGGAAACGTGATGATAATTCGCGCATAGCCATCAATAAGAATCACATAGGTAAGTGCAAACGCAACGGACAGTAGAGAAGCATTCGCATCGCCTGCATCAATCATTTAGCTTCTCTATTCCTCTCTCTCTCGCTCTCTCTCTATAACGCTTTCCCTCTCTGTCTCTCTCTCTCTCTGTTGATTTCTTGCTGCAGTGAATGAATGGGAGGGCGACACGCTGGAGATAACCCGCATCTCACGCCTGGACATGGGCGCCTATCTCTGCATTGCATCCAATGGCGTACCCCCAACGGTTTCCAAGCGCATCAAAGTCAGCGTGGACTGTGAGTATAATGGTTGCCAGGGGGGGTTTTCAGGGGGCCGGGGGCTACGGGTTAGCTTTTCACTTTTGCTCTTTGACTGTTTGTCAGCAGGAAAATGATAAAGTGTTTCTTACGTTCTACTGAACAGATTTTTTTTGACGACTATTTACCAAGCACTTGCAGCGTTAACAGTTCTGTTAACACAAACAAATATTCAAAGTTGTAAAAAATTGTGCAATTTGTAAAAATTGCAGAAATTTTGCAAAAACTAAACACAGTTTTACAGTTTATGTATTGCGTTTGGGCCGTGCCCAACGATTTTCAATTTATTTTTCGTTACGTGTTGACCAACATCGTTTGATGGCTAAAAACTACATTTCTACATTTGTATAGAATCCGCTTGTGTCCTGCATATGTGTGAGTGTGTACAGGTGTTTGAGTACGCAAGTGCTTGTGTGTTATTTGTGCTGTTGTCCCGGGCAACTCATATTTCCATTTCGCGGTTGAGGATTAAACTCGATCTGATAGCGGGTCACATAACATGCACAGTGGCAGAAATTGGCGATTCTGATTGTGCTTAGTATTAGAATATATCTTATAAACCGTTCGAAAATGCAGGCCCCATGAATTTTAAAAATCTAATGACCCTGCATAACTTGGCAGACTTAAAAAAAAATAAAATTAATACTGACGTAACCATTCGCGGTGTTTTTTAAACTGTTCAAATAATCCAGCTTACTATTGAAAAAAAAAAGGTTGGGGTTGCCCGGCTGTGACAATAAGCTGAAAAAAGTTTGGTTTGTATATGAATTTGAGCACAAATTAGTGAGCTCTGTCGAAACTGCTTTTTATATTCTATTGCCATGGAAATAATTTGTACATTGATGTTTTATGCAACGCTTGGCTTCTGTTTGTGCAAACAAAAACATAAAACTTGCATTCATATTTTTTAATAATGTCGAACAAAGATCCCAGCTTTTTTTGCCTCGTGAACTGAACAAAATATATAACATATATGAACAAAATATAAACAATATAACATATAACCATTCATTTTGACTCTTTTTTTTTAAATAGCAATCATATCTTCTCAATACGAAGCTAACGTCCACTTTTGTCTCAATTTCCAAAACTCTTCGCCCAAGTAAAGAATGTTTACATATTAAACTGTTAAATAGGCATCATTCTATTTTAGCCCAAATTTTAGTTAGGCAGATTTGCTGTGTCTTAATTACAGGCTAGTCAAAATATTTCTGGAATATTTGCTATTTGAAGGGGTCCGCACTCCGCACTTCGCTTTGATCCCACTGTCGTTGACTGGTTGCAATTTGAGGCGCCACTTGTAGCTGTTGCCGCAGTTTTGCAAAATCTCAGACAAAAAATGGCAACCAAAAAAAAAAAAGGAAACAAAGTTCAAATCAGTGTGCGGTTCTTTTTAAGATTTATTACAAGCGACAGTCAGTCACATCACATGTTGTCCGTGCGCTGTCATGTCAACGGCCAGTGGGCAACAATTGAGGGGCGTGGCAGGTGGCTAGTTGGGTTGGCGGGTAGGCGGGACGTTACAGAAAATTTGCTCGTTTGCTGTCACTTAAAAATGCCGCAAGCATAAATCTATTTTGGTTTTGTGCACGACATTCGCTGGGCAACTAGCACAACAAACCGACCGACAGCCAAACAAAACGCGAGGCCAACAGGCAACACCCTTGGCCACCCGTAGGAGCCACTACCCAAGGCCCACAGCCCGGTAACAAGTACCCAGCACACCCACACCCCCTTGCCACTGACTCCCCGGACAGCGACAAAAAGTGTAATACAAATTACACGTGTGCGAAGCGAAGCCATAAAAAAGTAAGTCGAAATACCTGATTGCTGCAGACGTATACAGCAAAAAATGTGCATTGGCTGGGCTAGAGAGTGAGGAGTAACATTTGGTAGAAAATATGAAAAAACTTCTTCAAAATGGCCAGAAAAAAAAAAACAAAACGAAACTAAACAGATTTACTGTACAATTGAGTGTTTGGTCAGGTTAAACAAACTTTAGATGGAATCGAAAAGTGTGTGTAGGAAATAACAAACCTAATAAACCTTGTTTCGCACTATAATTAATGGAAACACTTATACACTGTAAGAAATGGTGCAGAACTGTAATTTATTAAATCTTCAAAAAGTTTATTTTTGCAAAATATTCGGACCTTAAATGTTAAAAATTTTTACCATTATATCAGACATTTATGTATCTGGTTATAAAATAGAGTTTAAAAGATATCAAAGGTTTTATACCTTTGTGTATCAAAAAGCAGACCCAATGAAGCTTGCCCTTTAATCGGTGTACACCTAAAATTGCCCAGCCAGACACTCTCAATAAACACAATTAGCAAAACTAATGCATAGCTGTCTTTTAGACGCTATTTGTATGCAGCCTGTGAAGCAGCAGTCACAAAATCCAATTTCTGAACTTGGTCCTCATTTCGCAATAAACCCAGACATATAGCTCGATAAATATACTTTGTATTGGAAGCAACGATTTTTGTTTGGGCACCAACATAAAATCGTACGCTGATTTTAAAAAAATTGTCAAAACAAATTTCCAATCCACTGAAAAAAAAGTTTGCAGAAGCTCCCCAAACAATTTGTTAAAACAACTGTGACAGCTTGCATATGTCCTTTGGCCAGGACACACACACACAAGCTTGCTCTCTCTCTCTCTCTCGCTCTTTCTCCCTCTCTGGCTGTCTAGTTTTATTTCTCTTTTTACTATATTTTGCTCTATGTTTGTACGTTTATTGTGGCGTGCGTTGCTTAACAAACAGGAAGCAACAAATTCAGCTACTGTTTCCGGTTAGTGTGTGCTCGTGTGTGTGCGTGCGTGTGTTTGTGTGTGTGTGTGTAAACGAGTTTGTTTCCTATATTTGTGACTGCATACTGATTTGCTTGCCTTGTGCAGCAGCAACAGCAGCAGCAGGACATAAGGACAACATATGCTGCGAACGACCCTTAACCTGCCCCACTTCAGAAAAAAAAAAAAAACAAAAAAAAGAAACAAAGATTTCTTGAGGCAACGTTCGCTGTTTGGTTTACCAAATCGGCAACTTAAGCAGCTAATTTGGTATGCAATCCAGATATTCAGCATTCATATTATTTCTTTGGCTTTTTATACAATTTGTCGGTGCTTAGCAGAGCTTTAAAATGCCAATGACTGATTTGCACTGGCTTTCATTTGAGCCAGTTTGCTGCCGTCTAATTGCACACAAAATCTCCAAAGACACGAAGTGAATGCAAAAGCTGTAAGCCAAATAAAAAAAAAGGCTAAAATTCGGAGAGTCGATGTTTCTTGGCTCTTTTAATTAAATATGGGTAATAAAAAAAACAAGTGTGTTTTATAGTTGAAAAACTGAGCCTGTGTATGGCGAACTCTAGCGTTCTCGCATTCGTGGTCCTTCAAAACTATCGTTAACTGTATCGATAGTATCGAAATCTGCTATACATTTCAAACATTATCTGCAAAAAAGGCATTTCTTTTATTTCTTGTGCCTTAAATAATAACTAAATTCAAAAGAGATATTTGAATTCAGTTGTTTATTCCTTTCTTAACTATCACATTTATATAAGCATTTAAATATTCTTTAAAATTTCAAAATATTTAATGCATATGATTTCATAAATGGTTTTCATGCTCTGCCTAACTAGACTCTTAGAGTTCCGGAGAACGACGCCCACAGAACATTTTTTGAGATAATATAAGCCTTATGTCCAGGAATATCTTGGCAACCGAAATAGATGTAACAATCCATATTTTTCTAGCTCAAGTGCCCTTGAAAATGATAATACCCAATGCCAGGGCATATAAAAGAAAACACTAATGTACTTGACTTTAGGTACTCTCGACATGGTGACAGGACAAGCATTTCCAGCATTTCCTGTACATTTCTTGGCGCTGATTTAAATTACAATTGAGTGGCGACAATATTGTAAAAGCTGAACACAAGAAAGCAGCAAGCGACGCTGCTAAGTGGCCAGCGAGTCGGGTAGCTGAATGAAAAAAGGACTTGAGTCAACAATAATTTAGCTAGGCAGTGCGGACTAGAGCGGGCGAAGACAAGGGAGTAGGCGATGGCGAGGGCGACAGCGAGAGCGAGGGGGTTGCCGAGTGGTTTGGTGCTTGCGCCTCAGTAGTCAGAGTGGACACTGAGTGACAGTTTTGTCTGGCAGATTGTAGAAAATTGCAAGGTGCCATTGCTGAGTGTAAACAACTTGAAAATTAGCAGTTAATGAAGCCTCGTTACGGTTGGCGTAGTTTGGGGCCGGGCTCAGTCAAGGATTACCGTTCAAGTACCACGGTATTGTTTGGCGAAGAGGTGGACTTGATTGCACCAAAGGATGTTGGCGCAATATTTGCGGAATTAGTGTAATGGCAAATGGACAAGATGATGGCAGTGAGCTGATTGCATTGCGATTGGCCAAATGGGACAGGTGAATGGACTGTAAAGGTGGACAAAAGGATTGCGTACAGCACGTGCTCTTAAAAGTGAGCAGGAACAAAAATAAACACGAGCTAAAGAGCTTGCAGTAGGGAACTCGATGGAAGCAAAGAAAAACTTCTTTGAACACAGACATAAAGAAGGCTTATCTCAGAAGTGTATACTTGAATTGCTTTCAATTTCAATCTTTTCTAGAGACCGCCTTTCTATGCGATTTTCAAGCATGTACTACGTTTTGTAATTTTCATCAATTACACGCTTTATGTTTTGCTCTTTCACGTTCACTTGGTATGCCTTTCTATTAGATTATCATTAATTTTTAAAATGGTTTTTTCCCATATCTCCACAATTTCTAAAATCGCAATATATAAGTTTCTTAAATTTATAAATTTTTATTTTTATAATCAATATCTGTAATTCTACCTTGAGTTATGGTAAGAATTTTCTCCAAAAACTTGCGGATTTTATTTGGTTTACAGTTTGAATAACTTTATTTCATCATAACTAGCGACCTCTCTTGACCATACAATCTCTTTAATTCATTTCGGTAAACTTATAAGTTTCTTCCTGCTGCATATTGACAAACAAAGTTTCAAGTCCAATTTATGCATGCATTCAAGTTATTTCGCTCGTCCAACATATATATATATATATATATATATATATATATACATATATACAGTTTTTTTCCTGACTTTGGTTTATGCAAATGCAAGTCGAGCCAGATCTTAAGTATAATTTTTTATGCAACTGATTTTCATTTAAATTGAGAGCCAAGACAAGTCAAGAGTACACGAGGCAACGAGGCTACGCCTTTTCTTTGCCCAGGAGGAAAAGTTCGCCATAGTTCGCACAGGCACATACACACACACACACCCACACACATACACAAGTCTGATTCAAAGTGGGTAACAAGAGAAAAAGAAAAACTATTTTTCTTTCAGCGAGCGCAGCTCATGAAAAATCTTATGAATAGCATTATTCAGTATTTTGTTTGGCTTGTTTTTTTCTTCTGTTTCTTCGAGTCTATTTGTGATTTGTGTGCATCTTTTGAGTCCTGCGCCTCGCTAGTAATTATATAAAGACACCTATACAAAAATTTGTCATTGTGCACCCAAAATCCATATAAAAAACATAATACAAAATCCCCGACAGAACTTTTGCCACACTTCAGATGCACTACAGCGCATGTTTTTAATTAAGATATTAAATGCGAGTAGCAGCTGCTTTTTTCTTCTCTGCTCCGCTCCTCAATGGCCACTAATGAATATTTTTTTGCATTTGCTGTAGTTATTGTCTGCGAGATCCCTGAGCCTGTCATCATCATTAGGCTGAGCATAAAAAGTCCTGACTCTATACACAATGGTTCCTCCATTCATTCATTGGGTTTGCCTTGTCATTTCGCTGGCTCTTTTACCTTTTGTTGATTTATGCGAGCCACGAGCTGGCAATTAAGCTGCGGCTCAAACCTGAAGGGTTTTCCACCTTTCCTTCTCTCTCTCTCTCTCTCTCTCTCTTTCCCTCTTTCTTCCCTGCTGTGGCAAGCCAATTGAAATTTTAATCAGCTTGGACACAAATTAGCGTCGTTTTTATGTTTATGAAAAGTGGCCTCAAGTATCTGCGCTTATAGCTGCCTTTTGACGGGTTTGTCGGACACCTTTTCCCACTCTCTCTCTCGCTTTTTTTTAATATCCTTAATCAAAAGGATATTAAGTGTCACGCGGCTTAAGTGTGACAAAATGCGCAACTTAATTAACTTGTCAAGGGGTTAAGTGAGCTGACTGGACATTATGTACGCTGTAGTGTTGGGTAACGCAGTAAACAAAAGCATTGAAAGTTGCAAGCTGTCAGAATTAATGCGGAATGTTGACAATGCCGATGGTCTCGCCATAATTAGCTTACTACAATGATGCTTAAATATAATAGTTTTTTCTGAATAAAATATATAGCTAAGCACATTTGTTACGGTTAGCATTGTTGACTGAGAGCCTCTATTAAAAGAATACAGAATATATGGAATGACTAAAATAAAGCAGTTGAATTATCGAATGATTACACTATGCAACGGAATTCAATTAATCAATTCAAGTTGCAGCGTTTGTTGAAACAAAGATTTTTTAGTGATTCAACCGGAACAAATTCTTCAAGAAGGGTTTTAAGGGTTTTACATAATTTGAAAGCTTATAGACATAGCTATAGATATAGATACAATTTACAAAATTTACGGTAAGCTGCCTAAGTTGTAATTATTTTAAAACCCCCTTTTCCACATTTTTCCAGTCATTTTTGAGCAGCGTTTTTCTCTCCCAAGGAAAGCATACAAGGTAGTTGTGTAGGGTGTTCTAGAATCTAAACATCTATAGACGCTATTTACACTCTTAATAATCCAAATAACTTATAGAATAGAAAATATGGAACATTTTCTGATCGATCTTATAACAGAACAATCTTAAGATATGCCAAGTTAGAAGCTTTCACTCTTTACTAAAAAAGAATCTATATATCTAAAATACTTACATATTTGCAAGTCAAGACAAAGTTTTTAATGATGCTTTAAATAATGCATTTTATTATATAGTTCCGCCCATGTTGCTCATACCACATCAGTTGGTTGGCGCTCCCGAAGGTTTCAATGTGACCATCGAATGTTTTACGGAGGCGCATCCGACATCCTTGAATTACTGGACACGCGGCGAGGGACCAATCATACATGATTCGTATAAATACAAGTAAGTAGAAGTCAAATTCTTTATCATTTTAGTAAACTTTGCATAGTAAACATTAGGTACTAACATTCTGCATCTTGAATTTTCATCCATTTCCAGAGTCGAATCAAGCGTCGGCGTGCCCGCTTACAAAACCCACATGAAGTTGACTATTATAAATGTCGGCAGCGGGGATGATGGCATCTATAAATGCGTGGCCAAGAATCCCAGAGGCGAAACGGATGGCATTATACGATTATATGGTGAGTAAATAACTCGAGGCTTCTAAAATTGTGCGACACATTTAAGCACTCAGCACTCTCGTCATGCAATTCCGCAGCTTGTTCAGAAAGTTGCCATCAAATGCATTTTTAATTGTTTGCCAAACAAAAGTTGCGAAAACTGACAAGGAAAAGCCTCGCGAGGCAGACCAAAATATGTTGCGCATACGCAGCCTGGTTCAGTTTATGGTGGGAATGCAAAGTCAGCGTTTAAATAAGTTTTTTGAGTACTATTTTTTTTTTGTTTATTTAAAAGGAAATGGCTTTATTAATGAAACGTTGCTTTTATGTAAGTAAAGAGAGTTCCGTCTATCTGGGTAAGGAGTACGTTAGAAGCGAAGAGTAAGGCATTAATACGATTTAATATATAATAATAATCTGATTTAGAAAATTGCTTATATATTTACAAATTATCCAATATTTGGCAAAACTTTGTTGTAATCCGAATCTTCGGTCTTCGACTTGCTTTAATGCGCTTAAACCTTATTTTACAATTATTTATAATTAGACTCGGGCATATAATTTCGTTAATTGTGGAACAAAGCAATGCCATTTCGTTCAACCTTCGGCAACTTAAAGCTGCCCTCAGCAAATCCATCACGTAATTAAACTTAAAACGTGATATTAACTCACAACTTGAGCTACAAAATTGAAGCGTTGCAGAAAGAAAAGTTACACACTTTCCCTTCCATCCATGTGAAATAAAATTTAAGTTTGCCTGAGGTTTGCAGCACATGTGTGAGTCAAAAACCCAGTCAAGGCCCCTCTACGACCCCTCCCCCCCCCCTCCACCCCTCATTTACGGGTAAAAACTTCTGTCAGGACAATCCGGCAACCCTGCCCAGCCAATTCCACACCTCAGGCACAGAGCACGTGACTTGATTTCCAGTGGCTTGATTATGGCTCAGATCCGCTGCCTTTGGTTTTGGCCAAGCACCGAGCAGGGCATTGCAAGGTGTTAAGCATTCGTCTTAGTCTCCCCTTCCGCTGAAAAGTTCACGTTTCTGGTCAGCAGCGCGCCAGGCAATTAAGTCCGACCCTTTCTGGGCCATTGCGGTTGAGATTTTCTTTGTTCTGCTTTTCGCCTCAATGGCTAAATGGCTGAAATTTGTCAATTCGTGTTAAGGCCAATGCGGCACTTTTTCAATATGGGCAACATGGTATTTTCTCTCAGCCTGCTCCTTGGATATGGATCTCTTAATTAGCTGAATTCGGCTTAAAGCTACGCTCCAAAGCTCATTAGATGTGAGCTAGATTTTATTTTTGTTGACTTACTAGGATTGAACTTAGGTAGATTATTTGTGGTTAAAGGAGAAAACAGCTTAAATTACAACTTGCAGCTAGATATTTAAGTATGGAAGTTAAGCAATAATAAAAATATTGAATTAATTTTGTTATTGCAGATATTATAAGATTCAATGAAATTAATTCAACAGTTGCCTTATTCCGTCTGGGAGTCAACACATTACCCTTAGCTCATCCAGTTTGCTTTGCACGTCTCCAACTTGAATTAAAATGGACAATAATGAAATCCTTTATTGTACACTCTAATTGCAAAATAATAGCTAGATAATAGAAAGTAGCTTATTCAATTATTCATATTCAATACCAAGCACGGAGAAAAGGCCAATATATTTAAGTTTTAACATATCCTATTCAATTTAGAATGGCCAGAAATCAATGTTTTAATTAGTTTCTAATGAGATTCCCGGGTGAACTGAATATTCAATATTGCATATAATATGTACTATCCTGACCAAAAACCGTTAGACACTCAAAATAATTTTGCATATTTAAAATAGTTTGGGGTAAAACTGAATTTGCGCTTTGGACAAATGTGCGGAAAAATGTTACTGGGTGGCATAATTAAAACATGCTTTAATTGAAAATATGGACGATGTAGCCGGAAAAGTCGAGAGCTTTAATTATACGAACAATTGCAATTGGTGCGTAGGGCTGGGCGGCGCAGGGCGGGGCTGTTGGAAATTGTGCAAATTGTCACATAATGAAAATACAAAATAATTAGCATTTTGTTATATCAACTCGGGCATATAAAATATGTGGAGTGAGTCGCAAAATAACAGACAGCACGAATTTTAAATAAATAGCATAAAAAATCAAATGAAATGAGACGTGCTAAAAATGCTAAAATTGATCAATTTGCATGCAAATTCCAGTAAAAGCAACAACAAAAGAATATTGAAACGCATTTGTCTGATGTATAAAAATAAAAATATGTAAATGAATCATAAACAACAAATGCTAAAAAATAGAAAAACAGAATACAACAAAATAAACTCCACAAGTTGTGCTATTTTATGCAAAGTTGAGCATGTGTGCGTGTGGGAGTGCGACGACAAGAAAAACCTTTATGTGTGAGAGACCTGACAGTGGGTCGTATACAAATATGCAGGAAATTCTTATAGACAGAAATCAATCAAATTAGTTTGAATCAAAAGAAACACAGAGTAATATGAGCCAAAGAGAAAAGAGGAAAGTCTATAATTAAAAACCAGATAAATAGATAAATTGATAGGTAGATGGATAAAAAGCAGAATGGCAATTGTTATTATATAATATATATATTAATAGTGCAAACAACTTCTGTAACTCTTAAGAACTAAATACTCTGCTCAATTCACTTAACAGTTTCTTATCCGCCAACGACTGCCTCTTCGGGTCTCTACACAAGCGAATCGCATTGGGGCGAGGGCGGCAGCAATAATATTGGCTATGGCAATTCCGATGCCACGCGTCCCATTTACGGTCAGGATAAAAGTAAGTATCCAAGTAGCTCGGCCCATCATCGAGAATACTCAATAGATCACCTGGCACCTTATTTGTTTTACCACAAAACATTTGCTTTATATCTCTGTCTGTCCTCTTTTTATTCCCATCTTACTCTCTCTTTCTCTTGTGCTGTTCCAATCATCATCATCAAAAAAAAAAATCAATTAACAAAACCACCTCCAGATACGCGTTATCAATCGAATTTGAATGAAATCGGTTTATCAGAACAAAAATCCTTCCTAGATAAAACGCAGAATGCGGTAACCGGAAATGGCAATTCCCCTGGCGCCGCCGTCGTCAGCAGCGCCGACAGCGACGCCAACTGCGCTGTCGCCATAGCGTGGCTCGCTCTGCTACCAACATTGTTAATAACGGTGCGCGGAGAGGTTTGTGCAAGACTTAGTTTAAGTACATGTTAACTTTGAGCTGCATATCTATTTGATGTAAGGCTTTCATCTAGCATATGAATGATACATATATATATATATATATATACACATATATATATGTTATACACTATATAATACAAGCTACTCGTATAGCCCCTAGTCAACAAGACCCTAGTTATGATCCGCCCCCGAAACGAAGTACGCAACTAAGCCAAATAGAGCTTGCTGCAATAATAATGTGGCAACAAATATATTAGCTCATCATATACATATAGTAAATATATATAAATATATATAAATATATATATATGTATAGTTAAAATCTATAAACTTTCACAAGGGTAAACAATTGCAATTTAATTTTGCTTTAATGCTGTGCTTAAAGATGAGAAGGTAAAACAAAAGAGTCAGTAAATAAACCAATTTGATGCACTCAATTTGAGTAAAAGAGTTTAAATAATTATATGATGATATATATATATATATATTTGTGCGTTAAACGCTGATGGCATTTTTACACACACCCTCACACAAACACACACACGCACCAGATAGTTGTCATGCTTATGCCTTAAGGTATGCAACATTAAAATGCGAATTATACAAGCATATTGTTAGAACAAAAACAACAACATATCGAGAGTAAAAATCATTTAAATTATAGTACATAAATATACATGCATATATACATAAACAAAGGATGTTCAATTGTGCAACTGTGTGTATTTACGTTTAGGTGCACCTTATTATAAATGCATTGTTCAGTTGAAGCAAAGTTGTAGACTCTTATACGTTGGAATGAATCGAAGGTATTATAAATAAGCTGTTCAAGATAGTCTATGGTCAAGCGCTTTATAGCTGATGCTGCTCTCAAGATGAATGTATATGTGTTGTAGAGTTAACAGGCTTCAGTCACGAAATCTTCGATATCTAATATATCATATTATTATAACATGTTCCAAAACTTCCAGCATACCTTAAACTTCCTCAGAAATAAAATTCCAAAAGAAATCATTATAATAATGCCTTAAACTGTGAGCGCATCCCAAAAGTTAATTTAAATGAATTATGTTCTGCCTTGGAACTATGAAAAACTATGTTGCCAAAGAACCTCTATTCTTCAGTTTATCAGAGTTTAATCTGAATATAATCAAGTATAATTTCCATTGAATAGACCCTGCTTATAATGCTAACCATAAATAACCCAATCGAATGCACAAACTGGATATTTAATATGGTTTTGTTCCATTTGTCTCATCTATTTGTTAAAATATTTAAGCCTTAACGTAAGTAAATTGTAACTAAAGCTTAAATATTAGTGTAAAAAAAAATATACTTAATGAAAATGTTAAACATTTAAGCTATAAAGTTGTGTTGCTTTCAATACAAAACGAAATATGTTAAATATAAAATATATTAATGAGTTACGAATAATTGCAAAGCTAACGACACAAAAAAAAAAAAATACATATATACAAATATAAATATATACGTATATATATATATAAATATATTAAAATATATATACACTAAATATATATAACTATGTAACTTGTATTTAAGCATACGAAATGAGTTGGAACTGCAAAAAGGAAATGGCATATAAATTGATATAATAAGCCCGACTCCGAAATGAGCAAATTAAAATAAAAATCAACAACAAATACGTGAATATGTGTGAAATGCTTAATTGCCAACCATATTGAAATACGAAACACACCACCAACAACAACAACAACACCAACACCATCAGCAACAACAACAAACACAAAAAACAACAAACACCAAGAACAACAAGCACCACAAACAACACATATTAACAATACATAATAAAACAAGGGGGAAAGTTCCAGTCGGCAATGCTTGATTAAAAGATACCCTATCGGATGATTACTACCCTCACTCATTGTGAAATGTTGAGCGTGGCTTTTATTCAGGTAAATATTAAAAGTTTTAATTTCTCAACTGTAAAACTATTAAGGCACCTTCCTATTTCTCTATCAATTAATGGCAAACATCAGAAAGTCCTTCCCTAATTTTTATAAATTGAGATCCGATCGCATAATATAACTTATTCATGGAAAAGGTAATAATGACTTATTCGAAAAAAAAAATACTATCTTAATTATTGTAGCCCCCAGCTTTCATCGATTCTTCGCGTTGTTGAGAGTGAGGCGGGCACGACCATTTCGACATTTTGGCGTTTCCTCCCAAGCATTCATTTTATTTGTAGTATCGTAGAATTCCAGTATACTCCATTGAACTACTTACAGATTACAGAGTATATAAAGTGCATCACATTAATAAACAATTAGTCGGTGCACAAAGTGTGAGGTAACTTCGAAACGATTGAACTGAATATTGCGACCGCATTTTATTTGTTATGCCATTTAATTTATTCATTTTTTATTGCACACAACATTTTCAAGTCATTGAGAATGTAAAACAAAAAAGAAATGCATAATAATTAATAAAATTTGTCATTTTCAATTTAATTATTGTTCACAAACGCAGCCCGCCCTCGATCTGCTTCATGCATTTTTCATTACAGTTTTTCAATTTTTAATAAAAAATGCAAGTGCCGCGCATTGTGTCCGTGTTGCCATGGTTTATGAGAGAGGTGAAGCTATAAAGTGAGAGACAGAAGCGAAATGGGGGAGAGAACAGGAAGCAAGAAACAGATTTTATAACACAATTGATTTTTCTCGAATCGAATAACTTGACGTAGATTAACAACATTCATTAGCTCTATCAAAGAAAATTTCGCACTTCACAGTTTTTGTGGGGACCAACAACTATTAAGCAATATGCATATGCCTGGGCGCCCAGAAAATAAAGCAAGCAAACGACCCTACGAGATATTTGCTCAGCAGCATTTCTTGTACGAACCAATGAGAGTCAAGCCTTAACATTGTTGTGAGTAAATTTGTGCGTTTGTGAGGCCGAATAGCAAACAAAAAATATCGGAGTTCAGAAAGCAGTGCTAGCGATCATACCGGGAGTTCACCAATAAGCGTTAAGCAATACAATTTTGTGTAATCGCGATGCATAGGTATTTGTGAGGCGCTCAGAAAATAGAGCAAGAATTCAGTCGTACGAGGAATTCATGCAGAAGAGTTTATTGTACGGACCAATGAGCGTTAATCATTCAAATTGCGTGAGAGTGCGATGCATATGTATTTCTGACGGTACTCAGAAAATAGAGAAAGCAAACGATCAAGCAAGTAGTTTCCGCAGTAGCGATTCTTGTTGCGACCTGTGAGCGTTAATCATTAATAATTCGTGAGAGTAAGGTGCAGCTAAGGTAGATAACGCACAAGCAAGCACGCATAAGCATGATTAGATAAAACGAATTCCTCTCTGGATCGCTTACTCGCAAATATACTAGTTTGTGTGTGCGTGTTTGATGAGTTATCACACACATTTTTAATGCTTAACGCTCATTGGCATGTATTAGAATTGTCTCTATGCGAACTCTTCGTATGATTGTAAGCTTGCTCTATTTTCTGAGTGCCGATATTTGTCGTCAGCTTTGCCCTCTCACAAAGACATATGCGTCGCATAGATAAGGGCTAAAAGGCTTGACGCTAATTGGCCACCAAAAGAAAAGCGTCTGTGTGAATTCCTTTTTTTTTTTATTGATAATAATGAAATTTTATTTAACAAGATAAGTGTGCTGCTACCTTGCAAGGCAACCTAACCAAATCAGAAATTAAACTAAAAATAATAAAATAATTTATGATAGAACATAATAATGAATTAAAGATAATTTATAAGGGGAGGCTTAAGGGGTGATACTGGGGAGATCGTCTAAATTTTAGTATGTGAATTCCTGGCAAAATCGAATGCTTGCTCTATTTTCTGAGCGGCCTCACAAATACATATGCATCGCGCTCACACGACATTTCATTGCTTGACGCTCATTGGTCACTAAAAGAAATACTCTTCTGCGCAAACCTCTTATGATCGTGTGCCTGGCCTGGTTGCTGTGCGCCGAATTTTTCGTTAACTTTGCGTTCTCCAAACTTCACTCAGGGTTGGTTTGACCGCATTAGTAAATACCCTGCTCATTCAAGCGCGCTGAAGGCTGATTCAGGCTATCTTCTAATATATGAAATATATTTTATTTATTTATATACAAAGATCTTAATATCAAACTTAACAAATTTTAGCTTTCAATACAATCTTCACAATTAAAAGCACGTAAAAAATTATAAATTTAATTATTTATATGCCAAGTTAAAATAGACATGAAGTACACGAGTAAAATGTAAAATTGGCATTAAAATAACTTTCAATGTGAAGGACAGACCTAGGCGAAAATTGCAAAAATAGCAATTATAACTTCAAAATGAATATTTTGAGATTTAAAGATTTCCCAGTCAACATATATTAATAGTTAGATTCAAAAAAATGTCCTGCATTTACAGAGGCTATTAGGGGAATCAAGCGACTATTTTCTCATTTAATAAAAGGTTATGCTGAGGAGCTAAACAAAATGCGGAAATTGAATTGCGAGGCATGCAAAGATACCGGCACTATTTTGTAATGCTGATGGGAAAACAAAGACCACAGAATGCGCTGTAAAAGAAATAAAGGGAAAGCAAGGGCATAAAATCAGCTTGAAATCGCGACACAAGATGTCAATTTCATTACGAGAAAGGACGATGGCTAGGACGGCGAACAGGACTCATCTGCATAAAGGGGAAATTATTTTTGCTACCAACTGCCAACAGATACAACAACAAACAACTAAATGGCAATCGCAATCGCAGCTGCTTGGACAAAGTTTTCCATGCCAAAAAAGAAATGTAGAAAAAAGATCCAAGCAAAAATAAATCCCCGCAAAACGTAAAATGCTGAAATGAACTATTCACGACAATTTCCGCAATGCAAGAAAAAGTCTTCAACTGAAATTTATGTAAAGCAACAACAAAGTTAACAAAGTCAACAAACAAATACAAATGAAGCCAAAATACTGGAAAAATAAATTACGCCCAAGAGGAACTAGCAAGCGGAAGCAACAAAGAATTGGACACTGGCAAAAAAATGGAATTATGTTTATGAAAAATGCATAGCAAATACCTATTACTACAGCTACTTGCCGTTAACCTTCGGCTGAACATATTTCTCTGGTCAGCCCGGAAAACCCGCTGCAGCTGCAGCGCCTTGCATTCTCAACGAACAGCAGCAAAATGGGAAACTCTCGAACAGTTCCTTGCGCCTGCCTCTCAAGCCTACAAGAGATTCTCGTAAACAGGGGCGTGGCAGCATTTTGATAATGGGGCCCAGTGTATGGCAAAGTTTTGTGCGGAACATGTTTGCCATACTTTTTATCTGCGCCCAATTCTTTATGCGAGCAGTTTATTAAAGGATGCGAACAACAGGCAAGAAGTGTCCTGCACAAAAGAAGTCCTGCGTGCCAGCACACGAGTCTGCGTGTGTGTGTGTGAGGTAAAAAGTTGTAAGTGCATTTCGCATAAATGGAAAATTGTTCAATTTATCGGCGCACAAAGGAACAGAACCCACGAGCTGGGAACGTGGCCAAAGAATAACTTGGGAAACTTTATGCAATTGAATAGATAAATATTTATGTTGGTCAACTCGTGTGAAGGACTTCCCCCTCTTAACCCTTGAAGTTATGAATATTACGACTCTATTTCCTTCTCATTCCCAAGTTCTGGCCACAAGTAATTGCCACAAATGAGGCGCATCAAATTTGATTTGATTTGAGCTTTTAAGCCACAACAACAGAACAATCTTTGAAGGACAACATTTAAAGCGCTGTAAACGGCCATAAGCAGGATAAAGAGCTGCGTAAGAAGGATGATAAAAATATCAACAAGCCAGCAATAAAACATTCAACATTCATGGAGGGCAGAGCAGAGCAGAGCAGAGCAGAGCAGCCAAGTGAACATTGGACCATTGTCGAAATGACATCAATAAAATATTTAAGGCGACAACAAAGAGAAGCAGCCACCACATTCGCATCCACGAATGGCCTTCATGCTTCAGCTACCTCTGCCCCTGCTCCTTCCCCTGCTCCTGCCCCTGCCACGCCCTTACAGTTGGCAAAACAAACTCAAGGAGTGCGCTGAATGGGTAACTCCACTCGACTGGCGCCGTGGCAAACGAGCTTAACAGGATAAACCGATGAGAACTGACGAAGGCGCTGTGAATGAGGTTGAGATTGAGGAGGGAAAGGGTTTGAGGTTGAGATTGAGACGAGACGAGACGAGAAACTCACTTCAGCAGGTTTTCACTCGTCTCGGTTTCAACTCGACTTTGAAGTGCAACATCGGAATTTGAATTCAATCGCAATTGCAATCGCCTCCCTAAGAGCCACATCCCAAGCCCATCTCCATAACTGGCTTTTTATTGCGGCTTCCCCTTCTGTTTTTCTATCTGTGCATTATATGTGGCTGCTTCGTGGCAAGCGGCTTAGACTTGTTAGCAACGTCTTCCGACTGTTTACGAGTCTTAGACGAACAGAGCGGGGAGTGGGAGTGGAAGTGGGTGGAGGCAGTGGACGGAACCAAAGTTTACTCTGGAAATCGCGACTGACAATCAGGGACAGCACAGAGATGGGTTGCCATCGATAGGCCAAAGACAGCAATTGGAATTGGAAACCGAATTGGGCAGTTACTTTAAATGTTGACCAAATAGCCCATAGAGTGGATATTCCCTGGGTTTGGTTTTGGTTTCGGTTTCGATTTCTCATAATTTCCCTCATTACTTTGATGGCTGCTTCTGGAATAGGGGAGAGATAAGAACTTAAATATTTCTGCATTTTTATGAAATTTACATATTTTAATCAGCCAGCGTCGATTTCCCAGCGGCAATCAATTTACGTTTCGTCTCTCAAGCAAAGAATCTGTAAAGATTTTATCTTCCTTTCTGTTCTTTGATCTAATTTCGTTGCGTAGTTACGAATTGAGAGGAATACTTTATATTTGAATTAAACTTTTGTCTACACCTTAACCCATTCTGGGCGTTATCTAAGAGGGCTGTCAAGCCGTCGACTGCGGCTAGAAATGATAAACGAGTTTTCCCGTTTTCCGTACTCGATTGTTGCTTCTTTGGCAAATTTGCATTTAATTTTAAAGTGTTTCGACTATTAATAGGCCGGCAATTTGAGAGGTCGTGCCTGCGTCAAGTCAATAAAGTATCAAATTACCATTCCGGCCCAGGGGCCATTCGACTAATGAGTAACGCCCTTAGTGAACGGCTTTTGAAGTGGTCGCCCTTTGGCCCGGGGTTAATAGCAAGCTGCTGGGCAAATATTCGAATGGTGGCCATAAACTAGTTAAGCTCTGATGGCCATCATTCTATTTTATGATAATTAAATATGCCCTACCTTTTTTGAGTAGGCGAGAGACACACTCTTTGTTAGCCAAAGCACAACAGGATATTCATTTAAACGGCTACACTACAAATGATGAAGGATTCGAATCGTGCCCGAGCCAACCCAGCAGATTTCGACAATACTTGTATAAGGACAAACGTTTTTACAAACACTTGCAAAAAGTATTTTCTTTTTGTCTTCAAATATGTAACAAGTTGTCGGAGACAAAAGTAAAATATTCTTAATCTATTTACAATATTGAAGAGTCTCCTTACCAAATTTGCGCTTTTGAAATTTACTATGCTATTTTCTGAGCTGCCCTGCATATACATACATACATACATATGCATCCCTCTAATGCGAACATTTGGTGCTTAACGCTCATTGGTCGGTACGAATATTGATCGTGTACTTGCTCGCACGCATTTCTCATACTTAGCGCTCATTGGTTATTGGTTGAGTGCGAATTCTTCTCGATATCGTTCGCTTGCTCTTACTTACTTTCTCACATATATGTACATATGCCTTGCGCTCACTGGAATTTCTATTGCTTAACGCTCATTGGTCTGATGATCGTCCGCCTGCTGTATTTGCTATGCGCCAATTTTTGGTCAGCTTTGCGATCTGAAAACTTCATTTCCTGTTAGTTGACCCCAATAGACCGTAGTATGACGTAATTAACAGAACTTAACATATTCAAGAAATCGATACATTTTTATGTTAATAATTATAGTAACGCTTGTTAGGCGAACTCATATTGGTGTTAATCTGGAAATCCTTTTTCGGATAACTCCGCCGTATCCTTGCTGATTCTGACGAGTCCTGTGTCAAACAACTCGCATGGGCTATAAACTGTAAACTGCCCAAATCCTATCGAAAAAATCCTAGTAGTTTACAGAATATCAAGGCTTTTGTTTTGTTTTTTTTTTTGCGCCTGTATTTGAAATTTTACAAGTTCTGCCTTTTAAGATAACCTTATTTTTTTTCGAAAAGTCTAATCTTTGTGGTTCGTGTCCTTAGCCGAGATATGGATATTTTTTCTAAAACGAATGTGGATCATAAGATCGCTCATAACTGCTGATAAAATTTGGCCAACAGATATTCATTTCCCAGCTCATTTTGAATATGCACTAGGAAGGAAGTAAATCCCTTAAGGAGCCAAGCGGATAAGTTATTTATGAATGCCAAAAATCAGACATATCCTTGCATATCCTGACAAATCGTGTGTCAAACAGCTCGCATAGACCAGCACTATAAGATGGCTAAAGGACATTAAAAGCGTGTAAGTACTTAGTATCCGAGATATCTGGGATATTGTGTTCTCTTACGCCGAGGAATTTTACAAGTCCATGATTCTTAGATGACTTCATAACTTTTTAATGCAGATCGATGCAGTTGGTCCCTACGATCCAAACGCACCATGTCCTTTAAAAATCCGCAAGGATATGGCCGAGCTATGGCTATTTTCCTAATAAGGATATTAATACAAAACTGGCCATAGCTTGGGCATTTCAAAAACTTTCAGCATGTCCTTTGACTATCAAAATGTTCTTGTCTTGCCCATTCAGAAAATATAATTAAAAGGACGAAAGTCCTTCAAACAGCCAAGTTATAAGGACATAGGTTTTTGACATTGAAATAGCTATATCTCAACCGTATCCTTGCGTATCCTGTCAAGTCTTGTGTCAAACAACTTGTATGAACTAGGACTATAAACTGACCAAAGGACATCAAAATCGTCCTTCTGGTTGCAGAAATATGGCTACTTTTCTAAAAAGGACATTCTTTTTATAGCCATATATGGGCCATATCCTTAAGGATATCAAAAGGATATACCTTTCTAAACTCGTGAGGAGCAGGACTATCAATTGGCATTCAAGGATTTCCAGGATTCAACAAAAAATTTCACTAAAATTTTTTACAGGGGTTTAGTCAGAAAATGGCCAAAAATCGAAAAATTCGGGACTAACTTTGCCATTTGAAGGACTATCGGGATGTCCTTTGGTAGGCAGATAGTCCTCACCCTCCCATTTAAGAATATACAACCGGAAGGACGAAAGTCCTTCAAACAAAGAAGTTTTAAGGACAAATTTTAATAAAGAAAATAGGCCATAACTCGGCTGTATCCTTGCGTATCCTGTCAGGACATGTGTCAAAAAAATTGTACTGACCAGGCCTACCAACTGGCCAAAGGACATCAAGATCGTCCTTGTAGTTTCAGAAATATAGCGATTTTACTGAAATTTTGTGTTTTCAGTCAATTTTCCTGCGGCCCGCGACTGAAAATTTACCAAGTCCAGGATTCTTAGATGACCCCATAATTTTTTAATGCAGATCGATGCAGTTGGTCTCTACGATCCTAACGCACCATGTCCTTTAAAAATCTGCAAGGATATGGCCGAGTTATGGCTATTTATTTCCTCAAAATACCCTTTTATCTCTGTTATGACATTTTTGATTCAAATGTGTTTTTGTCTTTTCAGATTGAAGGATTCAAGGACTCTAAACGATTCTAAGGACTTTTACGAATCCAACAAGGCTACTCCTTCAAGGATCGGGCATTAATTAAGCCATATATAGTCATTTTAAGTTAAAATCAAAAATATTTAGTTTTAACACAAATAAAAAATAAATTTAAAATTTATTAAGCAAAAAACATGTTTTTTCTTTTAGTAGCCCCTGTAAATGTGCAGCAGCTGCTGTTCATTTGTGCGAAATATTTTTGCCCCTTACGGGTATGCAACAAAATTTTTTATTCTGAGATTTTCGTCGACCTTCTGGGCATTTCTGTTCGCCTGGTATTTTGGCAGAATTTAAGAAAAATTTCGGCAGCCAGCGGCCGCCAACGGAGGCCCCCTACGGGTATGCAATAGATTTTTAACGTCCGTCGATTTTTGAGTTTTTCACAATCCCATATCCCTTGGAAGTAAAAAAACAGGAATTTGTTTAATATTTTTTTAATATATTTCTATTTTTGTTAAAATTAACAATAAGTGGCTATCTCTGGCTTAAAATACGTCCAATCCTGGAAGGAATAGCCTCGTTAGATTCGTAAAAGTCCTTAGAATCGATTAGAGTCCTTAAATCCTTCAATCTGAAAAGACAAAAACACATTTGAATCAAAAATGTCATAACAGAGATAAAAGGGAATTTTGAGGAAATAAATAGCCATAACTCGGCCATATCCTTGCAGATTTTTAAAGGACATGGTGCGTTAGGATCGTAGAGACCAACTGCATCGATCTGCATTAAAAAATTATGGGGTCATCTAAGAATCCTGGACTTGGTAAATTTTCAGTCGCGGGCCGCAGGAAAATTGACTGAAAACACAAAATTTCAGTAAAATCGCTATATTTCTGAAACTACAAGGACGATCTTGATGTCCTTTGGCCAGTTGGTAGGCCTGGTCAGTACAATTTTTTGACACATGTCCTGACAGGATACGCAAGGATACAGCCGAGTTATGGCCTATTTTCTTTATTAAAATTTGTCCTTAAAACTTCTTTGTTTGAAGGACTTTCGTCCTTCCGGTTGTATATTCTTAAATGGGAGGGTGAGGACTATCTGCCTACCAAAGGACATCCCGATAGTCCTTCAAATGGCAAAGTTAGTCCCGAATTTTTCGATTTTTGGCCATTTTCTGACTAAACCCCTGTAAAAAATTTTAGTGAAATTTTTTGTTGAATCCTGGAAATCCTTGAATGCCAATCGATAGTCCTGCTCCTCACGAGTTCAGAAAGGTATATCCTTTTGATATCCTTAAGGATATGGCCGAGTTATGGCTTAAAATAGAATGTCCTTTTCAGAAAAGTAGCCATATTTCTGCAACCAGAAGGACGATTTTGATGTCCTTTGGTCAGTATATAGTCCTAGTCCAAACACATTGTTTGACACAAGACTTGACAGGATACGCAAGGATACGGTTGAGATATAGCTATTTCAATGTCAAAAACCTATGTCCTTATAACTTGGCTGTTTGAAGGACTTTCGTCCTTTTAATTATATTTTCTGAATGGGCAAGACAAGAACATTTTGATAGTCAAAGGACATGCTGAAAGTTTTTGAAATGCCCAAGCTATGGCCAGTTTTGTATTAATATCCTTATTAGGAAAATAGCCATAGCTCGGCCATATCCTTGCGGATTTTTGAAGGATATGGTGCGTTTGGATCGTAGGGACCAACTGCATCGATTTGCATTAAAACATTATGGGGTTATCTTAGAATTACGGCGGTGATTAACAATTTTTTTGGCCCCTGTAGGGTATGCAATAGATTTTTTTTAGAAGGTCAAGTAAAAACTATTTTTTTTTAATGCTTGTAACTCGGCCATATCATTGAAGATTTTTGAAAGATTTGGGGCGTTATGATCGTGCGTCATGACCTGATTGTAAATATTCATATAAGTTTAATTAAAGTTGTTCCCATAAAAAAAATTCACCGACAAATGAAGTGAAGCACTAAAATCCGTATGAGCCTATGAACCTATATATTTGTAAGGACGTTCAGAAAATCGTACGATCGTTCGTACGAGGAATTGACAGACAAGAAATTCTTATTGCGACCAATGAGCATTTAGAAAACTGAATTTGTGTGCAATCTAAATTTGCTGGGAATGCGACGCATTTAATTGTTGAAGCCCAGTCGTGATTGCCAGTTAGAGATTAATTTAATCAATGTGCGAAACTCGAAACCCTGCAAGGATATGACTGACTTAAAGTTTAAGTTCTAAAGAGAACATTATATTTGTAGTCGTCGCCTAATCATATTCCTAAGAATGTAGGATTCGATTAAATATTCGCCTTGAAACACAAAACTTACCAAATTAAACAACGAAAGTACTTCCAGCAGAAGTAAAGGGCATATCACGGTGTAATACAACGGACATCGAATCGTCTCGTTAGTTCCAGAAATATTAAGGGTATTATTTTAACCCAGCATCCTTCCAGCCCCTGATCTTGGATTCGATCTAATCGATACATCGATGACCCTGTTTAAAAACATTAAAAACAAATTTTTTATGATATGAAAATAAAAAACAAAACAAATTTTTTGTTAAAATTGTCGCTGCGCAATAAAATACACTCGATTATATAAATAAATAATTAAAGATAAATATTTAATTTGTTGCTATTATTTAAACAACGAGAAATGAAATATTTTTAAATTGAATACCACACAATATTTCGGGAGGCAATTAATACAATTATCACATTTAATTTCAGGCCACAATGCATATGATATTTCCTGCAGCCGGAAAAGCCACACCTACACTCAAACAGCACACATACACACACACACATAGACATTTCTGCTGCTCGTTGTCGTAGCTCACTTGAAATCTCGTGCCAAAAGTGAAAACTCCGCTGGGAGTTTAGCTGGTAGCAGGGAGCCGAGGGACGGGGAAGGCCATTCAATTACACCTGCTTACGAGCATTACAACGCCATTATGCTATGTGTATGTGTGTGGAGTACCTGTGTGAGTGTGCGTTTGTGTGTGTGTGTGTGTGGGTGTTCTTTGATGCTGGGCACTTGGCAGCCAACGCGTTGGCGGCAGCTCGACTACGTCCTCAACCTTGTGCTGCAGACTTGCCAACAATTTTATTACATTTTCGTCTGTCGACACTTTTGTGTTGTTGTTATTGCTGCTGTGGTTGCTTATTACTTAGCAGCAGCAGCAGCAGCAACAACTATGCGAGCACAACTCGAGCCCAAAGTGCCAACAATAATAATTACAATAGCAACAAAAATCACAGCAGCAACTGTCTGCCAAAAAGTTTTGTTGTCTCCGTTGCCGTGTGCCAAAAACAGTCGACGGCAAATGCCACATAAAACATAAATGAATAACAGCAACAACAGCAACAATTAGAATATACGAAAAAAGCAACAACAATTTGTTACGACTACCATAATACCCTGTGTCAAGTCATTAATATAATTAAAATTGCAATTAAAGCATGTAAATACTCAAATTAACAGTTAAAGACGACTTTTATTTTTACTTCAAGGAATATATGTATGTATATAGAATGTTATGTCAATCTCGTATTACTCGCTTACGAACAGTTGTCGTCGCTGCCGATAGCCGATTACAGTAGGGTACAACAATAACAGCTAGCGACGACAACAACAATTAGAGGCAGTCACACACAAACATGCAGAGCAGAGACAGAGCAAAGGAGATGAATATATATATAAAGTGTGGGCGAGGAAGAAGGGTGGGGGGCATTTGGCGCACTTTTGCAATTTGGCTGCTCACGAAAAAAAAAATAGAGAAGGAGAGAGAGAAACTAAAACGAAACTCGGCTGCAAATTTTTGGTTATTAAATTTTCAATGTGGATTTGAGTGCCCCCTTCCCCTCCCCACCCCTACACTCTCCTATATGTAGCTGGCGCAGTTTTTGGCCCCAGACCAGACGCAAAGTGTTGAAACATGTTACACACTGCAAGCAGCAGCAGCAACAACAACAACAACAAGGAGTTGCTGCTAGTTGGCGTGTTTTTCGTGCAGATTTAATTAGTTTTTATTACCACAAAAAGAAAATGTGCCGCTTATATTTTTTGTTGTTGTTGTTCCTGCTGTTGTTGCTGCATTGCATATGGAACATTTCATGGCTGTTGTATTTGTTGTTGCTTTTTTGTTGCTGTTGCTGGCTGGCTGTGTCTCCTTTTGGTTCTGTTTGTTGCGATTTGGCGTTGGTGTCGCTGTTAAATAGTTGCATTTTATGTTGCATACTTTTAAGCTGTCCGCATTTGCAGTTGCATGTGTGCACCCTTGTGGAAGTGTGTGTGTGCGTGTGTGTGTGCATTTCGAGTTGGTTAGATGGACGGAAAAAGACATAGACTCGGGGTGAGGTAGACAAAAATGAGAGGAAAAGTAGTTTAGTTGACATTTATGATGCAGTTGTCAAGGACGAGTATACAAGTACATATATATGAATATAAAAGTATGAATGTGCTCTAAAATGAACCAAAACATTAGCACATGACCTGGTTTACATACTGTTTTATCAGTCACTTTCTTTTGTAAATAAACACTCTGCCCAATTTCCCTTGGCCATACTATCTATCTATCTAAGTTATCTATTTATCTATCTATCTATCTATCTATCTATCTATGCTATCTATCTATCTATCTTTATATAACTCGACCTTGTTTTGTATCTCCATTGCTCTTTTTTAAACTCTCTCACTTTTTTATGCTACTCGGTCTCTTTCCACTCTTCATTTTACTCACTACGTTTTTGGCTCAATCCACCTCTCTATTTTTCTGACTTGCAGATGGCCTTTCTATGCGATTTTCATAATTTAAAGTAATGCCTACAATTGTTGATGCTTTGCAGTGGATATTTATCTCTTTGGTAATATGATCAACTGGATGTAAGTCCCATTCCATAGTGAATGACATTTAAATTGAGGACATATCATTTTAACATTTCTCAAAGTAGTTTATCTTCTTGGCCATTAGCTGTCCGAAAAAAAAGCTCAACAATTGTAATTTGGCCAACCGCAACCAACAACAATGAGAATTGGGATCTGTCGAGAAGGTGGCCTCAACCAAACCAACAACAACAACAACAGCAAACGATAATGAAAAAGTGGGGAAACCAAACTGGAGGCAAAGTTTGGCACTAAATTCACAAATTGCTCAAGTTTTAAAGTTTCGACAGCCCCATGAAGGGTTGAGAGAGAACATTTTTGGTTTGGGGAAACTATTCAAAAACAGAGATTTACGCAATCCGTAGGCGAGAGGGGCTGCCCAGGAAGCTAAGCCAAGAAGTTCGAATAGAGCCGGGCGAGGATAGTTAACAGATTTGCTTGCATAGTTTGTGGTTTGTTGCCTTCATTTAACTGCCAGTTGGTAAATTGAAACAGTAGCAACGATTGTTGTTGTTGCAGTTGTTGTAGGTGTTGTTGTTATTGTTGCTAGCTCAACTTGGCTTAGTTGAGTTATTAAAAAGCAATTTGTGGCCGTCAAGGCAAGTGTGTGGCAGATTGAGCGTAAATGCAGCTGAGCTCAAAGTTACCCCGCAGCGCAAAAGTTGTTTTTTGATTGCGTTTGGCTTGAGAGGGAAGGGCACCAATGGATTAAGCTCCATACGAGCTAATCTGTAAGCCAATCTTTGGCTAAACAATTTAAATTAGACACAAAACAATATAAAGCTTGAAATCCTTCATCAAAATTTACCTCAACTGCCGCCCCTTTATGCGACCTACCTAGCTCACAGCTCCGAAGCTTTCGAAAATTAGGTATGGGGATAACGATTCTTACTATGTACTTCAATGTAAATATCTGAAGCGAAGACGAGAAGGAAAGGCTATCTTCGGCACGCCGAAGATTTAATACCCTTGCAGACCCAACCTTTTCATAATGCTCATAGTGCTTCGTATCTAAGAAGCACAGGGAAAATAGTTAATTACAGTTAATTAACCGAGTATGGTTAAGATGTCATGAAAACAAAAAAGTTTTCCATACAACTTAATTTCGACCGATCGTTCCTATGGCAGCTATATGATATAGTTGTCCGATCTTAATAGGATTTTGCATATACATATATGGGGAGCGTAGTAAAACTAATAAATTCCGAGTTTGGTCAAGATACCTTGAAAAACATAAAAATTTTCCATACAAAAACTTAATTTTCGACTGATCGTTCCTATGGCAGCTATATGATATAGTTGCCCGATCTAAATAGAATTTTGCATATATATGGGGAGCTTAGTAAAACTAATAAATACCGAGTTTAGTCATGATATCTTTTTAAACAAAAAGGTTTTTCATACAAGAACCTACTTTTCGACCGATCGTCGAATTCTGCAAGTTTAATAAAGATAGCTTAAAAACTGAGAGACTAGTTCGCATAGAAACAGATAGACGGACATACGGACATGGCTATATCAACTCGGCTGTTGATACTGATCAAGAATATATATACTTTATGGGGTCGCAGATGTCTCCTTCTATGCGTTACACATTTCACGACAAAATTATAATACCCTCTGCAAGGGTATAAAAAATACATAATTATATTAAAACTACAATTTTGATACTAGGTTTACGTACTTTTGCATAGTTATTTGTATATATTTCTTTTTATTATATGGAAGGTGCATAGTCAAACTAATAAATGCCGAGTTTTGTAAAGATGTCTTGAGAATAAAAAAAAGTTATTCATGCTAAAACCTAATTTTTGATCGGCAACCATATGATACAGTGACCCGATCCGGTCAGTGCGACAACTAAACAGACAGACGGACATATCGACTCGGAAGTTACTGCTGATCAATCTATATCCTTTTTAATAAAATATTCTTATTTTAAAAAGCATATGTAATTACTGTAATATCCTAGACGAAGGCCACACAAGCTTGTTTTATTAATTTTATTATTAATCGCCTTTAAAAAAAAAATATATATATAATAGAATTTAAATTTGCAGCTGACTCTCAGCTGGACAGTAATAAATATTAGAGGCCACAATTTAAAAAATAGTCGCTGAAGCAACTTTACAAAGTTTATTTAAAATACACATTTCGGCAATAAATTTTGAGCAGCGAGAAAACAATGAATCCGCGAATGTGCCGCAAAAATAGAGTAAAACTCATGAGAAAAGGACAACAGCAACAAGAACTGTCTGGTAAAAATCGCATGCAAATAAAGCGAAAATCATTATCTGAACATGAGAATCTGGTTAACTTCGTTTAGAGCAAAAGGCAAAAAAATAAAAGCGAAGGCAACATTTTTCAGATGTAGTCGAAAAGCCAACCAACAAACTCACATAGGGAGCGGCGAAATGCAAATGGGCTGCCTGAAAAGTGCTGCCAAGTGGTGAAAGGATGCCCCGGCAAGGAGCCAGCGCAAGGACAAGTAGGTGCCAACAAGTTTGCGGCGTTAAAAGTTGCTGAAAGCGCTCGGGCGCCCAGCTTAGGCGGGTCGCGAGGGGAGGGCCGCGCAGCCGGGGCAATGTCATATATTATGTTAGTCAAGGCAGCTGGCAACGGCACCTGCAACACGCGCAACAACAACAACAACAACAAGAACAAGAGGAGCAACAACAATGCCACTTGCATTAAATAACGGAAATGAAAACAAAAGACTTCAACTTCCGGCCAAGGCGCGAGACGGAGAGAAACCAAAGCCACCAAATTGCACTCGAGTGAAAATGGAAAGTGGAAAATGGCAATGTGGCTTTTGTTCCCTCTCCCTCTCGCTCTCCCTCTCGCTCGCCCTCTTCTCTTTCTCTCTCCCTATATACACATCTATCTCCTGCTGCCTGCTTTGATTGCATTGCCAGTTGCTGCTGTTGAGCGGAGGGCAGGTGTGTTTGGAGTCCCGCATGTGGCATAAATAATTTGCACTCAACGGGCAAAACAAACGACGGCCAAAGTCGGCACTTGTAGAGCTCCACCACACTAGGTTGGCTAGGGGGGGGGGGGGGGGGGGGCGTCGGCATTTGCTACTGGCAACCGGGAAACATTTCCCGCTGGAGCACGTGCTCTGGTGGTTTGTTCTCCGTTTGTTCTTCTCGCGCTCTCGCAACAATTTTTATTACATTTGCCACTGTTGCTCAAGTGCAAGGACACGACGCGTCCTCCGGACACGCGGAAAAGTCTAGGATACTCCACGGAGACTTGTGGCATGCGGTGCAATGAAATTTCATTGGGTTCAACTGGAAAATAGCTAAGCAAAAGCTTAGAACCGTACAGTTAATTTTCCTATTTCCAAACAGAAATATCGCCACATTTGTCTTGTTCAATAAAAGTTCTGTAATAGATACAGAAAAAATTGCCCAAACAGCCTAAAATTATATTTTTAAACCATTTAAATAAAAAAAATATTATTTTATATAAAATTGTATAAAGAGAATTAAATATATCTTCAATCAAAATAAATTATAATGAACCTTTCAATTGAAAAAAAGCTAAATACCCTGAGCCAAATTATCTCAAAAACATTTTCTCACAAAAAATGCAATATATTTTAATCAAACAAAAGTTGAAAATAAATATTTAATACTTTTAAAAGCAATAATAAGTAATCTTTCATTGAAAAAAATTAAGCTAAATAGTTAAATTTAAAAACTGAGCCAAGTTATCTTAAAATCATTTTCTTAAAAGAAATTCAATGTATTTTAATAAAACTAGACTTGAAAATAAATATTTAATATACGTTTTAAAAATGGTCATATAACCACCTCAAAAAGATTTAATATTTGCCTTTCAAAATTAGTTTAGATATTTTACTGGGCCTTAAAATTGAGCACGAACAAAAGCGCACACAAAAGTGAATGCAGCCCGGAATATTTTTTGCTCGGTTAGTTTTATGTGCTGCTAACAAAAAATAAGACTGCTAAATAATGTTAGCCGAGTACCAGGCCCAGGCCCAGTCCCAGTCCCAGTCCCAGCCCAGTTCCCCGTTCAGCTTCAGTTCCAGTTCCGGCTTTATGGCTGCGGTGTTTCAGTCGATGCAGCAGCTGCTGGCACGTGTATGAATAAGTGGGGACTGGCCAGCTTGATAACGGCTAAAATTTATTGGCAATTGAGAGACTGGCAAGTGACTAAAATAACTGGAGAGAGCAGAAGAAAGGCTCGCTTGTGGCTTGGCTTGGGTTAATAGAATTGCAGCCGAGTTGCGGAACAAAGGATTAAAGCAGCAGCCAACAGAACAACGAAATGAAGTTCAAGCGCAACTAAAGCAACTGCAAAAGTCCTTCTGCGCATGGAATTTGTATTTATGATGACATTAAATTGCCGCCAAAATAAGAAAGAAGCAAAGCAAAAGGACCCAGCCGTGGGTTGGTGAGGGGGACAACTGCTAACCAGGCCAAGATAAATAGCAAAACAAAAACCACTCAAAGCCGCGTAAATTGAGGCGCCACTCGTTACCCCGGCCCAAAAGTAGTACCCAAAAAACTTTTGCCCATTTTAGTTTTTGCGGTCAGCGCCCAAACCAGATGAAACGGGCAGCATGGAGCAGGACACGGACACGGAAGCGGCAACGACAACGGCAACGGAGTGTAGAATAGGACAGGGATACACTTAGCGCCAAGTTGCTTTTCGCATTTTTTGCGCGACTTATTTTCCTTTTCTTCTTCTTCTTCTTGTTCTGCATGTTTACTATTTTATTTTATTGCGGCGCGTCGGCTTGGCCCAACCAGAAGAACAACGGCAGCAACAGCAACAGAAACAACAACAAAAACTTAGCGTTAAATTACTCTGAGCTCTCGAGGGCATAAAACCGAAAATGGAAATTTATGTCCCAATTGCATTTCGTACTCCCTCCGCAGGCTCTCGGTCCAAATGGGAAACTTTGCCCGGTCAGATTATTGGTTCCAATTTATAGGCTGTTCCCTTTAAAGTCCTCTAATTATATTACATTTGCATTAAAATTGTACATTTAATGCATCGATTAACACTTAAGTCTCAAATTCCACTGCGCCTTTCCCCTGTGGTCAGGCGGCTCATTAAAAGGTAATTTGATATCCGCTTCGACTTTTGAACCGTGTGGGACTGTTAACAGCGCAGCTATTCTTAGAAAATACGCTTTAAGTTTAATGCTTGAACGAAGCAACAGTGAACGGAACCATTTATCATTTCCTGTCGCATTTCTAAGCCCCAGTCGCGACGACGTCAGCTCCGACAGACCCCCAAAGCCCTTGTCCGGCTGGATAGAGTATATTTTATATAAATGCAGCTTTAAGTGCGGCGGGTATATCTTAATGTATGCATAGCTCTGAAATTGCAGCTACCCACGAAATTAGATCAAAGAAAATCGAAAGATAAAATCTCAGCTGATTTTTTGAGCTGAAGAACGAAACGAAGCGTTGCCAGCAAATTGATTGCCGCTGGGAAATCGACGCTGGCTGATTAAAATATGTAAATTTCATAAAAATGCAGAGATATTTAAGTTCTTATCTTTCCCCTACTCCAAAGGCAGCCACCAAAATAATGAGGCAAATTATGAGAAATCGAAACCGAAATCGAAACCGAACCAAGAGAATATCCACTCTATGGGCTATTTGGTCAACATTTAAAGTAACTGCCCAATTCGGTTCCCAATTCCAATTGCTGTCTTTGGACTATCGATGGCAACCCATCTCTGTGCTGTCCCTGATTGTCAGTCGCGATTTCCAGAGTAAGCTTTGGTTCCGTCCACTGCCTCCACCCACTTCCACTTCCACTCCCCACTCTGTTCGTCTAAGACCCGTAAACAGTCGGAAGACGTTGTTAACAAGTCTAAGCCGCTTGCCACGAAGCAGCCACAAATAATACACAGATAGAAAAACAGAAGGGGAAGCCGCAATAAAAAGCCAGTTATGGAGATGGGCTTGGGATGTGGCTCTGAGGGAAGCGATTGCAATTGCGATTGAATTCAAATTCCGATGTTGCACTTCAAAGTCGAGTTGAAACCGAGACGAGTGAAAACCTGCTGAAGTGAGTTTCTCGTCTCAATCTCAACCTCAAACCCTTTCCCTCCTCAATCTCAACCTCATTCACAGCGCCTTCGTCAGTTCTCATCGGTTTATCCTGTTAAGCTCGTTTGCCACGGCGCCAGTCGAGTGGAGTTACCCATTCAGCGCACTCCTTGAGTTTGTTTTGCCAACTCTGAGGGCGTGGCAGGGGCAGGAGCAGGGGCAGAGGTAGCTGAAGCATGAAGGCCATTCGTGGATGCGAATGTGGTGGCTGCTTCTCTTTGTTGTCGCCTTAAATATTTTATTGATGTCATTTCGACAATGGTCCAATGTTCACTTGGCTGCTCTGCTCTGCTCTGCCCTCCATGAATGTTGAATGTTTTATTGCTGGCTTGTTGATATTTTTATCATCCTTCTTACGCAGCTCTTTATCCTGCTTATGGCCGTTTACAGCGCTTTAAATGTTGTCCTTCAAACATTGTTCTGTTGTTGTGGTTTAAAAGCTCAAATCAAATCAAATTTGATACGCCTCATTTGTGGCAATTACTTGTTGCGAGTACATGGGAGTGAGAAGGAAATAGAGTCGTAATATTCATAACTTCAAGGGTTAAGAGGGGGAAGTCCTTCACACGAGTTGACCAACATAAATATTTATCTATTCAATTGCATAAAGTTTCTCAAGTTGTTCTTTGGCCACGTTCCCAGCTCGTGGGTTCCGTTCCTTTGTGCGCCGATAAATTGAACAATTTTCCATTTATGCGAAATGCACTTACAACTTTTTGCCTCACACACACACACGCAGACTCGTGTGCTGGCACGCAGGACTTCTTTTGTGCAGGACACTTCTTGCCTGTTGTTCGCATCCTTTAATAAACTGCTCGCATAAAGAATTGGGCGCAGATAAAAAGTATGGCAAACATGTTCCGCACAAAACTTTGCCACACACATTTTCCATTTTTTTCCTCATGACACTCCCCTTTCTGGTAAGCCTCCCATCTCTTAGGCATGCACATAGAAATTTTGTTCATTCTGATAATTTGCATTTTTGTGTTTTTGTGGCGTCTAAAAGAATGCAACTGTTTTATGGAATTGGCTCGCTATTTGTCGCACAAATATGCAGAAGTCGGAAAATGCGAGCTATGAAAATTGCCTACCAAATGCCAAGCTGAACTGGGCATATTGCGCTTGAACATAGGGCTTATTTACTTGTGTTTCTTTATATATAAAACAAAACGAGAAGGAAGGGCTATCTTCGGCTAGCCGAAGATTTAATACCCTTGCAGACCCAACCTTTTCATAATGTTCATATCTAAGAAGCACAGGGAAAAAAGTTAATGCCGAGTATGGTTAAGATGTATTGAAAAACAAAAAAGTTTTCCATACAACTTAATTAACAATATGATATAGTAATCCGATCTTAACAGAATTTTGCATATATATGAGGAGCCTAGTAAAATAAATAAATGCCGAGTTTGGTCAAGATATCATGAAAAACATAAAAATTTTCCATACAAAAACTTAATTTTCGACCGATCGTTCCTATGGCAGCTATATGATATAGTGGTGCGATCCAGCTGGTTTTGACAAATGAACTGCGTGCAACAGAAAGAGGGAATTCTGGAAAGTTTCATAAAGATAGCTTTAAAACTGAGAGACTAGTTCGCATAGAAACAGACAGACGGACAGACGGACATGGCTATATCAACTCGGCTGTTGATACTGATCAAGAATATATATACTTTATGGGGTCGAAAATGTCTCTTCTATGCGTTACACATTTCACGACAAAATTATAATACCCTCTGCAAGGGTATAAAAATAGCTTAAATTTATAAATTTCTAAAGAAAGGGTAAACGATTGTACGAACTTTTAAATTTGCTTCTTAAAGTCTAGTCAACGTTATATGAAAGTCAATAAGTACGTAATTTTAATTTGTTACTGTCAAATATAACATAAAAAAGTAAGGAGATTCTATGTTTAGCCTTTAGGTTAGGGGAATTTTGGAGCAGCTCTAAAGTAAATACCTTCTTCTATTTCCAAGAATATTGTATTTTTGTTATCAAATCTGCCGCAGAAATTTTTTGGTATTATTTTTAAAGTGATAAAATAATGAGAGTGACAAATATTTATATTTACAGAAAATATGTTGTGAAAATCAATACGAAACAAATTTATTTGCAATTTTAAATACGAGGAATAAATTATTTACATACTTTGTATGGTTAGTATTATTTATTTGCCCATTGTTTTAGCTCTTAAAGTGGCATTGCTTTAAGGTGCTGCACTCGCTGCTCTCTTCCGATAATCGAAAGCTATTATGCCCACATTAGTCTGTCGCCTCCGACTTGGTTTTTTATGCAAATATTTACATATGCGCGACGACACACTTTTCACGCCCAGTGTCCTTGGCGGCGGCGGCGGGCGGCGCCCTGAAGGCAGCTACATTTATTTTTTGACTGTTTGCTAAGGCTGCTGCCTGGATCCTGGCTGCCGTCTCGTTGTCCTGCTGCCAGGCACTCTGTCTCTCCGTCCGTCCGTCTGCTTGTCGGTCTGGCTGCCAGCAGGCTGTCTGTCTCGTATTTTATTGTTATTTTTGCTATTAAATTGCTTCGGCTTATCGCACGTTTAAAAAAGCAACAACAACAATGATGATGTGCCACGCCCCCCGTCACCCTGCCCACACCCGTTTGAATTGTAACTTTTAACTCCATTTATTGTAAATTGTTGTCGCTCGCTTTGCCGCAGGCGCGGCATTGCGTGCGTGGGCGTGGCATCTATCATTACAGATAAGAAATGAAGCAAAAAATACGCGCGTGTTTTCCTTTTCCTCTCGCTTGTCTTACAATTTTCCAGTTGCCCCGCATTCGATTTTCCATAAAAAGAATATGCCGGCGGCACGTTTCTTTATTTCTGGTTGGGCCGTGATGATGCCGATATGTTTACCCTGGCGCTTTCGTTTATCTTTTGTTTAGGAATTTATCCATGCCATTTTAAAAATTGTTGAAAATTTTAATTTAAAAATATCTTTTTATATTCCCTGTTATCAACTATAAATTCTTATAAATAAGCCCAAATCTCAATTCAGAGCAAACATGTATTATGATAAGCAATTATCATGTTTGTTAAATAACTTTAGTGCTATGTAAATAAATGTTCTAAATTATCTTCTGTATCTTTTAAAAGTGAAAAATAATAGGAGCTTGGGAAGAATATCTATGAAATTAAATATAAATATTAACAAATCACTTAATTTATAAATGTTAATGTTTTTGGGCCTGCAACAATAATCGTGATGCTCGCAATTTTAAAGACTTTCGACAATTAGCTCGTTATGGCTCGTTCAGAAGCTATTATTCCAGTTCCGTAGAATTACCCAACCGTGGCCATCTTCAATTGTAAATTCATTCAGTAAAGTTGTTTGTTTAAGCTGATGTTGTGAAAAGCGAGTTCATAGGCATAATATAGTTTACAATTCTTAGGTCAAAAGCCAACAACAAGTTGTTGACTCCTTTTGCGCGTCACCTGGCAACGGCTTAAGACAATATATAAAGAGCGTAGATACAAATGAAAGCGGCCGAGAACAAAAACGCCAACAACTTGAATGGGCTGTCATCACAACTGCCTTGGTGCTACCCAGACCTGAACTAACTCAACTCCTGCCGCCCACTCGAGAGCAAGTCTGTCGGTCTGTCCGTGTGTCTGACTATCTGTCTGTCTGTTTTTCGACTCCTTGCCAGAGTTTGACAGCCCGTCGAGGCTTTTCAAATTGAATCAACACAATTTTCTTTGCCAGAGTTGCTGTCGTCTTCTTTTTGTGAATTTTTAAGTGACCTGGGAGGGAGAGGCCCGTGCTCGTGCTCGCGCTGGCGCCCGTACTCGTGTTCGTCTCGGCGGCACTTGGCAAGCCACTTAATTACGAAATAATAAAGATTCTTGTGCCAGACACTGACGCCTTCATTAACACAATTCTGCTGATGGGCCTACCCCAGTGTTGGCAGCCCCCAAAACTTATTCTAATTTCAGCGCCACCCACAAAATGACCTGGTTACATTTGTGGCTGCATTGGCCCCTTTTAACTTCCCACCGCCCGCGACACGATGTTAATTTCAATTTGTAAAGTCGTCAGCGCGGTCTTTCCCCCCTGGGATCCATGCAGGTGTGGGCGTGGTTCGTGTCCGTTTTGCCGATTTGATTATTAATTGAAATTATGCTGGTCGGGGCAACGCGCACTGAATTTCTGACAGTTTTGGCAGCCAGCCACCAAATTTGCCAATCCCCCAATTGCCGCAATGGTGCCAATTAATTTGGACCGCCGGGCAGCTGGGCATCGCCTACTGAGCCTGTCGAAACTGTGGCAAACACAAATGACGTCTAAACAAATTGCAGTTGGGAGATTGGTAAGTATCTCGAATGGGTTCAGGGGGAAAATCAAAGCTAAGCAAATACTAAATAGATTTTTTGTTGAATCATATTTGTTGTATAAAACTTCTTTGAAGGAATAAATAAGTGAAAGTGGATTTTTATTTCATCTGATTACTCATGATACCCATATAAATATAATTAAGAATATTATTATCAATAAGAAAACTCATACAAAAAAATAATAATAATAATCATAGTAAGGCACAAAAAATATAAAAAATTCAAAAAAATGCAACCAAACCGTGGTAAATACTTTGCTTTTTAATGGCTTCCTAAGCAACGCCCAAATTAATAATAACATAAAAAGCTGTGAAAGCTTTCTTCAAACCGAAAAATAAGTCCTGCCATGCCTATTTTAATTTCAAACCCAAACACAAGCACAGAGACACACCCACACACACCGCAGTTAACTAAACAGTTCTCAATCAGTTGTCAACACATTCCATATAATTTTTGGCAGGTTGTACACAGATCCCATTTCACTTTGATATGCAGCAAAATGTCAGTGCATGTCCCGTCTAGCATTTCTTAGGTTTTTATTTTTTTTTTTTTGTGTTTGTTGCCCCTCTGGACGCTGAACTCCTCTGACATTTATGATGACAGGCGGTCATGTTGTGCAGCGTACACAGAGCCAATGCCTGAGCCAGCAGCAGCAGCAACAGAGGCAGCAGTCACAACTGATGTTGACACGTGCTACATCATCATAGCCGGCGATTCTTTTGCGTTTTTGCTCAGCTGTCGTTTTGCTGGGGCACGTACAAAACATAAAAGTAACTGCACTGCGCTTTGTTGAAATAGTTGCAAAAGGAAACGAGCGCCAAAGCACCGCAGGAGCACAGGACCCGGTGGGTTCGGGTTCTGGGGCAGCTGCCACTAGAAAAAAAAAGCCAGCATGCAACAACGCCCAAATTCAAACTGGACTTCAAAGTGTTAAAATTGCAGCGTCACGGCATCTGCGTATATATGTGCGAGTGTGAGATTGTGTGTGAGTGATTTCCGTTGAGTGCAATGTGCTCAAAAAAAAAAAAAAACAAATGGAAGAAAAATATAAAAAAAAACCGACCAGACATAAGCCCGAAAGAATAAAAACTGCATAGCCTAATGACGATGATGCTGAGAGGCCACACACAAAAGATAATATATCTCTTTGAGTAGCGAATGCGAGTTTAATCGAAGAGGCAGAAAACACCCAAAATAAAAATATCTAAAAAACCCGCATTCAACTAGAGACCCGCTCTCTTTGATGTTGGAGCAACTTTGATTTACCGGAACTGGCAGCTCATTAGGCAAGTAAACTTTAAAGTGACGCAGCTAATGCTTATGTTAACTACAGTTAACATTTAGTCAACTATGTTAAATATCACGCTTAAAAGTGCGTAACAGCACTATTTATTTTACAGAATGTAAGAAAATTTATGTTATGAACAGAATGTTATATATGTAGCTGTGTTAAAAACAAAGATCTATGATGTTCAGTAGCAAAATAAATAAATGCTTTTGATAACATTTTGTATACTAAATTCTTTGCATACATATATATCTATTGGTATATTGATGAACCATATTATTTTACGATGAGCAATTAATGCTGTTGAGCTGCTGCGCGTATGACATAGATTTTTTTAGTTAGTGAGGTGTTCTTGCCATAAGAATGTATAGATAAATGCAAAGGATATATATATTTAGAACTGTGCTATCTCGATTGACAAGAGCGCCTTAATAATTAGAGTTAATGTTTTTAGTTTTTAATAAGGCAACACTCTTAGTAATTTTTAAAAGTTTCAGAATATATATCCATAATATGTAATAAATATTAATATATTTACTTTAAGTAATTGCTACACGTTAAACTATTTATTTTCGCAATAAGCTGTCTTATTAAAGCTTTTCATTATATTTGTTTTATTTTGTTGCAACATTTTGTTATAAGCATAACACCAAAATCATATATTAACGAGTCTTAAGTACAATAAGCTGGTCGGTCAGCTTCTGACCAAGCCCAAATATGAAACCCTCTGCGGTGTGTGCCTCATGATTATATCATATATTTTTCATGATATTTCGCCAACATTTTTTAAATATATGTACATTTTTTTTTGGTATTGTTACGCTGATTTTTCTCGCTTGTTCCCTCAATTTTTGTGCTGTTGTATAATTTATGCAAATTTAAATTTCGCACTTGACGGCACTTGCGGCTTGTGCCTTGGCTCTTTGGCATTTTGTTTTATGAGTTGGTCGCTGCTCATTTTATGCCACTTGCCTTTTGTCTCTTTACAATGTTTTATTTACAACGGCTTCAGCCTCAAAGAGCAGGAAAGAGAACGCATTTTAGTGCTCAGTCTCATATAAAATGTCAACATATGTAAGCTGTTTTCGTAGAATACATTTTGGGGCCAGCAAAAAATATTTGAAAAATGCGCCGCAATTGGCAATTATGTTGCCCATAAGCACAGGCAATCATAAAAAGGTGCAAACATTAAGTTTTAACGAGTCATTCCAAAGGGGTTTTAATGCTGGGCAAAAGCATTGTAAATGACCTGGCATAAAAATCGGAGAAAAACTGTCGAATTCTGTTAGAACTGAATTTTACACAAACGAAAACTGTCCAGAAAATATATAAACCTCTGATTGAGCTGTAAATTCGCATATAAATAGTGTGAACACTTGGGAAATTTGCATTTGCAAATTTCAAATTTCATATAAGTTAATAATATTTTTATTAATAATTCAAAACTGACTTAGTTGTGGTCAATTATCTTCATTTCTTTACAATTCAAGAAAAGAAAAGCTATGTAAAATATTCAAGCAACATTAACATTTGAAAAAAAATATAGAAAACATTCTGAACATTGTTCTACTTTAAGAAATAGTTTTAATACTTAATCAAAAAAAAAATAAAAAAAAAAAAATGAAAAAATTTAATTAAAAATTAATAACTAAATATTATCGTTGAATTCAATATAATAGTTTTTATGAACTACTTTTTATTCAATTTCATTTTGAAAAGTTTAGCCTATTGGTATTTAAATTTCAAATTGTGTAATTTTTTATATAGATATTTTTTCTTTCGGTATGTTTCTTATAACTTTGCATACAATTTTTTTTTTTATATAACGGAACTAAATTTTTGCTCAGTGTACTTAAAAACGGCCGTCTAAGTGTGGAAATAATATGCTTGTCTTCGCGCTGCTTCTACTGGCTCTAACATCGTTTGGCCAACACAGACACAAACCCACACACATACACAGAGCCACATACAGTCCACAAGTTAAGCCATTTGCGATTTCTATTGCCGTCTGTTAGGCGTTGCGCACGTGACGCCGCAATTGAGAATTCGTTAGCTCATTTTTATTGTGGTTTTTGTATTTCTATTTTCGGTAGCAGCGACTGCATCAACGCGTTTGTCATGTGGCCAATTAAGCGATTATCGATTGCCAGCGATTTCTGTGGCAGAATTTATAGCTGTAGTTGGCCGGTGCGTCGCTTGTGGCATGCTACACTTTCTTGCCGCAACTTCAATTAGACGCTTGAGCGAGTGGCGCGGCAGCTCATAAGCAGATTTGCAAAGCGCTGACTGTGAAATTTCAACGCCGCATATTCATAAATGGCTCAGGCACACACCGCCCGCATCAGCGCCCCCAAAGAAGCCTCCCAGCCGCCTGGCAACCCTAGGTAAACCTAGATGAACTTTAAGCTGCTTGCCTTAAACTAAAACTGTGTATGATTTAATAATTTATTCCCGGCCAGGGCCGCGGGTTTTCGCACAGCTCAGTGAGCTGCTGAGGCAGCAAAGGGCAGAGGACGCAGCACAAACAGATGAGCCGGGGGACGAACGTGGGTAAACACAGCGTTGGAAAATCATTGCAAGGATATAACCGCAACAACAACAGGAACAACAACAGTAACAACAACAACAACAACAACAGGGATTGTGCAGCACTGACTGTGGTAATGGCATTGGCAACCTTTTGTGGCAATCCTGCGAAAAGGATCTTTGTTTTTGAGACTGTGTTCGTGTTTGTTTGCCCAGCTTTGGTTCGTTTCGCTGCGTTCCGTTCGTTTCGTTTCGTTTTGGTTTGCTTTTTGCTTTGGCTCTTAGATGATAGTTGGCACGGTTACCATGAAATCAGCTTCATCGTTTTCATAAATTCTTAAAGCGGACATCATTGAAATATTGCCAACAACCTTCGCGTTTGTATTTGTGCAACAGCGCAGCTAAAGAGGGTCACATATATATATATGAATAGATATACATAAGGGGCGAGCGGGAGAGAGGCAAAGAGAGGGGCAAGGCATAAGGAACTGTGGCAACCTTTACATTGATTTGAACATGACATGCACTTGCACGCAGTCAAGTGAAAGTTGCCATTGACTAATCCACAACGAGATCAACTTGAAGTTGAGTGTAAAAAAATATTACAAGAGAAAGAAGTATGCCAAGCATGTTGCTTTAAAAAAAAAAATAAATGAACTATTTTTAATTCTCACTAAATATACAATAAATAAATAAATAGTATAAGAACCCTTTAATAATTAACAATTCTATTAGCAATCATTTATTTGTCATAAAATATCCGCACTTTATAAAACAGTTTATCGTATCTATAATTATTCAGTTATCTCAAGTATATTTCCTAATCGAATCATCTTTCAATTTCCTCCCAAACACACCCATCACAATAAACTTGCCGCAAGCTAAAGTTTGGTTTCCAAAAGCAACAATTGTCAAGCATATTTGCTCGCATTAATTCTAATAACTAGCCACACAGCCGCAAATACTTTACTATACCCGCTTGCCCTTACCGTAACACCCCACAGAAGCAACAAAATTCGCCCCATAAATATGTACAACAACAAAAACTATTAACACAAACACAACGCAGAGTTATTACAAGGACCTCAACGATAAGGCAATCGGCGAGCCCAAAAACCGCAGCTTGTCATAATAAAGGACATGATGGGACGCACACTTATATGGGCAGAGCGACCGCAGGACATCCATAAAACACTATAACAAAACGCAACCAGACACAAACACAGAAGGACCGAAAGGACCAAAAGGAACGAAAGGAGTTGTGGTGCCCGTGATGGACATGGGCCAAGGCGTACCGTACGTGACTTTGTGATTTTATTGGCGTTGAAAATGCCGCACGTATTCGGCAAGGATTTTCCTTTGAGGCTAGACCGCACACACACTCTCTCTCTCTCTCTCTTTCTATCTTCCTCTCTGTCTGTATCTTTCTCTCTCTCTGTTACACGGAATTTCACATCCTCTGCATTAACACTCAACTAGTGGAGAGCCCTGAATGCTTTTTATGACTGTGTTTAGTGAAAAAAAGGGATTCAAGCTGATTGCTCCCTAAAGAAAACTCGGCGCAACGGAAATGGAACTTCAACTGACGACTGTCAAACTTAATTGGCTGCCTACCAGATTTGACCCTACGAATTAAGAGTACAGGCAAAATACTGGAAATATTTTACATAGAATAGAAAGAAATTCGAAATTCCAATTTATAATTCTATTTACCATGAACATAACATAAATCTAAACAAATTCTCAAAAAAAAAAACGAACCCAGAGCCACACTATATTTTTGAAAATATAAATTTACCATAAGAATTATTTAAATAAAATATAATATGGAATGCGATTTTTTATTAATAAAGCCAGAAATCCAGAAGTAGATTTTTAAATAACTCATGTTGCACGATCTATATGGACTATTCTCGAGGCTAATATTCTATCCAAATGTAGAAGAGTTTAAGGCTTTGCATCTGAGAATCAGTATGTTTCGAGAGAAGGAGAGAATATAGTTGAGAGAGAATGGGAACGGAAATAAAATATTCTTGATCGGTGTATTACATATTCTTGACTGAAACTGAAGTAAGCATTTAAAACCCTACTTTATGGTCTCGATCAATTCTGCTTCCTGTTATATACATATTGTACAACCTATTTCCCATTTCTATGAATTATATGTATGTATAAAAAAAAATGTATTATAATATAAAAGAATAGAGTGGAATTATATATGATACAAATATAATAGTTCTTACCCTATTAAATAATGTCCTATTGCCATTGCTGCCGAAGTGCTGAGACCCTTGCAGACAGATCAAAATGAGGTATCTGGAAAGAATATAAATAAATGACAAGAATAAGTTCATTTGATTTGGCAAAAAGAAAAGGCGCCGCTCACAGTCAATACGGCCGGCGCTTGAGCTATGGAAGCAGGAGCAATTTAATGGAAATTCGTCTGTGAAGTTTCCTTTTTAAAGCTATGGAAAGGTTTCAAGTGCAAAAATGAAAACGCATAAAAAGAAAAGAAGGAATGAAATTTGGTAAGCGGCAGGCAAAGCAGGCAAAGGCATTTTTTCGCAAAGGGAAGAAATTGAAAGACAGTCCTGTCTGCCACGTTCTTTGCTTTTGCTGTTGCTGTTGCTGTCCTGGCAGCTGCAATTCTGGCTGCGGATTTCCTGATGATTTTATTGGGCCGCCAGCAAACATTTTTGAGTGTAGCCAGCGGCGCTCAGGACTGCGGAATGCGCCAAAGTATTTGGTAACTTTGTTTCCTTCTTCGTCCTTTTTTTTTTTTTTTTTTTGCACCCCACAGTTTGCATTCTTTTACGCTTTTTCTATATTTTGCGACCAAGGGAACCGGCATAAAGGATTAAGCGTTTGCGCCGGCAGGCCTGCAAATTGTTACGAAATTTTGTTTTTTAAATTTAATTTCCACTTTAGTCTAGCTCGTTGGCCAGGCCAGGCGTTTAAATTGAAGCAGACAACTAAAATGCTGGAAAATATTGAAAGTAATGGAAATCAACAGCAACAGAGAACACTGTTCGCAGGGGCGGAGAGCGGGTTGAAGGGCTATACATATATATATATACACCCTCGCACATGTGCACTGAGGCATTGCATACTTTAAGGAGCCAGCTGGCATTTTGTGTCAGCTGCATCTGTAACTGCAGCTGCATCCTTGCCATTTTCACTTGCTGCCACTGCCTTGCCTTATTGCAGCAGACAGGCTGCCGGCTACTTATGGCTCCGAAGTCGAACGTTGAGAAACCAGGCCAACAACTACACCAACACAAACACACACACACACACACCCACAACCAAATACTTATACCTATAAGGGTATACAATATTTCGTAACAGTTTTTCCTTCGGCTTTACGTATCGCTGCTTATAGAGTGTGGCACAGGTCCTGGCACTTACTTAACGGTGAGTGCAAATACTGCGGCTCCTCATACTATATGAATCCGAAAGTGTGAGCATATGAGTGCGCATCCCACCAGAGTGAGTGCTTGTTTAGCCGGTTTAAGCAGCCACTCGAGTGCGTGGCATCGTTAAATATTTGCACTGCTTGTTAAACAACACTTGTGTGCTAAACATGTGCCGCAACTAGCATATAACTATACTTATATAGCTCTTCTTCTTCTTTCTGCGATTTGCAAATGATACCCCATTAACATTGAGTAGCCAAAAAGTAAGGTAGAAGACAGATAAAATAAAGTCATGATCTATCTTTATAAATAAAACAGTTTGTACTGACTGACTGAATGATTGACTGACTGACGGACTGAATAATTGACTGACTGACTGAATGATTGACTGACTGATTGGTGATCAACGCATCCATTACCGTCCGATCGGCCACAGACTTATTTTCTTGATCTCGACTCGACCAAGTTAAACAAATTCGCTACGGTAAGGCCAATCTTAAGTAACGCAAAAACGTTATTTCAAAAACATTATCTTCCCAAATGCTCACTATGCCAAAATAATTGAAAACTTGATCCTGCTTCGCCCTAAAAATCATTGGGGAAGAATTTTTCAATCAATTTAGTTGCTAACCCCCAAAATAGGTTGCATAAATTATATTATAAAATTCCTTAGAAAAATATCACCTGTAATCGATATTCAAATAATATAAATGTAAATATAAATTAGAATTCCTAACCTTTTACCTGAAGAAAACTATGTTTAATAGTAAATATTTGTTAAGACTTCTAATATTTACATACAATGATTGACCTATAATATCTCTTTAACTCTGATAAGTTTAAATATATTCATTTAAATAAATCAATTATATTTTGGATTAAGAGAGATAAATAGTAGGAAAGCCTGAACAGAAACTTTTTATAAGTAAAATTTAAGCCAGTTTGAATAACGAAATTCCTCTACTTTTGCTCATAGCATTATCTTAAATTGAAGTTTGGTGTAAAACCTTTTTCGCTCTCGAAAACTAAAGTTTAAAGCTCCTGTAAGTACTTGTCAGGTGACAAAAAGGCAAATGCTTGGTGGTAATTAGCAAAGGCAAACTTTGGCGGCAACCAACTATACATTTTTGTAGACATACAAGTCTTAGGTGGAGCTGAATTTTTGGTATTTAACTGAACTAGAAGCTGTGCGATAAGTCTTAAAAGTTTTAAAGGAACCTCATGGTAAAGAGTAACAGAGATTAACTAAATCTTTAGCGGCATTTCAGCCCATGGGACGGCAAAGAAACACAGAACAAACATATCCCACATATGCTTCACAATTTTATGGGTTGCCACATGCCGCAGCCCAAAAAGCTTGTGACTCCCCGAACGCATTTGCTGAGCTCCCCGGGCGACATTTAAGCGACAGCCGCGCGACACAAACACACAGACAAACTGACAGTTAAATGACAACGCCGCGTAAAGAAAGCCAAATGCAACAGCCAATGTCTGAGACTACCTACCCCCACCTTCCCTCAACTTTTTGCCTGCTTTTTATTTATTTATTTATTTTTTTTGGTAAGCGCCATTTCCGACTTTGATTTTTATCCAACGCGTCGTATGCGCAATGCCTGGCTTCAACTGCTTGTGAAATCACATTGTCGATTGATTTTAATGGATAAAGCTGGTTAGGTCTCTTATTATTGATTTTTTCTGCCTAATTAGCGAGTGGCTTTTGCTGCCAACTTTTAGGCCAAGGTTTTTAATTGCAAATTCTGGTTGGCTATATTGATTTGTCTTGCAAAGTTTTCACTCGGAAAACTGCATGGCTGACAAATTGTTTGGCTCTTTAGTGTGCGCTCATTTGCATAATTTTACGTTGGCATCTTGAAGATGGGCACTGAGCCAACTCAGGTGGCTGTTAGTCACCTTGAACCCGCTGCATGTGGAAAACTACATTCATTTATCAAATGAAAAGCCCTTTTGTGTTTTGTCCTAGAGCAAAAGTGTCATCCGGAAACGTTAACCTTGCCCAGGCCGACACCCACGCCGCTTATCTGACCGGTTACACGTGACGTATACGTAATTTCTGGAGGCGAATGATTAACGAGTAGAGTGCCAGAAGGACAACGACGCCTTTCTGACTTTTTGACATTGAAATAAGAGTTGAATATCGGTTAGAACAGGCAACTGCAGAAAGCGGGAAAAGCTTATAAGGTAATTTTTAAGTTTTAGCTGGACGCTGAATTAAATTGAAGTTAAGGTTAGGGCAAAATTAATACTAATAATAAAATTAATAAAAAAATTTATATTGATAACTATAATATTATTAAACAAGTAAGAGGCTCTAGCAGCACAGAAAACAATACAATCGCAATTTCTAAGCGGTTTATAGAATTCAATAAAGACGCTTTTGAATGTGTGTGTGTGTACATGTATACATTCTTGCAATTTGCGCTTGCTGCCAGCTAAAGCATGTTTTCTTTATTAACTTCCGTGTTTCTTAACCGATCTTTATGCAATTTTCTACAGTAGATCTTATTGTGCTATAGAATGTTTGTATATTCTAAAAAAGTCAATTCCACTTAAATTGTGGCTTATGTTGGTGGGCAGTAATAATTGTTTTTTTTTTATATCTATGAGGTAGTAGCGGGGAGGTGGTGATAGCTATACAATTAAAGATACTTGATATATATATATACTGTTCTGGAAGCTACATGTCAAGTTTGGTGACTCTAGCTCTTATTTTTTACTAAAATTTCTTAAAAACAGGATTTCGATATCAATTATTATCGATTGCTTGAAAACGTGACAATTTATCGAATATCGGGAATAAACTCGATCTGCGTGGGTACTAGGAGAACCTACAGCTTAAATTTCAGTCTCTAGCTCCTATAGGTTCTGAGATCCTTGCGCTTATATATACGGACAGACAGATAGAGATCGACTCGGCTTGTGATGCTGATCAAGAATATATATAATTTATGGGGCAGAGATGCTTCCTTCTGCCTGTTACATACATTTGCACAAATACATTATACCCTTTTTACCCATTTTCAATGGGATCACGTCATAAAAAAATTATGCAATTCATAATAATAACTGTACAAAATGAAATAAGCAAATGAATACCCAGATATACAGTACAAAAACTCATGTACAAAAACTCATGCCACTAACAAAAAAAATTATGCAATTCATAATAAAAACTGTACAAAATGAAATCAGGAAATGAATACCCAGAAAAACAGTACAAAAACTCATGTTTTATTTCTAGTATCAGCTTATAAATAGTGATAAGATACGTCCGTATCCGATAATGTGAAATGCCACTAACAAAAAAAAAATATATTCAAAGATTATAAACTTACTCATATACTTCAGATGTAGATAAAGCCATTTACTACGTCTATACAAGTTGTGAATGAGGAAACTTAAATTAGTATTGATTATCATTATTTTAATAGAATTATATATATTCTTTTCTAAATATTGCCATATAGCTATATATCAATGAGAATGCGTATGTCGGCGAATGAGTAGTACTGGCTGTTATTTAAGATAATACTCATCGTGTTCCACAAAATGCGCCGCCGTTCAGATCAACAATACCAGTTCAATTAAACGCAATATTTCTCGTTTTATAATCTCAATAATGTTTGCCTTTCATTAGCATCAATTCACATGCACTGGATTAAAAAAAAAAAAAAAAAAGATTGTATGCGCCTCGTGCTCATCTCTAGTTAATTGATTTCACTGTTTGGCGGTATTTTTCAGTTACCAACGCAATCGCAATAAACTAGTCAGCCGCAATGGCTTGACTGTCAGCTAACCAGGCCGGGAATACACAATTTAGCTACGAAATTTATGCCACGGCACACTAAACGAGCCGGCGAGGCCTTTTCAATTGCAACAAATGCCACAAAACAGCAACAACAACAACGACAAAGGAGCAGAGAGAGATAGAGAAGGGGAGATGGAGAGAGGTGTGGCAGTTGCAAACGACAAACGCAAACAATGGAGATAATTTAGTTGCCGCGCACAAAGCGAGTTCCCGACGATAGACACAGCGTTGCCAGCTTGTTTAAAAATAGCAGCTGGTCAGCTGCACAGAATCCATTGGGCACGCCACACGAAAAAACAGTTAACTTTGCAGCATGCAACGTTTAAATTATGCAGACAAAACACAAAACAGGACACACCAACAAAACCCCCACACCCAGCCTCACCCCACTCCAGCCCCATCTGCCCGCTCCCCTACTGCCCTGTTGTGTTTGTTTGCCAAACGTCTGTGAGGTTCGGCTCGGCTTACTCGACTCGGCTGTTTGCATTTGGCATTCAAAAAAGTTGCGGCAAACTGAATTTAAGTTGACTTCGAAGTGGCTTTAAGGCTCCAGGCATCGCAAATGCAGCTCATTTAAACACATGTCACAATACTTTCGCACAGCTGTCACTTTGACAATTTTCTAGATGAGTTTCCTGCGATTCCTTGTGCCAGCAACAACCAAAAAAAAAAAAAAAAACACATCAGATTGCCCTAGCCGTGGTTGCCTCGCAAGCAGATACCCTGTACCCAGCTGCCGCAGCATGAGTTCGAGCTAGTTTTTACAGATTTCCTTCTTTCTTCAAAACTATGAGCAAAACAGGTCTTCGAGTACAATTGACGGCTTAAGCCCAAGCCTCGCTTTAAGTTTCTCATGTAAGCAACACAAATTTAATTTATTTGTATGTAGGTTATTAATCATTTCTATTTAGTCATAATTTGACCAGTCCATTGGAGCAGATAAATGCCATCTACTGCCTGTTACATTTATTTGCATAAAACCATTAAACCCTCTTTTTGTAATGTGTACAGGGTATGAAAAAAAAAAGAAATGAAAATAAAAAAATCTAAGCTAAGCTGCCGTCTTGCCTTGTCGCCTTGTGCGTAGGTTTGTCAACGTCATCATCATAATGTTGTACCATGCACACACACATACTTTCACACACACACACACACACACACACGCACACTCACACACCCTCGCACACTCATATAGCTGGGACAGATTGCTTGTCTGCCTGGCTGGCTGGCTGGCTGGCTGGCTGGCTGGCTGACTTCTTGCGGCGCGTTTGTCGCCCCGCATAATGAAAACTTACATCAATATAACGTGTATTAGAAAAATGGCAAGCAGCTGCGCTTTTTGCCTTATATATAGACCTTTATAAGTATATTTATATATTATCCTTTTTCTTCTGCCAGACTTACCTCATCTGTGCCTCGCTTCAAAGTTATTGCAGAAATTATTCATGGCTTGATAATTGGCCGCAAATTTAGCTCTAAACAATTCAAGTTCAATTTAGTAAAACCTTGTAAGTTTCGGCAAATGCATTGGATATTATCATATTGATAGTATCGATATTTATATTTTTCTATGACTATTCTTTTTTTTTTTTAATAGTAATAATAGTTTAACACCATACATTTGGGTTAGATTAAAGCTGCTAACAATTTGTGCAAAACAATGTATCTTTACAATTGATTGTAATTTGTTGTTACAGTGTGTTAGTGTTAAACATGAGACCATTGAGTTTCCTTAAATAATTTGGAGGTCGCTGGGGTGCACCGGGCTACATTTGAAGAGCGCTGTGATAAGGTGGATCTGCTTATAAGAATACCGCTACCAAGTGAGATGCTAGCATAGAACGGGGAAGCACTTGCTCACACTAACTTCGGCCAGGTTGAGGAATGGACTTCGAAAAGTAATAGCTATAATTTGCCCTGTAATTAGCTTATCTGATGGAGGTTCAAACACATACTCCTTTAAAATAGATAAATTAATATCCGTTTGTTTTCACTCTCAAAACGTTTTAAGTCCACAATGGAGCTGCGCTTACAACCAATTCTGAAAATGTTTAAGATTAACACCAAAATATTTTGCTGTGAACGGACACAGGCCACAAACTAAGCGCACAAAGCAGGCGCATTAACCAAATTATAAGCCATGGAGTGGGATAAAGCGTATATATACTTATTCTAAGGCACTGTAATAGTTTGGCAACATCAAATTTCATAAAGAGCACACGCCGGAAATAGGAAGGATGCGCTTTGTCGCTCCATCTAGGACTCATTTCGCCATGCGTGTGCTCGTGTATGTGTGTGTGGCTTACTAGGAAGTAAATTTCGTTATCGTTTATTATTATTATTATGCGCGATGTGTGAAATGTCTGTATATATATGGGGAGTGCGTCTGTGTGCGTGTGTGTGTGTGTACCTCATGTTTGTGTTGTGACGTGGGAAATAAATTTATATTCATAACACAGGACGCGGACGAAGCAAAAGACGTTGGTGGAGCCGAAGGCGCCAGCGCCCACAAGTCGCCGACATGCATACAAAGTGCTTTATGTGTGTGTATCACAAGATGGTGGCAATGTTGTGGCTCCTGCTCCAGTTGCAGCTCTTGTAGCAGCATTTCATCAACAGCTACCATCAGACTGGGAAGTTTTTTGATTAAGCTGGAATGGAGCCTGAAGTTCTCTGGGAGCTCTGAGTCTAGAGTAGCATGTGCAGCTAATGGGATCAGCGTTGCAGGCGGCGGCAACAGAGCTCCAAAATCCTACATATTGATTACTAATTTACTTGCCGTCTATGTCTCAAGTTTCTGCCCAAAACTTCACATAGCATCACGACAACACAAATGCAGATAACTTGATTTTGCCAGTAGTGGCCCAGGTTAGACCAGATCCGGCATTAACATCAAGTAAATGCACAGGACGTTGATGCAACGGAAAGTTGAAGCCTGCGTCCAGGTAACATTCACGTTGCAGTTGGCTATCCCTTTGGAGCAACTTCGTCTTCATATAAAATGTACAAAGCGACAGAGCAAAAGTAATTTTGGGTACAGCAGGCGGGGAGGATCTGGTGGCCTTCCAGGCACATGACTAGACCCAATATGAACTTCCACTCAAAGCCACTCATGCATAAAGTCAAACGGCAAACGTCGAAGCTGGAAGCTCCAACCTCCGACTCCGAGCCTCGAATGTTAAGCGACAGTCGCACAACAATCAAAAAGCGTATGGAAGTCAAAGGCGCCACAGGGCACACGGCACAGGGTAACGGGTCGCGGCGGGCGGAGGACCAAATGGAGAGAGACTGGTAACTGGGCGCCTAAAACCGTTCCCATCAATAGCATTGGGTATTGGGTTTGGGTTCGATGCAATGCAATAACTTGCCAAACTGACACCATATCCTTGGGGTACACTTTTTGGAAGCGGCACATGTAGCGCTCTGTGCTCTAAAATAGTTTTTTTGCTTCTTCTGTTTTCAGTTATATCTGTATAAGGAAAGGGAACTACACGCACGACTTCTCATCATCATGTGTATTCAGGATACAGTACATGGGTTTTGGGTACACTTAGCGAAAAACTATTGTAAAAATAGTGTGAGTATGTTAAAGAAAAAATATTAAGCATTTGCAACTATAGATATCTTACAAATAGGGATGTTCGCTTTTAAAAGTATTTACAAAGCTTTATAAGATATAAAAATAAAATAAAATAAATATAGTATATATGTAAGTATATATAATATAATAAAAATATAAATATATCATAGAGTAAAATTGAAATTGAAAATAAGGAGCGAAAATTGGATAAATAAGGAATAATATTTACATCAAAATTATATATATATCTCTCTCTCTCTTTCCCTAGTATTTATTTTTTTTTTCTATAAAGTTGATTGTTTGAGCAACGACCAGATAGTACGATCAGTTAGCTCCAAATTGTTTATCGCGGGCGTAATTAAAATTATATGTTTGAGGTAGCTAGTCTCTTTGCTTGGGAGTAGTTCCTTGGTTGATTTAAAAAGTTTAAATATCCTAAATCTTCCCCTAATCGAACCGTATATCGTGCATCTCAATTAGAGCTGGTCAGCAGATTCTGTTATTTTACAAGTTGAAAATTGGTCTGTATTGGCAAGATTCCACATTTTCTCTATCGTTATCGATAGCCATCAAGGTTTCAAAAATATATTGGCACCATATACACAGCAATCGATAGTTTCATATTAAAACGTAATATTCATATTATAAAAAAGGTTTTTTCATAAATGTCAGAATTTGTTTGCTGATTTACCAGTTTTCTTTATAATCATTTCGCTGCCTGTAAACAAAATTTCAATAGAAGCAATGCGAAATCATGCACAAATCGAGCAAATTGCATATTTCTTACGCTGGCGATTTAATTTTTTATGCGATATGCAAGAGAGTCAAGAGTCATGAGTCGCCTCCACAGCAATTGGTGCTCCAACTCCGACCACATCCTTAGGTTTCCACTTGGTGCATTTGTGTCTTTCTCTTTGCGAGTGTGTGTGACTTGTAAATTTCCCCAGTTGAAGCTCAGCAGCAGCAGCCGCAGCAGCAGTTCTTGCAGAGGCGCTTGATTGAGCGCACGTTTTCCCGGCTTCGAGTCTGACTGTCAGACAGTCAGCGCTTCACTTGACTTTTTATTTAAAATATAGAGCATGATGTGGGGGATTGGGTATGTGGTGCACGAAATTAAACAAAAAAGGCAACGGCTAACTCTTTTTATTTCCCAAGTGTCAGTAGAAGCCTTGGCGCAATTTTCGTTTGGATTCCAAGCACCGACCGATGTGATGGCAGCTCGTACGTGTTTAGTTATTTTCTTTGAGGTTTGCTTAGCCTAGCAAGAGCTTAATCGGACATGGTATAACATTTCTGCAATATCATTAACAGCATCATTAGAATTGTTGTCTGCAAGCCCTATATTGGGAGTCAATCCCTTTGTCTGTATTAAAGTTACATTCGTTGAAACCCCCAACAAAACCCTGGACCTCAGCAGCATTTTTGCATGTCATGTCATGAGTATGTAAATTTTCTCCCTACCTCTCTCACACTTTCATTCTCCCACTACCTCTCTCTCACACATTCTCTGCGTCTCTGTATCTATGCTAAAGTATTAATGTGCAAAAGTACAGCGTTGATTTCACATGTCTCTCTGGACACACTTGGGGACTAGCGAATCCTCCACCATGCGAAGGCGTTGAAAAATGTTGCAAAGATGCAAAACAACTGTTGGCAGTTTGTCAAATTTGATTTGTCATACATCAAATGGCTTTAAAATGACAAGAAACGAGGGCTGCCAGCCAACTGGCTGTGGCAGATACTAGAAAAAAGACCTTGTGCTTTAAGCAGACATCGAGTGAGAGCTACAGAAATGTTGGTGGAAAATATCAAAAGGGAGTTGACAGCTAAAAAGGCAGGTTGCATAACAGGAAGGGCATAAAGAAAAATAATATGTTCTTTTCTTATATCTAATATGCAAGTTAAAAACAAATAAGTGAAAATTTTGAAACTGTTGATAATTTGTTAATATATTCCGAATTTATAATAATAACCATAATAATAGTAAGAATAATAATGAAAATTAAAGCAAAATGAAATATTGATTGAGTTCTTTTCTTTAATATTAAATATGACTCAAAGGTTCTCAAAGGTTATCTTGGCAAAATAAACAACGTTGACTATATATACAATACGCTTCTATTCATTCAGCTCTTCAGAATAACTTCAATCACAACTTAAGAGATTAGTTATTAAATTGACCTAATTCGAAAAGTGTTCATATGTTTATATGACCTGAAAGTGTTTATAGGGTACATGAGTTTCGCGGTATCGCAAAAATATATCGCGTGTTATAGCACTTTCTTTTAGCTCTTTTTATATTCAAAGTACAACCACGAATTCAAACTAAGACTATAGACTTAAACTTAAAAGAGAATAATGTTATGTTATTGTGATCACAGAGCACTCTTAACGATTCATGTAAGCCATAGTTAGTCAGACAATATTTAAAAGATACATCAAACTTATTGGATCGACACAAGAGTAAAGGTCATCAATGTCGGCTTGCAATAGATTACAGGAGTCCATATCCTTATATGCAGTGCACAACTCTATATCACTGGCATGGATTCATTTGATGAAAAATGTAAGGAGTAGCTGGCCTAGGTAATTCCTTGGGGAATTCAAAAGTCACCTGGATACATTTGAAATATGAATTTATGAAAATAACCCGTTGGGTTCTATTACTAAAATACTCTGAGACCCATTATTTAGGAGTGATTACACCTTACCTACAGAGAAGAAACACAGCCCCTGCATAAAATGTTTGCTATGGCAGCTAATCTTGCTGGCCGATTTGTTATCGCAGCTGATAACAATTCGCCAACTAGTACGAATTAATATCAGTTAAAACTTATACTTTCAGTATACGTTCGAAGCTCACAGAGAAATGACTGAAATTCAACTTAGTGAACTTGTTTTCGTAGAGGTAAATTTATATGGTAAATATGTATAAGGTTTTTATTAGTAAAAGAGTGCAAATAATGTAGAAAATTGGAGAAGGCACCTTTGGAGTCGTCTCGAAAGGAACCTATAATGGCAAAGTGGTTGCTATTAAAACCCTAAAGGGGACAACTGAGAAGAAGGATATTCAACGCGAGGTAATTTATTTGGCAATGGTCGAACATAGAAACATCATCAAATTAATTGGTATAGCGACCGACAACATAGAGACCCACATAGTTATGGAATATGCCGAAGGCGGATCCTTGTGGTCCTTCTTGCATAAGAGCGATACACCATATACACTTGCAGAGGGTATAAGCTGGTTACGTCAGGCTGCGGAGGTATATAAAACATGCTTTTTATTCAGAGCGGGTACAAATTTGTCCATGTTCTTTTTAAAGGGACTCGAATATCTACATGCGCTATCAGAGCGATCAGTGATTCATCGTGATGTGAAGCCCCTCAATATGTTGCTAGACGGCACTAGACGCACGTTGAAAATTTGCGATTTCGGGCTTGTCAGAAATGTGCAAACCCAAATGACAGCCCAACGGGGTACCTGCTTGTATATGGCACCCGAGGTTCATATTTTTCATATTTTCGGGTATATATGTATATCATTTTAATAAACGCACTTTACGACACACAGGTTTTCAATGGTACGCGATACACTGAGAAATGTGATGTGTATAGCATGGGCATAACAATCTGGGAAGTTCTGTCGCGTAAGATGCCGTACTATGACAAACATGAGCTTAGGCAGATTCAACTTTCAAGACAAATTGATGATCACGGTATGTTCATAAATTATATGCGTTTGAATATAGATGTTAAAGAATAACATTAACATTAATACATCAATTGATGCAGATCTACGGCCATCTCTAAATGATTTAATTTTTGAGTGTCCCGAGCAAATAAAAACTCTGATGCAAGAATGTTGGGATAAGAACCCCGATAAGCGTCCCTCCATGAAGAGTATTTTGGAAACCTTAAAACAGTTCTAAGCAACTTTCTGGAGTTGAGAGTAATTAATAAAATATTTAATCCATATGTGTTCTTATCTGGACACATAAATATATAAAAGCTATTTAAATAAAGGATACCCCAGTGGAAGTAAATTGGATTTTTAATTGATTTTTAGCTATGAGGTGGTAGCGGAGAGGTAGTATCAAATGAAGGATACTTGATATATAACATATATATGCTACTATTCAGAAAGCTACATGTCAAGTTTGGTGGCAAGTTATCGATTATCGGAAACAAACTCGTACTGCGCAGGCACTAGGAGAACCTAATTTCCAAATGTTACGTCTCTAGCTCTATTGGTTCTGAGATTTCTGTGTTCATGCATACGGACGGATGGACAGACAGACGGACATGGCTAGATCGACTCGGCTATTAATGCTGATCAAGAATATATGTATGTATATTATATGTATAAAACATAATAAATCGTATACTTTTCATTTATTCTACAGACTCGTAGAAAATGTATCAATATCTCACTTCTCATTGATTAATAACTGATATACTTTCCAGAGATATTTCGAGACATATTATTCATAAGCTATACGAGCAGGGAACTTTCTTAGACACAAGCTTCCTTTTAATAGACACTCCATCACCTTCTTCGGCATGATTACGCATATATTAACAATGCTTCAAACACGAACTGGGGCTATTTCTCTGCTCCTAAGTAGCCAGCCCATTCAGTTACTTAATATTATAATATAAATTTAACGCACTCCATCAAAAGTGGAGCACTCGAAAGGCAACACCAGTTGAAGGTAGACGGGGTTAGGGTTGGAGATCGCTTCAGAACACGGTTAGAATACCGGCAGGCACTGATGCCAGCCAGGCAAACACTTTGGGCCAACTTAGCCGGCTGCCGGGCAGGACTTAGGGCACACAGACAAGCATCTGTTTGAAGGACATGAAATGAAACTCATTTGCTTCATTGGGCCCTGTTAGCAGGCTGCAAAAGTGGGCTGGCAAATGCCACAGTTGGTTTTTACCCGGACCTAGCTGGCTGCCTGGCAATTGTGCAGCGTGACACGCAAATTGCCAGGATCCACACAGGGATACACACCCACACACACACAACTAGACAATGAAACGTGTTAAACTTCGCCTCCGACAAGTCAAGTGGGAGCACAATGGACTCCGACAGCCCAGACACTCATTTGTAGCTGTTGCAGCTGCTGCAGCTGGGCCAGTGTGACCATGACTAATTTGTTAGCAATTATGTTGGATTGACGTCGCCGGACTGAACTGCATTAGCATAATTGTTGTTATGAGCAAGCGCTCACAGGTGTGACTTTCATGAAGTTAGTCATGACTGCCGTACGGAAGAGAAAGCATGTGTGTAAGTGAAAAGAATAAAAATAAAATTGATATCGAATTAGCGCTAGACAATAAACTTTTCATCTCTCAACTATTTACTCTTTACACAGTGATAATTCACCTATCGGCCACCTCCATTAAACGGACTCAAATGACTGTCTCTGTCCGCCCAAGAGAATTTTATCTGTGTAACCTTTACTCTTCTCAGTGAATAGCCCGGGTTAGTTACGGTCAAACAAATGCCTCATGTAATGTACTCAAAGCCTATTTATCTTCATCTGTCTATAAGAAGACCAGCTGATCCGTATATCTACATGTACGACTGTTTTTTCTAATTAACAGACTGCCTGACAGACTGTACTGAAGTTACGTTATGAAGGTGCACGCTATGACGGAGTTTTTGGGTAGTTTCACCAGAAAGTGGGTTACCATGCGATCGGTCTGATGGCTATTTTCTTTAAACTCCACAACACATGACATTTTCTTGAGTTATTTTCAAATTGATATGTTAGGTATAACGAGACCTGGAGCGCAACATAGTACAGGTTGATAAAAAATTACGAAGGACGGGAAATGACGGCTTTGGACGGGCAAGGCACAAAGTCACATACATATTAGTAAAATGTAGGTTAAAAGATACCTATACACATTAATACTTTATAAAACCTTATTTATCTGGCCTAATTTGGATGTGATATATAGTATATATGACTATTTTTGCGTTTAAAAACCTAACATTAACTATAGTTATAAGGAAATGTAAGAATATCCGTTGCAAGAATATTTCATTTTCAGCATACTTTTTTTTAACCAGTAAGCTCCAGTTTCAACAACTTAATGACTTAAGCAACTAACTAGAACACAAAGTCTCGTATAAAGTTTCCACTCTAAAAGTCAGTCAAATGCAAAACCGCAGCTAGTTTTCGGGTACCGGAGCGAGAGGTTCAAAGAGCCAGATAGCAATGGGACAGGAAGAGAGGCAAGAACACAAACACGGCCACAAACCGCAGCTCTGCATGTTTAACAATTTGCACTTAATTGTTTAGCACGACAACAACAATTACGAGACAACTGACAACAGCAACAACAACAATTATATAACACATTTACAAGCGCACTGTAATTAATTTATGTGAATTGTTTGGGGAGCTGCTTTAAGTGAGCCACTAAATAGTTACCCATTCGTTTATTCAGCCATTGGGTCGATTTTTGGCTGCTGCTGCTTCTTCTTTCCACTATGACACGCCCACTCAACTGAATGACAATTGAAGAGGGGATATCACGTGGTCAGCAATTAGAGCTGGTCAAGGTGAGGGCGAGGCTGCTGTCCCAGCGAGTTCCTTAATTCGTTAGTTAACTAGAGAGAAAACTACGAAGAGCAGATATCGAACGTGAGAAATCCTTGCAGTGCGGAGAGTAGCAGAGTTTTATACGCCAAATTTTATGGGATTTCACAAAAACATTTTAGACAGGTGAGATAAATGTACAGGATTTTGTAAATAACGAATTATTGGACAAATCTGGGCAGGATTTTGTTTGATATTCTCTGTAAAATAGAAGTGAATCAGTGAGATTCAAAAGCATCTGTGGGAAACATAAGCATAACATAATAAATATAAATGTATCTGTTGGATACAAAAGTACCGAAAAAAAGTACATATTCAAGGATGCAAAAGTATCGCAAGTGGTATGCTCGCTTATGCTTTAATTCTTATACATACCTCTCCCGACAGACATTCAATTTAAATCAAGTCATAACATTTATCCCTCTGTTGAACGGACACTCCCCTTGAGGGTGCAAAAATTACCCGACTGTCGCTGTCCTACTCAAGAAAATTGTCCCTGATATTGATTATTATATAATATAACGAATTTTATATAAGACTTGCAGAAACTTTCAAGACCTTTGGAATTTGAATCAGTTTTTTAAAAACTATACATATGCCTTATGTCTAAATTCAAACAACCCGATGTGGAACCCTTAAATGAGCCACTTAAGCGCAAAAACCCGCACTTCAACACTCTCGCTTTTCAAATCATCGCCAGCGGATCATCCAGTATTGTTGAGGTGTTTCTTATGCTGCCACTGGATGTGGTTAAGACCCGACTTCAACTGCAGAGCAATGCACTGACGAAAGGACCCAATCACTATAGGGGGGTGCTTCATGCATTTGCCAAAATATATCGTCAGGAAGGTGTTAACGCATTTTGGCGCGGCGTCGGCCCTCTACTAGTGTCTGACACGCCGAAACGTGCCATTAAGTTTATCATTTTTGAGCAGTCCAAGCCGTATTTTCAGTCTGGGTCGGTGCCGAGTCCGGTAACCTATGCGCTAGCTGGTGGTTTGGCCGGCACCCTTGAGGTGCTGCTACAAAATCCCTTCGAGGTTGTCAAGGTTACACAGCAGGCGAATCGAAAGAAGAAACTCCCTTCCATGCGTGTCGCGAGGAATATCATCAATGAAGGCGGCTTTGGTTTGAATGGACTTTACAAAGGCGTGACAACTACCATGGCACGAAATTTCGTTTTTCACATAATATACTTCGGTTTCTTTTGCAGTGTTCGAGAGGCCACGCCCGCTTATAATAATTCCGTTATGGAGTTTCTGCGCAATTTTACGATCGCCTATTCTGCCGGCTCTTTGGGTTGCTTGTTCAGCATTCCCCTTGACGTGGCAAAGACACGGATACAGGGACCACAGCCCGTGCCGGGCGAAATTAAATATGCCTGGACATATGGCACGCTTATGACGATATATAAAGAAGAAGGCGCTCACGCACTCTACAATGGCCTCCTGCCGCAGGTTATGCGTGTTGGCCCTGGCGGAGCTATACTGCTTTTGGGCTATGAGTATGTGACGGAAATGTTGGTTAAATACTTCAATTAGGCTATTACTAATTTTAAGTTAATGTTCACCTCTATTTTGGACCTTGGGCATCGTTTAATTACATAAACAATCATTTATCAGAATAAAAAAAATGGCAATGTAAAATAGAACGAATCGTTATTGGAACGGATGTCATTAAGCCGGACATTTTATATTCATCTAGCAAAGATAAAAGAGTGGAGTTTAGAAAATTTTTGAAATGCTCACGCTTTAGTCAAAAATACACACCAAAAATACCACACAAAAACAAAAATATACATGATCTGCATATACTATAAAAGAAGCTTAATGTCAAATTTGGTGACCATAGTTCTTAAGCCCAAAAGATATATCTGGGCACTAGGAAGACAAACCAGCAAGTCTATTGATCTTATAGATATACATACAGATGAACATAGCTATATCGACTCACGAATGTATTTACTCTATGGGATCGGAGACGCTACTTTCTGCTCAATTTAGCAATAGACAAATTTTGTGTAATTTAGATGATAATATTAATATTAATATTAATTAATTATAAGTTTTTTCTTCAATCTGTTGTTGGCCGCCCATTCAAACATTTTGAATGGATTACATTCTCTCTCTTATCTTCCACATTGCCTTTTTTCCTTCTCAGTATATCTTTCTCTCTTTAGCAGCTAAACGAGCAATCCAAGTCAAATGATTAACCAACAGAGCAGCGCAATAACAAATAAAACAAACAATAGAGCAAACACTTGAAGCTGTAGACAATTAAACAAGCCGAGCAACAAATCGAATCGCCAGGCAACAACAATAACAGCAACAACAGATCAAACAATAAATGTGTTTTGGCTTTTCTGGGCACCGAAAATGTCTCCAGGGTCAATTTCAAATGCATTTGCATAGCCACAGACGCACACATACACACGCTCACACACACGCACTCACAGACACACACGCGGACACACAAATACAAGCTCAAAATATACATATATTAGTGTAATTACGAGTATAGCCATGAATTGGAATGATGTCAATGTTGGCTCTGAGGCATTTTACTGTACTCATGAATTGAAGAGAGAAAGATGTATATGTGGAGAAAGAGAGACAGAGAGAAAGAGAGACAGAGAGAGAGCGAGACAGGGGAGAGTGGAGCATTAGTAACATGATGCCAGTTACATTTGGCATATGGCAAATTCAGCTTTTGATTTCATTTCATTACCCATTGCAATTTCAACTATGAATAATTGAATATGTGCATTGCATACTTTAAGGCTCCAAATTGCAATTGCAATTGTTTGCCCTTGTTGTTGTTGTTGTTGTCGTTGTTGTTGTCATGCTTTTGGCTAATTCAGCTGGAATATGCTTATTACGCATTAAAACTAATTAAGCATGAAAATTCAGTTGACTCCCCCTAACGACGCGTCGTCCCCTTGAAAACCAATTGACAAAAGTTTGCAAATATTGTTATTTGTGTTTGATGGATGTCAGTTTTAAATTGTTCAACATTTAAAATTGGCTTGTTGCAATTTGTTAAACAGCAAGCAAAATAGATTAACCATTAATGTATGTATGTATAGATCTAGACAACAAATCCATGTGCATTTTTAAAAACATGCCATAATAATACTATGTCTTTAAATTTGTGGGTAAACAACTAGCTAAATTAACCATAAATGTGGATAGTAATAGTACTTATTATTATTATGTTTATTTAAGGCTAAACAACCAAATCGAGTATTAATTATATAAACTATTAGAAACAGACACAAAGAAAATATATTCAGGTTTTTACTAATATGAGATATATAAATTTATGAGATTTAGCACATAAATAATGTGCTTGCACATTTTTAGTTATTATACTATGTTTAATTTATAATAATTTTAATTCTTTATTGGTGCTTGAATCTAAATTTTGGGCCATAATTAAAGCTTTGTCTAGATATAATTTAAAATAAATTTAATTATTATTCCAATTAAATTTGAAATGGTTGCTTGAATGGGCATTTAAATAAAATTAATATAAAACAATGAAAATTATATATATTTTTTTTAACAAAAGCTTCTGAATATATAGATAACATATATATTAAATTTTATATAAATTTTTATAGTTACTGAGCATAATATATCTTATTTCTACCTTTATTCCTGCCTTAGTGCACAACAAATTAGGCTATGAACAACTCTTGTCGTGTGTTATAGATGCAAAAGCTTGTTGCATGTTTTCTCTGCTCTCTCCCTAATTAACTTTTTGCTTTCTAGATACCCTTGAGAATTGAGAAGGGACATAGCTTACCAATCAGGCTAAAACGTTCTTCCACTCGTTCAGTTATAATCCATCACTATCTTTAATTTTTATTTATTATATTTTCCAAAATAAAATTGCTAATGAGGATTATTTTTAATTTTGATCTAAAAATACTTATTCGCGGCTAAAAATATCAATGATAAAATAAGCTTTGAAAAACGGGCGATTAAAATACCTTCATTGTGTCGGTGATGCAATTAGAAGTTTATGTTTTGACAGAGAGAGCTAATCAAAAAGATTTGGTTTTTATTTTTAATCCTATTGTAATTGTAATTGAATATGAGTAGTTTGTTATATTGAAAATGTGAAAAAAATATAATTCTTAAAGTCGTTGCCATAACAATTTAAGTACATAAATACAGCCATTTGGCCATTTGCATTATTAAATTATTTGCAGCTTTCAATTTTATTTCTTTTGAGTCAATTATGCCGCACAAATTCCACACATAATTCCAATCAAACTGCACAATTTTAACAGGAAGCCCACTTGAAATACAACAATAGCCACACGCTCAATCAGTAAGAGTCCAATCACTAATAAAAATGCGCTTTTGAAAAATTCAAAAACAAATTGAGTTAACAAAACTGAAAAGCACTCAGTTGAAGCTTAATTGTTGTCGCATTTTGGTGTAGCTGTATCTGTAAATATATCTACGAGTATCTGTGTATCAATTGGTTATTTTAACTGCTTCGTGCTGTTGTCTAGTCAATAAAATATGAATTATTTGAAATATTTAAGCGTAAAAATAAATCAAATGCCAACGTTCGGCATCAAAGCGAGCAAAATGGCAGGGAAAACAAAAATGTTCTGCGTGTGTGAGTGTGTGCTTTTTTTTTTGCCTGGTCACAAGTTTTTTATCAGTGAATAGCAAAAATTTCGTATACGTCATGTTATTGTTGTTGTTGTTTTTGTCGTTGTGGTTGTCTAAATAAATTTTTTATTGACCATGGTTAACGCTTCAGTGAACAATAAACGAATGAAAGGCACACAGCAGTGCGGACGGCCAAGGGAATTTTTGGTTCACGCCGAGCGGGAAAAGCACAAAAACCACAGAGAAAAATTTTGCAGGACGCCAACGCCAACTGCCAGTGTTGGCCAACACCTCGAAGCATGCCACAAGTTATTTTACACACACACACACTTCACAGCTAAATGTGTGTGAGTGCTTGTATGAAATAAAATGCTCGAATTACACATGTTATACAATTGTTGGACGTAAATATGATTATGCTTGTGGGCAGGGTGAGAGGGCCAAGATACCAATACAAGGCCCAAACTTACACCGAAACCTAGCGTTACTCAACGTGCTCAGCGTGTGTTTATGAGTGTGACTAAAGTGTGTGTGCTCGAATTTGAGTATAGACCTTATTATAACCATTTTCTAAACAATATTTTATTTACTTTGAAAATGCCCCCACATTCACTTAAGATCCGCCTATAATAAAAAAGGTTAAATTATTTATAAAATACTCTAACTGGGTCTTAATTTTTCAAATTTATTTCAGCCCAAAATTGTGTTAAAGTTCTAATTTATTCTTATTCTTGTAACTACAGAAAAATTATAATTTTGTTTTCAGTTCATTTCATAGTATATAATAGTAATTTATTCAATAATATATATTATCACTTTGTAATTAAAAAAAAAAACATTTAAAACCAACAAAAAAAAAAGCATACATACTTATTATAATATCCCAAAATGTACTAAATTATTTTCATTAAAAATCAAAAAATGTTAACCAACACAAAAAAAAAATATTCTAAATTTGTATTAAATAATTCTTGCAATAATTTATATAGGGTATCAGATCTTCACAAAGTACTGATTAAACCTTTTGGAAATTCGAATCACGTTTCAGGTAGCTCTAGCAATATGTGATCGGCAGACGTATTTTATTTCCTTTGACTTGGCATTATTTTCGTTTTTATTTTTATGTGGTCGTTGCCCCTGAAACTTTAAAGCCGCCACGTAAAGTGCTGTGAAAATGAAATGAAATTAATATGAAGTTTGACTTAACGCCTCATAAATCATTGTCCAATTTTCATGTCGCATGCCCTGCAGCAAGCAGCAGAGGCATGAGCAGGACGAACAGGGCCAGGACAATCTTGTGCTGCTGCTGTCCTGGCTGCCTGTAACACAAACACACTTAAAATGATTGAAATATATGTATGGCAGATATATGCGTAACATGGTGCTACATTGCAGCAAAATTGCGACCATCATAATGTAGATATATACATATGTACATGAACGTGTGTGTGTGCGTGCATGTGTCTGTGTCTGTATATGTGTATAAAGGCGGGCTACATATTGACCAAGAGCGAAGACAGAAGCTGGTATGAGAACCGGGCCGAAGACTGAAGACTTCCTCATTACACGCTTGTCACGTGCACATTTAACGATTCGCTGCACACACACAGCACACAGTGACATAATTACACACACCCACACACTAACACCGGAGCATGACAGTCATTCATATTAATATTGTCGGTCAAAAAAAAACCTTGTGAAAACAGTGCTAAAAAAACCCCTTACGCACACTCGCATACAAATTTGTTTTTAAAGGATTTTATAATTGTATAAGAGACCAGAGCTTTTTTCAACTAAAAGGACTTTACATACTTTTACACAAATTTGATTAACTTTAAATGATTTTCCTTAAGCGTGGTCAGACATTTAAGGCTTTTTACAGTTTTACTATATGCAAAGTTAAAGTCTTAAATTTATAGAGTTCTCAGGAAATTGCGAGTGCTTGTCAATTTTTTTTTGTAAATTTTGCAAACGCCTCCACAACCCATTCCTTGGTCTGAGTGGCAAAGCTCGCTTTGACTGCCAACAAAACTGATATTTTCTGTATTTTATTTAAATCACATATAAATAACAAATATTTTTGAAATAAAATAAATTCAATAAGCTCTTTTTTTCATAAAAAAATAAAAGCTACATGATATTATTGTGGCCTTAAAAATCAAATAAAGGGCAATAAAGCAGAATCTTTTTTTAGAAGAATGTCAAAAATGGTTTTTGTTTCTATAAAAAGTATTTAATATAAATAAATTTAATCTGGGTGGAGCAGACAAGACCTAAATATATATCCATATTAATAGTAATATATAATAACAAGTAAGAGGTTCTAGTCGGGAGCTCCCGACTAGGGGATACCCTGAACCCTCTTTTTCCAACAGGCGATAGGTATAAAATGAAAGATACTTGATATATACTATATACTATTCTAGAAGCTAGATGTCAAGTTTGGTAACTCTAGCTCATATTATTTGCCGAATTATGGAATATCGGAAACAAACTCGATCTGCGCGGGGACTAGGAGGACCTGCAGCTTAAATTTCACGTCTCTAGCTCTTATAGATTCTGAGATCCTTACGTTCATACATACGGACGGACGGACAGACGGACGGACAGACAGACGGACATGGCTAGATCGACTCGGCTAGTGATGCTGATCAAGAATATACATACTTTATGGGGTCGGAGATGCTTCCTTCTGCCTGTTACATACATACATTTGCACAAATACATTATTTTCAATGGGTTCAGCGTATAATAATAAGCATGACAAAGAAATCTCTAGAGTTTTATGGGACGGTTGTTTTGCAAATCTTTCTGTTTAATTATAATTGTTTCTTTTTATCAATTTATATATTTCTCATTATTTTTATCTGTCTCTATTTATTCATCTAAATAGGCTGAAAATTATCATATCAGTATTTAATTAAACTCTTTCAATCATCATAATTTTAATCATCCGCTTTATCTGATTATTTTTTCTTAGTTTGTAATATAAGAATTCAATACAGGCCTAACCGGCTTTACTTAAAATTCAAAATTACCTTTTACTTATTATTTAATTTGATTGCAACTTAAAGATCAAACTCGAGGAAGCTTTAAGACCCAAATTCTCAAGATTTGCCAAGAAACCATTTAATTTCAATTTGGCGTTTAAATTGCAAAGCTTGGCGCACAAGTTCATATGCAGTAGGGAGGCATTAAGCTGAAACTGGACCACTGACCACATGCACCACATGACGTCCCATTACATACCCAAATACACACACACACACATGCACAAACGTCTTGATACAGATAATTAAACATGCTGCGCACGTGCAGCGGCTGCTTTCAACATTTTATGCTCTGATATTCGAGCAAAAACAAATAAAATGCATGGGGCGTGTTTATATGTCTGGTCTGCCCTGGTCTGGTCTGGTCTGGGCCGCAAATTGAACCACAAGTAGCACCCAACTACCACTAACTTTATGGGGCTGCTGACCGAGGAAATTCTAACAGTAACAACAACAACAACAGCGGAAACAAGAGTAAAAGCTAGTTATGCGACTGCTGGCAATTTTTATATATTAATTAAAAGGAATTTTACGTGCTAATGAAATAAAATGTGGAACGCGTGTCTAAGGGAAATGTGTGAAAATGTTTAAGCTGTGTAGGCGGCATAGATGAGGGCACATCCTGCTAGTTTTATGTATTAACTAATAAAGAGCATTAAAAGTTTCCATCCCGCTTACATTTCACAATTTGTTTGGCCAGTGTGTTCAAAAAATATATAAAAATGTAAGTATGTAAACTCATATTAAGTATACGCCGTATATAGTTACGAATGATCGAAAAAAATCCGCAGACGAGCTACATGCGTCAAATTGTTGTAGTTTCCACAGCAGTTGCTCTGAAACTGCGTCAGAGTCGAACTGAAAAGTTGCTTTGATGTTTTAACATGAGCTACAACAAGTTGCACATACGCCATGTTGCATCAAACCAAGGAACTTGTTGTGGCATGTTAATGTTTACAGTTGCCACGTTTTACATTTCTTTTACAGAATGTGAATTTGAGTTCTCGATAAAGTTCAGAAGAGATTTTCATGTCCTTAATCATTATTTTCTTCTTTGTTCCAATATCGAGAGAGTAATAGAACTCGTTGCACTGTTTATTTCTAGGTATAAAAACATTTCAATTAAATAACTATTTTAATAAGGAAACATACAAACATTCTGATAAGGTCCACAGTCTAGTTAAATCTCTATTTTTAAAACTTTAATTTATTTTTGATTTTTCAAATATTTCATTTAAATTTAAATTTGTACAAAAAAATTATATTATTTAACATCTTTTGCGATAACCAAAAACTCTATATCTTGAAAAAATTCGCACCATTTTTATCAGCATATAAAATTTAGTAATTAAATAATTTCAAAAATAGGAGAGTAGTAACATTTCTTTTGGCACATCTCATAATAATAATTCAGATAGTTTAATTGTAATTTACTGCTCAAAGATAGCAGCAAAAATTATATTCCTATTCTGTTTCTAATACATAAAATTGAAAAGCAACAGCAAAATAATTAAGTCATTCTGAATGCTGGCATGCAGGTAAATATTTACGTAAACCATAAATCTATAAAATTTAATTTTGTGCAAATAAATCAAAGTAAATATACACACACAGTCACACTCATATAAAACAATTTTGTTGTTTATAAAATTTGAGCTCTAATGTTTGCACATGACAAACGCTGCTGTAAATAAACAAAGAATTTTTCCATAATTTACGAGACAACTGCAAATGTCAGAATGCGTTGAAAGTGAAAATAATGTTGCAATATTCAATAAAATGAAAACCGCAGTCAGCTTGGAAAAATCTATGAAAGTCTTTTAACCGCAAACTAATCATAAATAAATGTTGTAAGCCGAATCACAACACTTGCCACAGTATTTTTGTAGTACTTGCCTTAAACGTTTATCAATTTGTCACATAGATATACAGATATTTTAAACTTGAGTTGACTTTTGAGGTTTAGTTATAGATTAGCAAAATGTTTGCATAGCTTTAAGTTTTATCAAACTGTCGCAATTGCTGTTGCTGTTGCCCGGCTAAAAGCTGCTATTAGAAGTTAGTTGGTAAGTTTTTGGCTTGTTTGCAAGTCATTAGAAAGAGTTCATTAGGGACACAACATGCTGAATGGTCAGTTAAAATGAGGAGACAGAGTTTGCTAATGGTTTCAGCACTTGTCAAAGGAAATTCTTATACAGCAAAAGGTTCTACTAAGCAGAGGAAAAAATGAATTTTATTTAATTATTATACTAATTTCATAAAAGATGTGTAAAATCAAAATAGCAAAGGAATAAATATTTTTGAATATCACATTTCTTATGCCAATTTTAATAGTATCATGTATTTTTTAATATTTTATATGTATAAATTAAACATGTCTTCCAATCGTGGTTGGGTCATTTTATTTATATATGCAAATATCAGATCAAACATAGTTAAATGTTTTTCCACTGGCAACTGGCTTCTAGCCTTTGTTTTAATCCAACTACATTTATAGTCTCATTGTTTACCCTTTAAGCAAGCAATTCAAATATTTGTTTAATTTTTCATGAGCTCTTATTATTAACATCGAATACTTTTAAAAGCCTAAGAAATATTCACTGCAAAATATCATCGCACTAAATTTAAGCATACTATTTATATGATTTAAATTGAACAAATACCAGCAACCAATAGATTTTTGTCGAATCATAAAATTCCTCTTTAATTGCGTGACGACCTTTCTTTTTATTTTATAAAAGTAATGAACTTTGAATCAGGAATATACTTGAAGATAATTAATTAATAGATTCACTTAATAGTTCAAATAGCATTTGTAAACATATAAAACAACCCACGAAAATAATTGTCATCATCATTGCGACTATTATCATCATCATAACCATCGTTACGAGGCAACCCTTGTGGGCACTGACGCAGTTGCATAACTTGCACAATTTATGCATGAGAGCAGCACAGAGTTAATCCTACAAGACGCCGACGTGCGTTGCCAGACATTCGCAGTGGGTGTGGGGCGTCGGGGCGTGGTTGTGCGATTGGGCGGGGATGGCAGCTCTATGTTGTTATTTTGAGAAAGCACAACAGCTGAACGGGCATTGTTATTAACACCAAAATGACAAACGAAAACAACAAAATGCAACAACAGCTGTCTAGTTACATCGACAGATTTAAATTAAATCCATATCGCAAATGTTAAAGTTCAACATACTCCGAAAATTATTTAAATTAATGACCGCGTCGCTGTCTCTTCTTTTCAAATCGGCTTCAATCTTGCCCTTAAGACAATGAATCATTTAGCCATAAATGGTATTTTACTCTCCACTTTTTTTTGGGTCAATGGAAAACGGAAAATCCGACAAATTTAATGGTGCCACAATGAAAAATCACTGCCGCATATGTCGGCCAATAACTGACATTATTGACTGTTAATATCCGAGCAGCTCACAACAATAATGGAGAATGGCACATGACTTCGAGGTCGACGTGTGCATACACTTTAATGGAGAGAGTTTTAACGAATAGACTTTAATGAACGATAAAATATGTGCAGCAAAAAGCTGTTCCTTGCCATTATTTCCTGTTAATATCCATTCTATGTTGCGTTAATTAAACTTTAAGCATTTAGTTGTAACAAAATCAATAACGAACCTAAATATATTATTTGAAAACATGTTATCTTTAAATATAATAATAAATTATACTTAAGCATACGAAATTACGCATAATATTAGTTGATACTTTATTCATGATCTTGCGTAAATATCAAAGTTTAAACATATCAATCCTTGGATCTATCGTATTACAATTAATGCTTCATTTGCCACATATATTTTTACTCTCGAGGATGCTCAAACTCTGAGAGCAAACCCATAGTACCCTGTTCGGCAGGGCTCTAAAAGCGTTGCAAGTGCAACATTTCAATAACTGAAACGCCAATTAAAATTGTACAATGGGTTCGCGGTGCTCGGTCAGAAAGTTGGCGGGAACTGAATCGCAGCCAGCGACGAATGTCAGTTAAACGAGCAAATAGCCAAAAATAAACACACAAACGGGACATCTGCATCGGCGTGGCGGGTAGACATGCCCCCATATGTGTGTGCATATAGTATATATTTGCCATATATGCATACATACATACACATACTTATATCTATATATATACATATATCTGAATATGTAAGGCCGGCGGCGAGCCAGGAAGCGCACACACAGGGACGACCTCACCATGCACATCCTGCCATATCCTGATGCATGGCTGATATGCGCTGGTAATTGGTATTGTTTGCCCGAACGCGTGGCCACAGCCGGACAGTGTTGCCACACACACTCACATACACGGACACATATACAACACTCATGCACATTTGCACCTTGACGCCAGATAAAAAAAAAATACACATGAAAACCAATGTCATGTAAACAGGCCGCAAGTGGGGCAACTGTGCCAGGAGTGGCTGAGTGAAAGAGAGATTGATAGAGAGAGAGAAGGAAAGCAGACAGAGAGAGAGAGAGAGAAAGGTTGTGTGTAAAGAGCGGGTAGCACAACATGCATTAACAAGCAACTAGCCACTATTAATTCTTCGTTATAAACAAGCTTAAAATGGGATACTATTGTAAAAAGTTGGAAGCTGATAAAAATAAGACAGAAAATAACGTTCATCGGAAGCATGTCTTTAATTTTGACAGATCAATTAAAAAAAAAATTATGAATCAAAAAACAACCTAAAACTTTTCAAAGAGTTTATAATCTGACGTGCATTGCTTTAAATGAAAAATAGCACATATCAGAGGGTTAAAAATTAACAAAAACCTGTATTTAATTAAACATTTAATGCAAAGAATATTCTAATAAAAAATCATGAAAAATCAACCTTACTAATAATATGCTCGGCATTTACGATTTTATACTCGATAGTAAAATAAACTAAACTACGTTTTTAGTAAGATTCAAAATTCTACATACCAATAAAATGGCCTACCAAAACCAACGTCAGAGTCGAAATTTTTTTAAATATCGATTATAAGAAACGTTTTTGTTTTGCGCAAAATTTATATAGAACCAGCTAGTTATATAAATCATGTACTTCAAAACTTGTAGGTTTTAAAACCCATCAATTTTTCCTTTAATATATAAAGCAGAGGGAAGTAAATGTTCAATTTATAAACGCCCCTTAAACAAACCACCCCATCGACCTCCCAAACCGGGTACTTAGATAAGGAAAATTATAAAGCAAATAATTTAAAACTTAAAAGGTAATGTTAAGTAAGTTGATCCAATTATTGTAAAGCTAGGTTAAGATCCTCAAGAATAGTATCAATAAATGAGCTAATAAAACGAAAAAAAAAAAAAAAAACGTTTTAAGAAAGTTTCAAATTTCTACATACCAATAAAATGGCTTACAGAAACCCAAGTCAGAATCGAAATTTTTTTTTTTTAAATATAGATTATATGAAACGTTCTTGTTTTGCGCAGCATTCATATAAAACCAGCTAGTTATATAAACCATGTACTCGAAAACTTTCAGATTTTAAAAGCCATAAATTTTCCTTTAATATATAAAGCAGAGGGAAGTAAATGTTCAATTTATAAACGCACCTTAAACTAACCAAAGTTTGGACTTCAACTACAATCTGTAGCGAGAATTTATGCATATTGAGAGCAGCCAATGCTCTATCTGTGCCGCAATCTTGAAACAAAACCAAATCCAACGAAAACTTAGCCACAACACAACACGTTAACCGGGAAAAGCAATTCAACTTTCACGTTCGCATTGTTTGCACAAGCACGAAAAGTTATTAAGATACATAGACGTGATTTTGCATGTTAAGACAACTAAAAAACAAGCAAAAGCGAAGACAAAGATGCTGATACTCCAGCTCATACCGCGTTAAATATGTTTATATAGATAGATAGTTAGTAAGTTCGCGTGCACTTAAAACGCTTTTAATGTGATAAGCTAAAATTTCCATTAGCGCGTCGGTAGAACAAATGTCGCATGCATTAAAGAACTCCTGATTTCAGCAATGCCGAGAATCCCTCAGCCTCGCACTCACAAACCGGCTCCAAAATGAGCAACTGCTGCTCGTAGCTATCTCATTGACATGCCTGACAAGAATTGAATTAAAAGTTTTTGTGCGGCGCTTTTCTAAGGACCAGCTGGAAAAATGAAAAATGCGCCGCTTTTCAATTTTCATTGTGACCAAAAGTTTTGGCCTCGAAACGCGCATTTAAATTGATTTGTAATTCGCGGTTAATTCAGTTGACGCCCTTCCCCCCGCACACCATTCCGACATCCCGTTGAGGTCGTCTCTGTGTGTCCGTTGGTCAATGCGAGTATTTTTATTCAGTTTTCGCCGTGTTGGTTTTTCCCGTGTTCATATTATTAATGTAATTTGACACTGAATGCCTGACAGCTGCCGCAATTTTTTAAAACTTTTTTTTTTCATTTCTTTTGCATGGTAAATGGGCGCTTAATTGAAAATCCGTGGGGTGAGGGCTTGTGGCGGAATATGTTTGTCATTGTATAAATTAAATATTGATTTAATTGTTAACTTGTCACAAAATCATGATATGCATATTTTAAAACAATCGACATGCGGTTTGTCTAGATGCTGTTAAGCACGTACAAATTGTATTCACAACATTTTGGGGGATTAAAAAATATAATCAAATGTCATTAGAAAATGAATTGACCTGTGAAAGTTATTGGACACTCTTTCAATGCACACTTTCGCTTAACAATTTAAAAATTAACTAAATAAAAAATATGTTTTTTTTATAAGATAAAATTATTGCACTTACCGGTACAACGCATCCATTGCATCACATCAGCCTGTATAAAATAATTAAACTATATTTAGTATTTTATTAATTCTTTGTCGATTTCAAATAATTACACACACAGAAATATACATGCTTTTCATATTTCACAAAAGTCAATTAATTGAAAAAAAAAATAAATATTATAAGCATATTTCACAGGGTACGTTATATAAATTACAAATTATATTCAATATTGCTATTAAAATTCACTTAAACATTTGTAAAATAAATATATCAAATACATATATATTTCAAAACAATTGGAATTTGGAAATTTCTAGCGATTATGCATTAAATAG